>CM059430.1:115451583-115981500 GCA_030390025.1 Squalus acanthias
GTATCTTACCAAGAGACTCGCCATTTAAATACATGGAATGGCGTGAAGTTGCTGTACTTACCTGATATATACACATTAAACTCGCTAGAAAACGTTAGGGCTTGTCCATTCCAGTGTAAGTAAATTTTTAAAGGCGTGATAAGTCTTAATTATTGCCAAACAACCACTCTGACACTGAAAATTAACTTTAACAAGTCTCATTCCTTCAGATTTTAATTATAGTTTGGAGATTTAAAAAATATATATATATTTTTTACTTTTTCTTTCTCTTTTATCTCTCTCTCTCTTAATCCAAGGGCTCTTTTCCTCTCTTTATTTCACTTTCTGTACCTCATTTGACATTGAATTAAATATTCCAACTGACACTTCCTGGTTCAGACTCAGTGCTGCTCATTAACGATTACATAGAAACATAGAACAGTACAGCACAGTACAGGCCCTTCGGCCCTCGATGTTGTGCCGAGCATTGTCCGAGACCAAGATCAAGCTATCACACTCCCTATCACTCTGGTGTGCTCCATGTGCTTATCCAATAACCGCTTGAAAGTTCCTAAAGTGTCCGACTCCACTATCACAGCAGATTCTTCAACCTGATTGGTTAAGGAGATACATAGTTGCTTTCCCTGTTCACACAGGTCCCAGATGCACTTTTTCCATAGTTGGCTGACCAGAACTTCTAATGCAAAAGCCCATAAAATTTCTATGGGCAATTGCAATTGTAAGAAACCACTGATCGCAAAATCCGGCCCAATAGGTGTTCATCCACGAATCTTGCCAACAGTAATTTCTAGCCATATATATTATAATTTATTTTCTTAAATGTGCAATTATTCGCCACGTAAATCACTATTGAAAATTATTAATATATTGCCAGATAAGTTATTAAATGTTGGGGGGAAATAGTGAGCTACATGAATTGACTCCTATAAACAACCAAATTTATAAAGAAAATAGATTACAAAATGCCAATGGGCTTTCTTCAAAGTTAATGATCATTCCCAGTGCTTGTCCTGCCTTTATCAGAACACAACATGATTACATGTAGTGCCTGCCTCTATTGCTCCTCAAGCATTCAGATAAGTTCAATTTCTAGAGAAATTGACACCTCAGAGCAAGTCAGGGGGTTTAGCTTATACATCTTTAGTTGTCTAATGGTCAACAAGTGACTTTCCTCTGGAAAAAGGGGTGGCAGATGAATGGAATCTCCTTTGAGCTGGTTTGAGGAACAGCTATCGGGAGGTGAGGAACACAAGATCTTGAGCAGCAGTAGGGGCTTGAGGAGCAGGTCCTACCCAGCCAATGAAGGGTGACACAGTAGCTCTGAAGGATGAGTGGAGTCAGCAGCCATGGGAAGCAAGCGGAAAGCAAGGCAAATCAAAAGTCATTCGGAGAAAAATCCAGAGCAGGATGGAAACCAGCAGGAGCAGATGAGTTTAGAGTGAAAATTTCCCGTCAGAGGAGCAGAAATTGAGGATGCAGGAACAGGCCAGGTACTAGAATAGAGGCAGCCAGCAGAGAGTACAATTTCTGTAGAAAATAGCAGTGATGGTGGAGGTCACAATAATGTCCATAAGCCAGTGGAGGAATGGACTTTGGCACAGGCGATGGTGGATTTCCATCCAGGACCTACACAGCAGAAAAGTAAAGCTTAGAAATAAGCAGTGCACTGAAGTACCGTCAGAAGCTCAGCAGGTAACAACATCAGGTGTGGGCTGTAGGCTAGAAAAGGTTACTGTAAAACTTGAAGCGACTGAGTAGCAGAGCAGAGTCATGGTTGCTTAGTCTTACAGTGTAGTCCAGCAGAGTAATCTAGGAGTCCATAAAGTAAATTTGAGCAATGGATGGCCATGGATATAATTGCAAATGAGAGAAGCTCAATTCAGAAGCTGCCAGCACCGAAGCACCTTAACAGTTCAGGTGGGAGGCTGGCAACAGTTGTTCATACCACTGGATAGAAAGAACATCTAATACGTGGGTCATCAACACTGCATTTGGAATTCCTTGCATGATTGATATCTAGGCAGATCCATAATGTGACTTGGGTAAAGTACAAGAAAAGTGTGAAATACTGTAAAATTACATTTGAAATTGCTATTGATGTTGCAATCTTTTCTTCCTTCTCACAATTTTAATTCACTGTTGCTTTTGTATCAGGTATATGCTGAAAACATTAGAAAACTTTATGACAAACAAATCAAAGAATTTTTTGATCTAGTGAAGTTTAGACTGACTGGAACAAAAGAAGGCATGAGATTCAGTAAGTATTATTGAAGTGACAATTACAAGACTGAAAACTCATAGTTATATCGCCACATGATAAAGCGGGCAAAACAATAGTTCGTGTGACTTTGCTCATGGGTAGCTTGGGGTCTGAAACACAGTTGTAATGTTCAGCTGTTAATTTAGCTTGTCCCTTTAAAGCCATTGCTCTTAAATAGGCAAATCCAGGTAATTGTACCTGGTTATAAACTGCTCAGGTCACTCACAAGACAAATGTAGTTGCTTGTAAATTTCAGCTTCCAGGCAGTGACTGCCTCTTTTTAAAAAAAACAAATTTGATAGATACATGTTAGACAAAAGTCTTTGCGTTATATAATAGCAGATTTTACTACGTATCTGAGGTTACACCGTTGAAGGCATTTATAACACAAAAACCAAACCAGAGTAGTAGTTTGAAAAGGTGAGGAGATTGATTGTAGAATGGGAGGAGTCTATCTCTGAAACAGTAAATAAGCAGATAACTGCTTTAGTAAAGATAAATTGCACAAACAAACAACTTGTATACACTTATTCATGTAATTTACCTCAAAAAGGCCAAAAGTTAACTTTGTTCTGGACTCTCTCACCAGGGGAAATAGTTTATTTCTATCTGCCCTATCAAATCCTTTAATCATCTTAAACACCTCAATTAGATCACCTTTTAATCTTCTATACTCGAGGGAATACAAATCTAGTCTATGCAACCTGTCCTCATAATTTAATCCTTTTAGCTGTGGTATCATTCTGGTGAATCTGTGCTGCACCTCCTCCAAGGCTAATGTATCCTTCCTGAGGTATGGTGCCCAGAGCTAAATGCAGCGCTCCAGATGGGGTCTAACCAGAGCTTTTTACAGCTGTAGTATAACTTCCACCCCTTTGTATTCCAGTCCTCTTGAGATAAAAGCCCACATTCCATTAGCCTTTTAAAATATATTTTCTACCTGTCCACTAGCCTTCAGTGATTTCTGTACTTGGACCCATAAATCTCTGCTCATTCAAAGTTCTTAGCTTCTCGCCATTTAGTAAATACTCTGATCTATCTTTTCCTAGGTCCAAAATGGATGCCCTCACCCTTTCCCACATTGAACCCCACCTGCCACAGTTTTGTCCGCTCACTTAATCTATTAATGTCCCTTTGCAACTTTCTATTTCCATCTACACTATTTACTGTGCCACCTAACTTGGTGTTGTCAGCAAACCTAGATATATGGCTCTCTATTCATTAATCCAAGTTATTTATAAATATAGTGAAAGGCTGAGGCCCCAGTAGAGATCCATGGGGGACTCCACTAGTCACATCCTGCCAATTTGAGTACATACCCATATCTTTACACTCTGTCTCCCACCTCCTAACCAATTCACTATCCAAGCCAATAGGTTGTCTCCAGTTCCATGCGCTCTCAATTTTATTAAGCCTCTTATGTGAAACCTTGTCAAATGCCTTCTGGAAATCCGTATAAATAGAATCATAGCATCATAGAGTCTTACAGCACAGAAGGAGACCATTTGGCCCGTCATGCCTGTGCCAGCTCTTTGAAAGAGCTGTCCAAATTAGTCCCACACCACAGCTTTTTCCCCATAACTCTGCAAATTAGTCCTCTTTAAGTACATGTCCAATTGCCTTTTGAAAGTTATCATGGAATCTGATTCCACCACCCTTTCAGATAGTGTGTTCCAGACCTTAACAACCCCCTGTGAAGAAATTTCTCCTCATTTCCCCTCTAATTCTTTTGCCAATTATTTTAAATCTATGACCTCTGGTTACTGACCCACTTTCCAGAGGAAATAGTTTCTTCCTACTTGCTCTATCAAAACCCCTCATAATTTTGAATACCTCTGTTAGGTCTCCCCTTAACCTACTCTGCTCTAAGGAGAACAATCCCAGCTTTTCCAATCTCTCCACATAACTGAACTCCCTCATCCTTGGTATCATCCTCGTAAACCTCCTCTGTACCCTCTCCAAGGCCTTGGCATCCTACCTAAAGTATGGTGCCCAGAATTGTACACAGTACCATCAGCTGATGTCTAACCAGAGATTTGAAAAGGTTTAGCATGACTTTCTTGTTTTTCTATTCAATTCCCCTATTTACAAAGCCAAGTATCCCATACACTTTCTTTAACCACATTATTAACTTGCCTTGCCACCTTCAAAGATTTATGAATTTGCACCACCAGGTCCCTCTGCTCTTGCACCCTCCTCAAAATAGTACCATTTAGATTATACGGCCTCTCCATGTTGTTTCTCCCAAAGTGCATCACTTCACACTTATCCACATTAAATTGCATCTGCCACGTGTATGCCCATTTCACCAGGCTGTTTATGTCCTCCTGAAGTCTGCTACTATCCTGCTCACTATATGCTACGTTGCCAAGTTTTGTACCATCTGCAAACTTTGAAATTGTACTCACTATACCTAAGTCTAGGTCATTTATATATAACAAGGAAAGCAATGGTCCTAATACCACACCGCATACTTCTCTCCAGTCAGGAAAACATCCGTTCACCGCCACTCTCTGCCTCCTATGCCTTAGCCAATTACATACCCAAGTTACCGCCATTCCTTTAAATACCGTGTGCTTCTATTTTCCGAATAAGTCTGTTATGTGGTACTTTATCAAATGCCTTTTGAAAGTCCATATATACAACATCTAGTGCACTACTTTCATCAACCCTCTCTGTTACTTCATCAAAGAACTCAGTCAGGTTAGTCAAACCCAATTTGTCTTTAACAAATCCGTGCTGGCTGTCCCTTATTAATCCATGCTTCTCCAAGTGAAAATTAATTTTGTCCTAGATACTCCCTTATCTACCATGTTAGTTACCGCCTCAAAAATTATAGGAACTAAGGAACAGGAGGAGGCCATTTAGTCCCTCGAGCCTGTTCCACCATTCAATGAGATCATGGCTGATCTGTGACCAAACTCCATATACCCGCCTTTGCCCCATATCCCTTAATACCTGTGGTTAACAGAAATCTATCCATCTCAGATTTAATATTAACAATTGACCCAACATCAACTGCCGTTTGCGGAAGAAGTGTTTCCTAACTTCACTCCTGAAAGGCCTGGCTCTAATTTTTAGGCTACGTCCCCTAGTCCTAGATTCCCCAAGCAGTGGAAATAGTTTCTCTCTAGCTACCGTATCAGTTCCTCTTAATATCTTGAAAACTTCAATCACCCCTTAATCCAGGGAATACAACCCTAGTTTGTGTAATCTCTCCTTGTAATTTAACCCTTGGAGTCCAGGTATCATTCTAGTAAATCTACACTGCACTCCCTCCAAGGCCTATATCTTTCCTAAGGTGTGGTGCTCAGAACTGAACACAGTACCCCAGGTGTGGTCTAACCAGGGCTTTGTATAGCTGCAGCATGACTTCTAACCCCTTTGTATTCTAGTCCTATAGATATAAAGACCAGCATTCCATTAGTCTTTTTGATTATTTTTTGTACCTGTTCATGACATTTTAATGATCTATGTATATGGACCCCTAAGTCTCTTTGAACCTTCACTGCTTCTAGCTTTTCACCATTTAGAATGTACTCTGATCAATCCTTTTTAGGTCCAAAGTGGATGACCTCACACTTGACAATATTGAAATCCATTTGCCACAGTTTTGCCCATTCACTTATTCTATTAATATCTCTTTGTAATTTAATGCTTCCATCTACACTGCTTACAATACCAGCTATCTTTGTGTCATCGGCAAACTTGGATATGTGGCTCTCTATCCCGTCATCTAAGTCTTTAACAACTACAGTGAATAGTTGAGGCCCCAACACAGATCCCTGTGGGGCGCCACTAGTCACATCCTGCCAATTAGAGTACCTGCCCATTATCCTTACTCTGTCTCCTGCCGCTCAGCCAATCTCCTAACCAGGTCAAAAATTTGCCCTCAATTCCATGAGCTTCAACTTTAGCTAACAGTTTCTTTGAGGGACTTCATCAAATGCCGTCTGGAAGTCCATATAAATAACACCATTGACATTCCCCTGTCCACTACTTTAGTCACCTCTTCAAAAAATTCAATCAGGTTCGTCAGGCATGACCTATCTTTTACAAATCCATGCCTGCTCTCTCTGATCAGCTGAAAATTTTCAAGGTGTTCAATCACTCCATCCTTAATTATAGACTAGTAATTTCCCGACAACAGATGTTAGGCTAACCGGTCTGTAATTCCCTGGTTTCTCTCTCTCACCTTTCTTAAATAGCTGAGTGACGTGTGCAATTTTCCAATCTAAAGGAACAGTTCCTGAATCGAAAAAACTTTTAGAAGATCATAGTTAGGGCATGTGCAACGTTCTCACCTACTTCCTTTAAAACCCTAGGATGATAAACATCTGGTCCTGGGGTTTTGCCACTCTTTAGCACCATTAGTTTCTTTAGTAATATTAATTTGGTTACGTTAATTTTGGTGAGTCCCCTCCCTGATTCAATATTAATTTCCTTGGGCTGTCCGTCATGTTTTCCTCTTCCTCTACTGTATATACTGTCACAAAGTAATTGTTTAACATGTCCGCCATTTCCTTATTTTCATTTATAATATCACCATTGTCAGTTTTTCAGAGGCCCACATTGCTCTTAGCCTTTTCCCTAATATAATTGTAAAAGTTTTTTGTGCTGATTTTGATATCCCTTGCAAGTTTCTTTTCATACTCCCTTTTTGTAGCTCTTACTATCTGTTTTGTTACTCTTTGCTGTTCTTTGTATCTATCCCATTCGCCAGGGTCTGTACTATTTTTTGCATTCTTGTATGCTTTTTCTTTTAGTTTTATGTTGCCCCTTACCTCTTTCGTCATCCATGGTTGTTTTCTTTTTGGCAAGTAGAGCTCTTGCCCCTTATGGGTATAAACTGGTTCTGAATTAGATTTGTTAGACCTGACTTACCCTTTGCAAATCCATGCTGGCTCTCTCTGATCAGCTCATATTTTCCCAAATGCTCAGTCACTCTATCCCTAATAACAGGTCCCCAATAACTAGGTCAATTGAAAATTTCAAAACTGAGATTGACAGATTTTGTTCCGCAATGGTATTAATGGTTATGGAACCAAGACGGGTAAATGGAGTTAAGATACAGATCAGCCATGATCTCATTGAATGAAGGAACAGGCTCGAGGGGCTGAATGGCCTACTCCTGTTCCTATGAAAGACACAAAAAGGTGTGGATGAACAGAGAGATGTTGGGGTTCAATTGCATAATTCTACAAAAGTGTTGAGTACAGGTAGGTATAGTCATAAAGAAAGCCAATAGCATTTTAACTTTTATAAGTAGGGGTATAGAGTGCAAAAGTAAAGTAATGATAAATTTGTACAAAACATTAGTTAGGCCACAGTTAGAGTACTGTGTGCAGTTTGGGTGCCCTATTATAGAAAGGACATACAGAGAACATGCAGCGTCGATTCACCAGGATGATGTCAAGGATGTGAAAGTATAGTTAAAAGGAGAGACTTGAGATATTAGGACTATTTCAACTGGAGTAGTGAAGGGTCAGAGGAGACTTAAAATTATCACAAGTTTTAATGGAGTGAAAGATTATTTCTTCCAGTTGGGCATTTAGTGATGAGGGGTCATTAATTTAAAAAAGTCACTGAGAGTGAGTAGAAAGGTTAAAGAAATTTCTTTATGCAGAGAGATATAGGAATATAGAAAACTTTGCCACAGAGAATGGTTGGGGCAGAAACTGTTGCTTCTTTTAAGGGAAACCTGAATAAATGTGCTGTAAACTATTGTGGTTCCATTCTATCAGCTTAACAACGTAATCAGCAAGATGCCATGTCTCTAACATTAGGGACAATTATAAAGAGCTGACCGTCATCTGCCAAGTCAGTTTTTTGAATGTTTTATTAGCATGTGAGCTTGCTTTGTTGTTTGTTTTAGTTTCAACAACAACTTGCTTTTATATAGCGCCTTTAACATAGTAAAACATCCCAAGGCACGTCACAGGAGCGTTATCAAACAAAATTTGACGCCTAGCCACATAAAGAGATATTATGACAGATGACTTAAAATTTGGTCAAAGAGGTAGTTTTTAAGGAGAGTGAGGTAGAGAGCCGAAGAGGTTTAGGGAGGGGATTCCAGAATTTAGAGCCTAGGCATCTGAAGGCACGGCTGCCAATGATGGAGCGATGAAAATCGGGGATGCAAAAGAGGCCAGAATTGGAGGAGCGCAGAGATCTTGGAGGGTTATAGGGCTGGAGGAGATTACAAAGAAAGGGAGGGGCAAGGCCATGGAGGTTTCAAACTGTGGATTTAGTCAATTTACTGTAGATTAGCTGTATTTGATTTGGCACGCTGACAGAACAGTTCTAAGAATTCAGTCAGTTTTAATTGGGTTCAGCATTTGTCCACACAAGTCAGAGCTGAAACATATGTTAATCTTCACGGTTATTATCTCTCTCATGCAGAGTAATTTCGGGAGACAGTTATTTGTTTCTTTTGGTGCAAGGACCTAAACCAAACCAATGACGGAGCAATGGATAGCCAAATGGAAAATTGAATAGATCGTATACTGTTACCATCTTGCAGGGGAGATGATAAGTGATAAGCTAAGGGTCATTCCGACCATTCCGTGCTGCTTCCAGGGAATCTTTCAATTAGTTTCCAATTGACAACATATGCAAGGCTGTCACATGGAGTAATCGTCACACATTTACTAAACATTACTGCCTAGACATAACTGCAGCACACAACACCTTTTACAGATCAGTCCTGATAACTGGCGTTATGGCTCCTATATAGTAAGGAGGATCACCATGTTTCCTACCCCAAATCTTTGGTACTTGATATGCTTCTACACTATGTAAAAGATGCAGAATGAAGAAGAAAGATAGATTACCTATCTTGTATGGCCACCTTCATTCTTTGAACAATATGCATACGAACATACGAAAATGATGCACACGGAAAGACCAACTGGTCAATGAAGCCTGCCCCACATTCATAATGCCTGGAGCATCATGACTACACACTTCCTACCCCCCAGCAGCCATGTAATCTCCTGGGAGAGGCAAAAAAAAACAGAAAAAGAAACCCAGTGCCAAAAAGGGGGCAAAATTTCGAAAATTCCTCTCCAACCCCCTCAGGTGATTGAAACCAGTCCAGGAGACCACAGTTACCGTGCTTACATTAACTGTTAAATCACTTACCTTTTATAAGATGTGATCTCTGCCCCAGCCAAGATCAACCGGTTCAGTTCCGTTTGAAGGTGTGCAGAGAGTCAGCATACACCGCACTTATCTGCAGCATATTCCAAAGGTTCACTGCTCTCTGGGAAAAGAAGAGCCGCCTAACATCTAGCCTATTCCTACTCTTGCATAGATTAAATGCATGACATAAAAACAGTAAATGCTCGAAATACTCAGCAGATCAGGCAGCATCTGTGGAGCGAGAAACAGTTAACGTTTCAGGTCGATGACCTTTCATCAGAACTGGAAAAAGTTAGAGATATAACAGGTTTTAAGCAAGTGCAGAGGCAGGGAAAGGGGGGAGGGGAGGAAAGAACAAAAGGGAAGGTCTGTGATAGGGTGGAAGGCAGGTGAGATTTTGAGGGAAAAATTAATTATAGCCAAGGAATGGCCAGTGTTTGGACTGAAAATGGTGAATTAGCGCCAGGTGAAAATCGTCTAGACTGCACTCAAAATTCATCTTCATAAATCTAGTCTAAAAACCCAAGCTCATTGGCGTTACACTGAAAAGATGGACCAATATCAGGTATAGTCTAAACTCAAGTAATGATTGCCACAGGCTTTTTTCACCACTTAAAGGGGAGGTCCATTGATACTGCAGCACCTCATTCTCAGCATTGTTGAGTGTACAGCTGCCTCAACAACCATAAGAAGAAGGACAAAGAGAAGGAACACTTAATTACAAATGCTGTTGGCAGATCGCCGCCCCAGGGAGAGAGCCCGGGGGATTTCCAAGGAAGCTTTGGAGGCATTGGTTTTAGCAGTGGAGAGAAGGCGGGCGGTCCTGTACCAACTGGCAGGAGGCCCCCACCACAAGTCTGCCGGGAGGTGGCACACCACGTCACGGGCAGCACTGGTCCCCAGTGCAGGAGGAAGTTTAACGACCACACGGGTGGTCAGGGTGAATGAAGGCTTCAACAAATGCTACATACCACCATAGGTACCACAAGCTTCACACACTGCTCAATGTACCACACCCCCAGCACTCACCCACCAACAATCTGTGCCTAGCAACACTCACCCACATCTCACACCTTGCACACAATGACAGCTATTCAACTATGGCAGGCACACGGGTAATCCGTTATTAGAATTCATGTGATATGTGTGCATGTTTATAGATAAATTTCTTAATTGTGTTTGGAAAATTTTTAGTGGTTTCTCTCATTTCACCTTTGCACCCAGGAGGACGCTGTGATACGCCATGAGACAGGGATTGTATGATGGGGATGTGGTGAGCTACGGGGCTCTGGGGTTTCATTCATGTGAATCGGAGTCTGATGAGCCAGTCACGGGCAGCCCATCCAGAAGGCTGATTGTCTCGTAGTGTATTTAGACTTCCAGAAGGCATTCGACAAGGTGCCACATAAAAGATTATTGCTCAAGATTAAAAATCACTGGATTGGGGGGAATATTCTGGCATGGGTGGAGGAT
Organism: Squalus acanthias; assembly: GCA_030390025.1. NCBI lineage: Eukaryota > Metazoa > Chordata > Chondrichthyes > Squaliformes > Squalidae > Squalus > Squalus acanthias. Next base: position 115,462,460 of record CM059430.1, read on the forward strand.
TGGTTATCTAACAGGAAGCAGAGAGTTGGGATAAATGGTTCATTCTCGGACTGGCAACCAGTAGCCAGTGGTGTTCCGCAGGGGTCGGTGCTGGGTCCCCAACTCTTTACAATCTATATTAACGATTTGGAGGAGGGGACCGAGTGTAACATATCAAAGTTTGCAGATGATACAAAGATGGGAGGGAAAGTAGAAAGTGAGGAGGACATAAAAAACCTACAAGGGGATATAGACAAGCTGGGTGAGTGGGCAGAGATTTGGCAGATGCAATACAATATTGGAAAATGTGAGGTTATGCACTTTGGCAGGAAAAATCAGAGCAAGTTATTATCTTAATGGCGAGAAACTGGAAAGTACTGCAGTACAAAGGGATCTGGGGGTCCTAGTGCAAGAAAATCAAAAAGTTAGTATGCAGGTGCAGCAGGTGATCAACAAGGCCAACGGAATGTTGGCTTTTATTGCTAGGGGGATAGATTATAAAAACAGGGAGGTATTGCTGCAGTTATATAAGGTATTGGTGAGACCGCATCTGGAATACTGCATACAGTTTTGGTGTCCATACCTAAGAAAAGACATACTTGCTCTCGAGGCAGTACAAAGAAGGTTCACTCGGTTAATCCCCGGGATGAGGGGGTGGACATACGAGGAGAGGTTGAGTAGATTGGGACTCTACTCATTGGAGTTCAGAAGAATGAGAGGCGATCTTATTGAAACATATAAGATTGTGAAGGGGCTTGATCGGGTGGATGCGGTAAGGATGTTCCCAAGGATGGGTGAAACTAGAACTAGGGGACATAATCTTAGAATAAGGGGCTGCTCTTTCAAAACTGAGATGAGGAGAAACTTCTTCACTCAGAGGGTAGTAGGTCTGTGGAATTTGCTGCCCCACGAAGCTGTGGAAGCTACATCATTAAATAAATTTAAAACAGAAATAGACAGTTTCCTAGAAGTAAAGGGAATTAGGGGTTACGGGGAGCGGGCAGGAAATTGGACATGAGGCTGAGTTCGGATCGGTCGAGGCCCTGTGGGTGGCGTAGCGGGCCCAGGGGCTGAGTGGCCGGGTCCTGCTCCTACTTCTTGTGTTCTTTAGATTTGAGGTGAGGATCAGATCAGCCATGATCTTATTGAATGGCGGAGCAGGCTCGAAGGGCCGATTGGCCTACTCCTGCTCCTATTTCTTATGTTCTTATGTTCTTATGTCTCGCTGCCTCCTACCTCCCTCCTGTTCCTCCTCCACCTCATCCACCTCTGCCTCGTCCTCCTCCTGAGGTGATCCCGCAATCCCTGCTGGCAAGGGCTGCGCCCTCATGATGGCCAAGTTGTGGAGCATACAGCAGACCACCACAAAATAGGACGCCTGCTTTGGCGAGTACAGGAGGGCTCCTCCCGAGCGGTCAAGGCAGCAGAACCATTGCTTCAATAAGCCGATGGTCTACTCGATGATGTTCCTGGTGGCAGCAGGGCTCTCATTATATGAGTGCTAGGCACGAGTGTTGGGGTTACGGAGGAGAGTCATGAGCCAGGTGGAGAGCGGATAGCCCTGGCCTCCGAGCAGCTGCTCTCGAGCTTGACATGGTGGCTGGAAGAGTGCTGGTACATCGATCTGGCGCAGGATGAAGGCATCGTGGCCACTGCCAGGATAGTGGGCATTGAAATTGAGGATTCGCTCTCTGTGATTGCACACCAGCTGCACATTAAGTGGTAGCCTTTGCCATTACAGAAGCTCTCAGGATTGTTATGTGGTGCCCGCAAAGCCACGTGGGTGCAGTCGATGGCGCCCTGCACCATGGGGAAGCCTGCTATCCTGGCAAAGCCACATGCACGCTCGTCCTGTTTCTCACTGGTGATCGGGAAGCCTATGTAGTCCCTTCTCCTGCTGTTGAGAGCCTCAGTGACCTCCCGGATGCAGCGATGGATGGCAAACTGTGAGATGTTTGCTATTGCTCCTGTTGCAGACTGGAAGGATCCGCTGGCGAAGAAATTAAGGGCCACAGTGACCTTGACTACCACTGGGAGAGCCGTGGTCGCCCTGGTCTAAGGCTGCAGGTCTGGTTGCAGGAGGTTACAGAGTTCTGTGGTCACCTCCTTGGTGAAACGAAGCCTTCTAATACGCTGCTCCTCGCTTAATTGAAGGTAGGAGAAGTGCTCTCGGAATACCCTCGGAGGGTAAAGCCTCCTGTTGAGAACCCTGATGGCCCTCCTCCTCCCTCTGCGCACATGTTCCCATCTTTCTCGCTGCCTCCGCTCCCTCCGCCATAGATCCTGGAGGGCAAGGTCGACTGCCAGTACAGCCCCCATTAATCTAGCAAGTGTTGTAGTTTGAATCTTTCCGGAAATAATTATACAGTTTTGTACTTGCCACAACACTCCTGATACCAAAGAACCTGGAAATTACTAAAGAAAACTGTTGCAGTAACAGAACTAACACACAGCCACTCAAGCTTCACAAACCTGTCAGGTGCGAGTGATTGGTGATGATCCCTTTAAATAGCATCGCTAGAGCCGGCTTCCTGCTGCTGCATGCCACCTGAAGCTGTCGCTGTTAACTGCAGCCGGTAAGTCCATTGGCTGTAAGGAAGTTGGGAGATCGGACGTCCAGTGAGCGTCGCACACTCACTGACGTCACGATCTCTATGATGGCGAGGTCCCTGGTGAAACAAAAGATGGGTCCAGAAGAAGTCTAAATAGGAATAGCAGAATCAGCAACAGCTGCCATCTGAAAAAATGGGGGCAGAGATTATGATCTGAAATTGTTGAACTCGATCTTGAGTCGAGAAGGCTGTAAAATGCCTAATCGAAAGATGAGGTGCTGTTCCTCAAGCTTACGTTGAGCTTTGTTGGAACAGTGTAAGAGGCCAAGGTCAGAGTGGGAGTGGAGCGGAAAATTGAAGTGACAGGCGACTGGAAGCTCGGGGTCACGCTTGCAGACTGAACGGAGGTGTTCTGCAAAGTGGTCACCCAATCTGCATTTGGTCTCCCCAATGTAGAAGAGTCTGCATCATAAGCAGCGAATACAGTATACTAAATTGCAAGAAGTACAAGTAAATCGCTGTTTCACCTGGAAGGAGTGTTTAGGGCCCTGGGCGTTAGGAAGGGAGGAGGTAAAAGGGCAGGTGTTGCATCTCCTGCGCTTGCACGGGAAGGTGCTGTGGGAAGGGGAGGAGGTGTTGGGGGTGATTTAGAAGTGGATCAGGGTGTCACAGAGGGAACGATCCCTTCGGAATGCTGAAAGGGGAGGGGAGAGGCGGAGAAGATGTGTTAGGTGGTGGGATCACGCTGGAGAAGGCGGAGGATGATCTGTTGAATGTGGAGACTGCTGGGGTGAAAGGTGAGGACAAGGGGAACCGTATCGTGGTTCTGGGAGGGAGGGGAAGGGGTGAGAGCAGAAGTGCGGGAAATGGAATGGACACGGTCAAGGGCCATGTCAACTACTGTAGAGGGAAATCCTCAAATTGAGGAAAAAGGAAGACATATTGGAAGCACTAGTATGGAAGGTGGCATCATCAGAACAGATGTGACAGAGAAACTGGGAGAATGGAATAGAGTCCTTACAGGAAGCGGGTTGGAAGGAAGTGTAGTCAAAGTAGCTGTGGGAGTCAGTGGGCTTATAGTGGATGTTGGACCCCTGGTCCAGCCCAATCTGTTAAACTGAAATAATCTATCTAATCCAGCCCTTTCATTATTTTAAATACCACTATCGGATCACCTCTAAGTCTACACTGCTCTAAAGTAAATAGACCCAGGTCTTTAAGCCTATCTGAGTAACTAAGGTTCTTTAAGCTAGGAATCGTTCTGTTAGCTCTCCTCTGAACCTTTTCCAAGGCCACCCAATGTGTCTTCAATATACCATGATTCCACCTTTCAGTACCTGCATAGGTATAGCACCTTGGGGCTTTGTGTTAAGTGGTTGGTTAGTTTCAGTTTATCTTCATGTCAGAACAAACTGGCGCAAAGGTGTGACCCTGGAACTTAATAGCACATAGGTGTAGGAGATTTTTTTTGGTCTGATTGCACTCCTGTGAATCACCTTGGGATGTTCTACTACATTAAAGGCACTATATAAATGTAAGTTGTTGTTGAGATGACATTGGGGAAACATTATGGCATTTTTATGTGTAGTTATATCTGTATAACTTATCAAGAGCTAAACTCCTGTAGTATGTGGAGGATACTTATTTGAAGAAGGAAGATGATCCCACATAGTGTGGAATCTATATTTTACCATAAAATATTTAATATACATTCTTTTTGTTTTTTGTGCTGTGATTTTTAGGAATTCAGGAAAGTTTTGAAAAGCTGACTGCTTCCACATCCAATCTGCAAAAAACACTTTTCAGAAGTTCTTTATATGAGCATTTAGGATCAGAAACTGACATTACAGAGCGAGGAATGATGGACAAGGTGCGGCAACTGTCTATGTCCTTATTTGGATAATTTCATTTAGTAATATTTTAGGTACAATCAGAGAAGATTGCTTTTAAATAGTGATATTATAAAATAATGCATTGGTACAATGCATATTGAAATATGTAATCAGCTTTCCTTTTTATCTTTGTAAAAAGGTATTTGTGAAATAGCATTTATAACTGAATGGTTGCTTGAATTTTTGCTGATAAATACATTAATGCATTTGTCACTATCTGTTCATTCCCATCCACTCTGAAAAGTGGTACTCTTGGTAGCTCTTCTCCTCCCCCCCCCCCCCCCCCCCGCTCCCCTCCATCACCCCGCTTGGAGATTGTTTTTTTCTAATTTTTGTTTTCCCTTACGTACCCTGATTAAGCACTCACCACTGATCATGGGTGCTATGATTGCTTCATTCCTTTGGATGGAGGAACAGTTGGAGGAAGAGGAGCAGCAGCAGCAGTCTCAACCACGAGGACAAGCAGCAGGTGGGCCTGTTAGAAGACAGCAGATGAAGGTACCTGCTCTTAGAAGGCCTTACCCAGCCCATAGGGTCAAAAGGCCAAGAGTCAGTTTCCTGGATATCTCTGAGGAGTACTGCATCAGGAGGCTGTGCTTCACCAAGCAGGCTGTTGCATTTCTATGCAGGTTCCTGCTGCAGCATCTGCTGCCTTCTGGACCAGTAGACCATGCTTTACCAGTGCCTGTCAAAATCACCGCACTTAAACTTTTTCACCTCAGGCTCCTTCCATATCTCTTAGTCTACAGTGCACAGCTGCATCAAGCAGGTCACCAATGCCTGCCTTGCCAGAGTAAACCAGTACATTACCTTCCCAATGGATGGCAAGACCCAGAATGAGAGAGCTCTGTGACTTTCAGAAGTGGCTGGCTTCCCTCATGTCTATGGCATACTAGACAGTACTTGTAGCTATCAGGGCACCAGAAGGCGATCCAGGAGATTTTGTGAACAGAAGGGCTTCCACTCCATCAATGTGCAACTGGTGTGTGATCACCTCAGAAGGAAATGCAAGTGTGTGCCAGTTTCATTGGCAGCTGCCACAAAGACTTCATCTTGCAACACTCATCCATTCCCCCACTTTTCCACTCATCCAGGCACGTTAAGGGATGGCTGCTAGGGGACAAGCGGTAGACCCTACATCTATGGCTGTTGACACCCCCTCCACAACCCCACCATGTCTAAGCAGTTCAAGTACAATGAGAACCATGAGACCACCAGGAACATCATAGAGCATACCATCGGCATATTGAAGCAGAAGTTCAGGTGCCTTGATCACTCTAGGGGGCTCCCTACACTATGGTCCAGACAAAGCATCATTGTAGATTGTTGCATTCTGCACAACCTGGCAATGCAAAGAAGATTGGAGCGGGAGGAGGCACAGCAACAAGAAGTGGTATTATCAGATGCGGAAGAATTGGGTGAAAGCAAGGGTGAAGCAGAAGAAGGAGAGCCAGCACAAAATATTACAGCCAGAGAAGCCAGAGTGCAGTTGAAATATCAGCGCTTTCGGTGACCTGCTCAAACCCCTTACCTGAAAAGTGACAAAAAGCCCTTTAGCATTAAGGGTCCTTGTTACCCCCTTTATCGCTCCTTTGATTCTGTATTAAGGAACGTTGAAACCATTCTTCCAAGCTTTATATCAATAACATTCTGACAATGCAAACTAACAAACTGCAATAAAAAGAAACTATGGACCAAAATCCAAAATGTGAGAACGGTGATGATTTTAATTCTAAACACAATATTGTAGTGAATTATTTTGTGACACAAGTGATCAACCCATAGTGCTTTTCTTTAAACAAAGTTTATTTGGGCTAGAAATTGGGTATCGCCCTGGTTGGGGCGCTAACTTTTGAAAAGTAGCGCCAGGCGCTAATGATTCTCTCCTGACGGGAAATTCAGCTTTAGCGCTCCAGGAGGGAAGTGGAGCGCTAAATCAAGCGATAACTACTTCTCCTAGGGCGCTAAAGTCCGGGAGCGGGGCGGTAGCGGCAGAGCACTGAACAATTTGAAGCGCATCGCTAATGGCATCAGAGGCTGCTTCCCTCATTTAAAGGGAAGGGCCAGTGATGCTTCACAACCCACTTGTCGGCAGGTCTGCATTGCAAGGCGACCTGCGCGACTGACATTACAGCCCCAAACACTCTACAAAGTGGAGGGTCCAACGATGGGTTTCGACCTGAAACGTTAACTCTGTTTCTCTCTCCACGGATGTTGCCTGGCCTGCTGAGTTTTTCCAGCGTTTTCTGTTGTTATTTCGGATTTCCAGCATCCGCAGTATTTTGCTATCGTGGAGGGCTTGGACATCTTGTAGCAATGAAGCGACCACAAACTTTCAGCTGGAACCAGACTGGTGGAAATGTTAAAGGTTGGCCTACCTGAAAACCCTTCCCTTTAAATAGCGCTCCCCAAGCGGCCAGCTGAGTTGACAACGACTCCTCTTCCTGCTATTGTTCACGGCCAGCGATACAGCAGGGGCGGAAGCCAATTTCACATCCGGGGCGGCAATGGGGCACTGCGCACTTGATGACGTCAGAATCTGTGAGGCGCTCGAGACCCAGGCGGTAAGAGGTAATGCCAGCGCTAAACCGGAAATTAATTTCATGGGCGTCGCTGCATTCGCCGCGCCCAGTCGCTAACCCCTTAACGCCCCGTTAGCGCCTGGGGGGGGGGCGCTAACGGGAGGCGCTAACCAACCGAATTTCTCCTCCGAAAACTCTACTACTTCTACGGTCCGCTTCCCCAGTGGTTTTAGCAGAGCTGGTGGAAGGCTAATGTTGGTGAATTGGCAACATTTTAGATGCCTGTGGTCAGTGACTTCTTGGTGCTCTAGCCTCTGAAGGCCCAGCTTCAGCTGCTACTAGGGCAGTTTGATCCAGCTGTCTTTCTAGCACCGTGGTGGGAATTGGTTGAGGGGGTGCGAGGGAGCAGACATGCTGACATCCTAAGAGAGAGCAGAATGTGCCAATCCAATTTTGCCACTGCTACTCCCATGGGGCTACAGCTTATCACTGCCACTGATCTGGGGGAGAGCAGACTGCAGAAGATGAGTGACTCCTTGAAAGCCCCTTTCCATGTAGTCCACCAGTCTCTCCAAGGTGGAGCCTAGATCCTGGATGGCAGCCATTTCAGCTTCTACCACAGCTGCAAAGGCTTGAGTCCTGTTGTGAGAGCCCGGTTGCAGTATCCTTGGAGGTGGCCACACTCTAAGGTTGCTGCAGCCAGGCTCTCACAACAGGTGTCCCTGCCACCAGTACCTGCTGCTGCACTTTAGTTCTGGCTGCTTCACTATGTGAAGACTCCTCTAACTCACTCTCTAACCCAGCCAGGCTACCAATCTCTATGCTGATGCTTGGGAGTGTTGCACCATGTGACAGTGCATCATCAGAGTTGACTTCTTTTGTGGGTTGTGGCTGTTGAGAATGATCTAGAGAAAAGAGACAAGCGTTAACATGGCACTGATAGTCTGGACATTAGCACATGACCAGCATAACAATACAGCTTGATGTTGTCAAGCTGCCTTATTGTGCATTTTTCTGAGGTTTATGAAGAAATACAAGTAATAGTCAGAGACCCTATGCAGATAATCCTTCCAGTCTCATAGTCTCCCATTCTCACAGCTTGTGAGGGGCCACTGATTTCCAGCGCTTGCTGCTTCAGCTCGGAGCGATTCATGATGTTGGCTGACCTTCCATCTTGCTCCATTCCCTTGTGTTGTGCACAGTTTTGTCCTACAGAATGAGAGGGCGAGAGTTGGTGGCTTACACAAAGGAGAATGCACACGAGTGGGGTTTCTGCTTATTGTGCACATGCTGCGAAGGAGAAGAAGCAAAATGCATGCAGGATGAGGAATTGTTGAATGAAAAGCACATGCCTGGAGTGTGAAGTAAGGAAGGAGTCATGAGAGAGGTTGCTGATTCTGCAAAGGCTGCAAAGTGAGAAGAAAATGCTGCTACTGACTGCTGTAAAGAGCAAGGAAGAAGTGAGTGTGTGTTTGGAATGAGAATGAGAGGTGGTATTGTATGCACTTGTGATGGGTGGTAAATGATACGATAGGCAAGAGGGAATTGTTGACAGTGCTGGGGAGGGAAGAAAGAACAGTTACTGACAGATATGGAGAAATGAGGAGCTGCTCGCACGCTTTCTACTCTTGTGAGATAATTGAAGTGCTTCCTGCACTACATCCAGGCCCTAGATTTGATGCTCAACCTTTACCTTTCTCAACTTCTGTGCTCTTCTCCAAAGGCAAGGGAAAATAAGAACAGGAGCAGGCCATTCAGCCCCTCGAGCTTGTTCCGCCATTCAATTGATCTGTACCTCAACCGCATTGTCCTGGCTAATATTTATCCCTCAATCAACATCACTAACACAGATTATCTGGTCATTATTGCATTGCTGTTTGTGGGAGCTTGCTGTGTGCAAATTGGCTGCCACATTTCCTACATTACAACAGTGACGAGTTTTTTGATGAGGTAACAGAGGGTTGATGAGGGTAATGCGGTTGACGTAGTGTACATGGATTTCCAAAAGGCGTTCGACAAAGTACCACATAATAGGCTCACCAGCAAAGTTGAAGCCCATGAAATAAAAGGGACAGTGGCAGCATGGATACGAAATTGGCTAAGTGACATGAAACAGAGAGTAGTGGTGAATGGCTGTTTTTCGGACTGGAAGAAGGTTTACAGTGGTGTTCCCCAGGGCTCAGTTCTGAGACTACTGCTTTTCTTGATATATATTAATGACTTGGACATGGGTGTACAGGGCACAATTTCAAAATTTGCAGATGACACAAAACTTGGAAGTACAGTGAACAGTGAGGAGGAGAGTGATAGAATTCAGGAAGACATAGACAGGCTGGTGAAATGGGCAGACACGTGGCGGATGAAATTTAACGCAGAAAAGTGTAAAGTGATACATTTTGGTAGAAAGAATGAGGAGAGGACATATAAACTAAATGGTACAATCCTGAAGGGGGTGCACGAACAGAGAGACCTGGGGGTATGTGTGCACAAATCGTTGAAGGTGGCAGGGCAGGTTGAGAAAGCAGTTAAAAAGGCTTATGGGATCCTGGGCTTCATGAATAGAGGTATAGAGTACAAAAGCGTGGAAATTATGATGAACCTGTATAAAACACTGGTTCGGCCCCAACTGGAGTACTGTGTCCAATTCTGGGCACCACACTTTAGGAAGGATGTGAAGGCCTTAGAGAGGGTGCAGAAAAGATTTACGAGAATGATTCCAGGAATGAGGGACTTCAGTTACGTTGATAGACTGGAGAAGCTGGGGTTGTTCTCCTTGGAGCAGAGAAGATTGAGAGGAGATTTGATAGAGGTATTCAAAATCATGAGGGGTCTGGACAGAGTAGATAGAGAGAAACTGTTCCCATTGGCAGAAGGGTCGAGAACCAGAGGACACAGATTTAAGGTGATTGGCAAAAGAACCAAAGGCGATGTAAGAAAAAACTTTTTATGCAGCGAGTGGTTAAGATCTGGAATGCACTGCCTGAAAGGTTGGTGGAGGCAGATTCAATCATGGCTTTGAAAAGGGAGTTGGATAAGTATCTGAAAGAAAGAAATTTGCAGGGCTAGGGGGAAGGGTCTTCTCTACATTGGGTGATCACTTTGCTGAACACCTCCATTCAGTTCGCAAGCTTGACCCTGAGCTTCCGTTCGCTTGCCACTTTAATTCTCTCTACACAGATGCTACCTGACCTGCTGAGTGTTTCCAGCATTTTCTGTTTTTATTTATGATGATAGACAAAGCCTTGCATCTACCTGAAAAGCTTTCAAAATTCAACTGCTGTGAAATAAAAAAAGACTTGTGATACAGGTTGAGCGTTCTGAATCTGGCAACCTCGGGACCGAGGCCGAGCCGGTTTTCGTGTTTTTCCGGACTTCGGAACGTGTTTCTGATGTCCGATGTTTGGAAATATCGCAACCTGGGCTCGGGCGTTTCCGGACTTCGGACATCAGAAACACGTTCCGAGTCCGGAAATGCCTGGGCCACTCCGCGTTGTTAAAGGGGAGGGACGCTGCGAGCTCTGTAGAGCATCCGATGGCCCACACTAGGCCACCAGGGCGGCGTGGTGCCATGGCCGCAGCCTGGCGGAAACACTTAGTGGAGCGGTGCAGATTAAGGAGGATAAAACACAACACTAAAGTTTTATTGCATCACTCGCATTTTTCATAGGATTTTTCAAAAAAAGACAACTAAAGTTAATGGCTTTTTGAAGTACAGGTTTAGTGTGCAAAATACGGAGTTCCGGATTCCGGAACATTTTACGGATTCCAGACGACCCTGCCACCAATCATCCCGGATTCCGGAACATTCCTAATTCCGGAACTCCGGATTTTGGACGCTCAACCTGTATGAGAAAAGACTGAGAAAAATAAATATAAATCAAAAAAAGTCATTAATAGAAAAATAGTTTGCCACATTTGCCTACATTACAATTTATTGGTTGTGAAATGTTTTGGGAAGTCCAGAAGAAATTAAAAGCACTATATAAATGCAAGTCTTTTTTCTTCTTATCTCTTGCCATTTTAAAACTCAGTATAAACAGCAAGATGACTGGTAAGATAAACAAAAAAAAGCTGGAAGTACTCAACAGGTCAGCCAGCATCTGTGGAGAGACAGAAGTACGTTAGTCGATGTTTCAGGTCTAAGACCCTTCCTCAGGACTCATTTACGTTTCAGATCCAAGACCCAGACTCAGTCCTGAGGAAGGATCTTAGAGCTGATACGCTGAGTTACTGACTGTTGTTCTTCCACAGATGCTGCCTGACATGCTGAGTATTTCCAGCTTTTTCTGTTTTTGTTCTCAGATTTCAAGCACTTGCAGTATTTTACTTTATGTTAAGATGTGTTACAAGTTCAAGGTAGGATCCTGGTGTTTAGCAGGACTGGAGAGGATTAAGTCATGGGGTTCGGCAACACTGGGTGGGGGAAGACAGGCTGAAAACTGTACTGAACCACATTGGCCTGCAGTCCTGTCCCCTTCTACCTTTTTTCCAGTGGTTAGCCCCAACACTGATCAGGGTTCATTACTAACTCAAAGCTGCTCTTCAGAACTATATGTGCTTATACCGTCAGCAAATACAATATAAAGCACTCCACTGAAAACTGGCTTTAGGCTGGCAATGATTCTAAGAGGCCATTTGCAATATGAGCTGCACAAATTTTGGGTAAGTTGACATTTTTTTGCAAATTTATTACATTTTTATATTATAAATTGTAGTATTCAACCTGTATATAGTCAGAAGGCCGAAAGAAAAACAATAATCGATGATAAAATGTTCACATATTTGAGCAATTTGATTGGCTCGCCTCTTCCTTCATTTAATTAGTAGGTTCTCCTGACTGGCTGATCAGGATTGGCTGTTTTAATAAGCCCTAGTAGTTGTTTTCATCAGAAATTTAGCTAGCTACTTCTGCTCACATTTGATTGGAATGGCTGCCAATCTATTCAATTGTTTGTTGCTGTTTTATGAATGCAGAATTTGAGTTAATCAATTAAAAATGTGATTGACATATCACATGCTAGATGTACCATTTTTATTAAAATATGTACTTGTCTAAGTACATACACCGTGACCTCAATAGATTTATTTTCTAGTGCTTTCTCCATACTTTTAAGAAAAATTGGGGTATTTCTGTGACATAATCTTACATCACCTTTAGCCAATAAAAACCCACATGTACCTCTGTTCACAGCACTAATCTGTAATGCACTGACTTTAGATGTTGTCCTTCTTTTCCCTCTATTTGTGTGATTGTCAAGGCAAAGGACGAACAGGACAGAGAATGGAGCATTTCTACATTTTGTACGCAGGTATGACCCAATCTCAGTGAAAAATCTTAAGTTTTATTGTACCAATATGTTTCTTCAGTGCTTTTTAAATGGGTTATGTGTAGGTTAACCTTTGACAAATGGCATACAGTTCCATATCATAGTCAAAAATATATCAATAGGCTACAAATTAGGACTAGGCTAACTTGGGCAGTACTGGTGAGGGAAGAAATTTCTGTGCAACTGAAATTTAAAGGGCTGGGGACAATTAAAGGGAAGTAACAATGGAGGTACACAAATTCTGAAAGCCTTTAGAATGGCATCAAAAATCATTTCAGCCTTTGCCAAGGCTAAAGGTGCATGGGCTTAAGAGGTGACAGCCAAAATAAAGGAAAAAGAAATCCTATGTGCAAGTTTTAGATCACAACTGACTGACTCTGTCACTGGTTGTGCCAGTCTTAAGGTGCATGTTAGCAACAGGTATCTTTACAACAGATGACACAACTCTGCAAATGACTCTGTTGACCTAGACCTTGTGACCTTTCCCCACAGGCAGGTGTGACAATGCCTGAAAATATGGTTGGTGGTATTTGTCAGGTGTGGCCAACCAGGCTGATCATTGACCTTGCATGACTTCTTGCCTACAGTACCATATATAGAATAACATTCTTTGATTGATGCTTCTGAATAATCATCTAGCATAATGGCTGGTCAGGCCTTCATATATATATCATTAACATCAGGCTTGCTGTCACAACCTACTTTCAAAGTTGGAGCTGATTGTCTTTGTCTGCGGCTGCAGATGTGCACATACCTTTAGGTGAGCACAGAGCACCTCTCATGCAGCTTGACCTGCCTGGCACCCTTTCAATGGGCCTCATCTTCCTAGTGCCTCATAGGGGGATTCCCATTGGGAAAGACGTTGATAGTAGTAATCATGTAAAACAAGTGCCAGGAGAAAAAAATAGGCATGAAATGATCTCAAAACTGCTAACTTACTCTTCTGAGCCTTTAAACTTACCTTCCCTGTTTACATCCCTCCTTTGCTGCTGGACGAGTGGATTTTCAGTCTGCATTGCTCACTGTAAATTAGAAGAGATACTGATTTATAATGCTAGAAACATTATAACATGGAACACAATTTATTATTTTGCTGCTTAGGGACAACTGTTTGTTCTTTTAAGGCCACATGGTCTAATTGCTGTTACATCCTAAGGTAAATAAAAGGCTAACAATCCTGAGACCTGAGGTCGAATAGAAAGTACTCTTTTGCTCCTGGGGAAGTTTCTCTTTGGATTAAAAATGACTGACATTTGTTCTGTTCTTTCATAGTTTTTTTTTAAATGTGGCAAATAAATTTGCATCTGTAATGAAGTCACACCTGAAGAGTGATTAATTCATCTGACTTTATTTTATTAATATAGATATATGCATAGACAGGTTATAGTAGTGTAGTCATTATGGTATTGGACTAGTAACTCCCTCCAGAACAAGTTGTGAAATTGAATTCAATAAATCTAGTAATTTGTGGGCTAGCGCCAGTAAAAATGCCATGAAAGCTGCTGGATTGTTATATAAAAATACAATTGGTTCACTGATATCCTTCAGGGAAGAAAACTTCCCATCCCTACCTGGTCTGGCCTATTTGTAACTACTTAACACTGAATATATTTTCAAAGTGTCAATCCTAACATGAATTTATTTTTATTATTACATTTACCTGGTGAATACCATTTTGAATTCAAATGTTTTTGTTTTATTTTATATCCCAAAGCAGTTAAGGAGGTCAGTAGCAGGTCTTCCTTACCAGTTATCTGTTAAATGTTAATATGATTATTGTGAAAATATGTGGCTTGTTTGTTACTTTGTTTTGTTACTGTCATTTTTTTCTTCTGTTTTAAGATCACAGACCAGGTATTAGCAGAACTGGAACCCATATGCATTGCAGAGGAGGAGTTTATCAGCAAATTCTTTATGTTGACAGAAGACACATACAGTGAAACACCACAGGTTTTGTAGTAATGTTCTCAATATTTTCAAACAGTTTGTAGCTCAGCTCCTTTATGACCTAACAATGTTTTTTTTAATACAAATTGCTTTGACTTCTAAGGCTATAAATTATTTCCTTTAAATTTGCTTAACTTCAGTATTTTAAAATACAAAGCACTTTTAGAATTTCACATATCCTCAGCAAAAACTTAATAAAATCTTTATGTTGAAAAAGTATGGATATTACTCATTGAACAGTTTAAATAGTAGTGATGGTATTTGCTCTTGTGATTGCAATTTAAAATTCTGCACTTCTATATCCATCAACCTATTTAAAATTTTCATAACATTAGAGGTGATCAACATTCTTTTTGGTGCTGAATGTAGCCAGCAAACACAGTTACTTTTAAAGTCAATGGCATCCAGATATTGCTGTCTCCTGATCAGTAACCAGGTCTGAAAGAGATTCTGAATGCCACTAATCTACAAGAGCTGCTCATTGATTGATTCATCACTGACATTAGCTGAGCAGCTCTTGAGCATCAAACCCAAAATGGTACTTCTTTGAGACAATGTGAACAGACGATTATAACTTAGATTTCTCTTAACAAGTAAGAAATATCTTAAGTAACTTTGTATACCAATTGGAAAGTAGTCTGGTAACGCTTAACAGCACATGATCATTTTATAGCTGTGTGAGGTTGGCTGACTAGAAGCGGTACAGGTTTGAAGGTTTCTAAATTAAATTCAATCTTTGTTTTATTCTAGTTGCTGGGGAGTAGGAGTGATCTTGTTCTTGCGGTTAACCAAGACTCAACAGAGAGAGTACGGATTTATCGGAGTGCTGCAGAGTACGTAACATATATTGTATTGTAGTGCGTTGCTTGGGGTTATCATTTCCCAGCAGGATATATTGTACTAACATTTTTGTTTTCCTTTATACTTTTTTGACCATTCATTAGGTAGGTTAATGAATTGAGATCAGAGAAGTCAAGAGAATCAGTTATCCTCCAGCTCTTATTTATAGGAAAGTACTGCAATAAGCTTAAATGTATTATAATTTGTTTATTTTACTTAATTATTTGATTTTGATAATCATGTTTTAAAACAATTAAACTGTTGCTCGCAAATATTTTTACTACAATGTCTTAAAAGGCCACTTGCATAATAAAACCACTTGCAGCAGCTATCTGATGTCAGTCCTAATAAAGGGAAACTCTGGTCCAAACAACTTGTACTTGTAGGTTGAACACTCTTTTCATGTCCAGCATGTAATACTAATTCAGCTTTATCATTTAATTTGCACAAGAAAGTAACGGTTTCAAGGTGGATGTTTTCTACTTGCACACTAATTGAGGTGATGCAATTAATAACACCCTTCATCAGATGGTGTTGATTTCCTTGCTAAAAGATATAAGGAAACATAATATCTAGGCCTCAGGTACCGCACAAGCATACTTGCAATTAGGTTTCTATAGAGAAATTTCCTCCCATTTAAAAATATGGCTTTACAATGGATATATAAAACTAGGGGGGCTAAATTGGACAGCCCCCAAAAACAGGCGCGGGGATCGCGATGCGCAATTACCCCGCACCCATTCGATGTAATGCAAGCAGCACGGCATCTTCATGCTGCCTGCTCATTATCATGATTTCTGCATGCAGCCAGTGCTAACCACACTGTTAATTGGCTGCATGCAACAGTAGGGGTTCCAAAATCGTAACTTGCTAGCACTACTTAAAGTTAGCCTGCACTGCATAAAGCTATCCTGGATCTCTTAAAGGGGAGGTCCATTGTGGCTAGAGCAGGTGCTGGGAGTTCTTTGAGCTGAATCTGACCTGGGAAAGAGAGAAGAATGGCTGAACATGGGAGAGAGCGGCACCCAGGTTTTCCAACGCTGCGCTGGAGGTCTTGGTGGAGGAGGTGGAAAGGAGAAGAGACATCCTGTATCTGCAGGGGGCCAGGAAGCCCACCAGACACACGGTGAAAAGGCATTGGGAACAAATAGCTGCAGAGGCTTTATGCCAGGAGTACAGCCCCAAGGACCTGGATGCAGTGCCACAAGAAGTTTGCTGCGACTGCTGGCACAAAGTATGAGTCCTTCTATGCATGCACACATGTATGGGGCCGCCTGAAGACTGTGCTGGGACCTCGCATGCGCACTCATTCGGTCGCCTGTGCGCCTAGACAGATTCTGGAGCGTTGACTGGAGGGGAAACCGGAAGTGTGAGCGCTGTGCGTTCCCTGAACTCGGTAGTGTGAGCGCTGTGTGTTCTCTGAACTCGGTAGTGTGAGCGCTGTGTGTTCTCTGAACTCTGTAATGTGAGCGCTGTGTGTTCTCTGAACTCGGTAGTGTGAGCGCTGTGTGTTCTCTGAACTCGGTAGTGTGAGCGCTGTGTGTTCTCTGAACTCGGTAGTGTGAGCGCTGTGTGTTCTCTGAACTCTGTAATGTGAGCGCTGTGTGTTCTCTGAACTCAGTAGTGTGAGCGCTGTGTGTTCTCTGAACTCGGTAGTGTGAGCGCTGTGTGTTCTCTGAACTCGGTAATGTGAGCGCTGTGTGTTCTCTGAACTCGGCAGTGTGAGCGCTGTGTTCTCTGAACTCGGTAGTGTGAGCGCTGTGCGTTCCCTGAACTCGGTAGTGTGACCGCTGTGTGTACTCTGAACTCGGCAGTGTGAGCGCTGTGTGTTCTCTGAACTCGGCAGTGTGACCGCTATGTGTACTCTGAACTCGGTAGTGTGAGCACTGTGTGTTCTCTGAACTTGGTAGTGTGAGCGCTGTGCATTCTGTGAACTTGGTAGTGTGACCGCTGTGCGTTCCCTGAACTCGGTAGTGTGACCGCTGTGCGTTCCCTGAACTCGGTAGTGTGAGCGCTGTGCGTTCCCTGAACTCGGTAGTGTGAGCGCTGTGTGTTCTCTGAACTCGGTAGTGTGAACGCTGTGTGTTCTCTGAACTCGGTAGTGTCATCGCTGTGTGTTCTCTGAACTCGGTAGTGTGAGCGCTGTGCATTCCCTGAACTCGGTAGTGTGAGCGCTGTGTGTTCTCTGAACTCGGTAGTGTGAGCGCTGTGTGTTCTCTGAACTCGGTAGTGTGACCGCTGTGTGTACTCTGAACTCGGTAGTGTGACCGCTGTGTGTACTCTGAACTCGGTAGTGTGAGCGCTGTGCGTTCTCTGAACTCGGCAGTGTGAGCGCTGTGCGTTCTCTGAACTCGGCAGTGTGAGCGCTGTGCGTTCTCTGAACTCGGTAGTGTGAGCGCTGTGCGTTCTCTAATAGTTCTCATGGGGCAGAGTGTGGAGTCCTGGTGGTCCTCTTTGATCACCAATTTATCAGGTCTATTTCCCTCCCACCTAAAGTACACAATGTTCAGTCATGTGAGGAGGACTAAATAAATGTAAGTCACTGGTGATATTCAAATGTGAAACACCATTGAAATAGATACAACTATGCCAACAGATTGACTTTAGTGTGTATACGCTAGCGGAAGAATTTAATAAATAATAAAAGTAAACACCAGGAGGGGGAAAATTAGAGGAGAAAATGTTGTTACTATATGGTAATACACTCAATTATTGCTTCCTGTGTGTATATCAGATTTAACCCTCCATAACCTAAAAGTCTCTTCTTCTTCACCCCTCACTAACATCAGTCAATGCCACAAATTGTTAACCTCATGAAAAAAATTAAAATTGATCAGAAAAAGTAATTTTCAAAATACTTCAATGTCAGAAGGTCGTAGGTTAAGCCCCACTCCAGAGCCTTGAGCACATAATCTAGGCTGAGGCAGTGCTGAATTGTCGGAGATGCTGTCTTTTGGATGAGACATTCTGAGGCCCATCTGCCCTCTCAGGTTGACATAAAAGATCCCGTGGCACTATTCGAGAAGAACGGGAGAGTTATCCCCATGTCCTGGCCAATATTTATCCCTCACCCAACACCACCAAAAAAAGCATATTATCTGCTCCTTTATCTTACTGCTGTTTGTTGGTCCTTGCTGTACATATTTTAGCTGCTGCATTTCCTTGCATTGCATTTCAAAAGTACTTCATTGGCTGTGAAGCACTTTGGGATGTCCTGAGGTTCTAAAAGGCATTATATAAATACAAATTCTTTATTTATTCAGAACTGTATAAAGATTTTCATGTTCAAAAATAGATTACAACTCATTTTCCCGTCAATTTCTGTGTTTTGTTAATATGTTGGACCTGGGAGTTAATGTGCATAGGTCCCTGAAGATGGCAGGACATATTGAGAGAGTGGTTAGCAAAGCATATGGGATCTTGGGCTTCATAAATAGAGGTATTGAGTACAAAAGTAGAGAAGTTATACTGAAGCTTTATAAAGCGCTAGTTAGGCCCCAACGTCCAGTATTGCGTCCAGTTCTGGTCACCACACTTTAAGAAGGATGTGAAGGCCCTTGAGAGGGTGCAGAGGAGATTTACCAGAATGGTTCCGGGATGGGGGATCTTAGCTACGAGGACAGGTTGGAGAAGCTGGATTTGTTTTCATTAGAGCAAAGGAGGTTGAGGGGTGATTTGATAGAGGTGTACAAGATTATGACTGGTTTGAATAGGCTAGACGGGGAAAGGCTGTTCCCACTAGTTGATGGTACAAGGACTAGGGGACACAGATTTAAGGTTTTGGGCAAGAGATACAGGGGGATGTGAGGAAAAACTTTTTTACGCAGCGATTGGTGAGGACCTGGAACTCGCTGCCGATGGAAGTGGTGGAGGCGGAGACACTCAATGGGCTGGATTTTCTCAATGGGAGCGCATTGGGGGCGGGACTGCTGGTTGTTGGGCTTCAGTCCCACCCCCAATGACGTCTGTCCAACCCACGCTATTTTCCCATGATTGACCTTGTTAAGCCCGCCCTGCGACCTTAGCCGGCCAATTAAGGGAAAGCCGGTGACAGAGGACGTCAGCGTATGACGTTTCATCTGTAAATAATTTTTTACTGACAATCTCTGTTCTAAGGTAAGCCCTTGGACTGAAGACTCACCAAACCTCTCTCCTTAGCAGAAAGCAGATGGCTGCTGCATCGGAGAATGCAGCAGCCATTCTGTCATCTCTGCCATTGAGATGAGGCACCTCCGGATCCCCAAGGGTTGAAGCCTGCAGGAAGAAGCAAAGGGTAAGTAAACTTTTTCTAACACTTTACACTCACCTCTCATACTGACCTCTTCATACTTGTACCCATCACTCACCTCCACAACGCACTTTTCGACCCCTCTCACCCCCACAGACCCACTGCTCGCCTCACTGACCCTGGCGAGGTTCGCAGCCGTCGGGAAGCCCGCACTTGTGTGGGTAAAATGGGGATAAGCCTCTTAACTGCCTATTAACTACCTGTTAACAGGCAGTTAAGTGGCTGTAATCCCCTTCCCGCCTCGAGGAGACAGGTCCCTGCGTGAGTTGGGGACCCGCCTCCCAGGAACATGGCACGGAGGCGGGTTGGGAGCGGGGTCGGTACCCACTTCCAGTTTCTGCCATTTTCCCGGCAGTCCCGCCTCCGTACCCGCCTCCCCAGGGCTGGCAAAATTCCCCCCAATGTTTTCAAGGGGAGACTGGATAGGCACTTGAGGGAAATAAACTTACAGGGCTACGGGGATAGAGCGGGGGAATGGGACTGACTGGATTGCTCTATAGAGAGCCGGCACAGACTCGATGGGCCGAATGGCCTCCTTCTGTGCCGTTATGACTCTATGACTATGACTCTATGTAATTCTTGAAACCTGAATAACTAAACAGATCATTCTTCCACTCCTGATGATCTTTCCACTGCATTAACACTGTATTTTTATCTTTCACTGTGAAGGTATATACAGTTTCAAGTAGATGCACTTTGTGGTTAAAATATTTATACTGCAGCTTTTACTTATTTTGCTTTCTACTAGGCAGGAAGATCCTGGTATCAGCAATAAACGAAAAATGATGAATGAAATCTTCAGTACTCTTGAACTAGATCTAAAGGCATTTGTAAACCTATGCGATAAGATCAACCCTTCCAACTCCTTGCATTTACTGGTAATAGTGAGCCAGCGTGCACTGACAGTTCAAGATTGTGACCCTTCTTCTTTTCTCAAATCTACATTCGGAAACATTCTAGTGCATGTCAAACGCAACTTCGACAAATGCATTGTAAGTCACTGACATTTTGTTCTTGATTCTTGTGTATCTTATGTATTTAAATGATGTAATACCGGTAACTAATCCAACTTAAAAGGTACTCTGCTGTATCTGGCACTTTTCCGCATCCTCCCTGTATATGATGTACTTCAAATGTGTTTTATACCCCTATTATAATGCTTCAAGGTCCTGATACTGTTGAATGCATCCCATTTTCATTGTGAGGCTGAATCTACAGCATCAGCAGCAAGATATGGTCAACGGCCTCTGCACAGTTGTTTGAAAGTCATGTTTTCTAGCCACTGCACTTTTCTCAATGGTTGGGGAAAGTCTGCGCCGGCAAGTGATAAGTCACTGGTCTATATGGGTATTTTGAGCACTCTACCTGCTTAAGGCAAAATCACTGGTGGCCAGTGGTAGTCTATATATTTGCTGGCACTGCTGCTTCTGAAATTTTTGGGCGAAACCACCTCTTGAGTTGGGTATTTCTGGAGGCAGTTCATATCTAGTGCTTTAGGATAGATCAGCGATTCAGATGTGGCCACAGTACGCTAAATGAGGGTACCACCATCGGGTGAGTGGGTTGCTGCAAGGCAAGGGCATGCAGAGAAGACAGATGGGAGGGCATAGGATGTGGAGTTAAGGGAATAGACATCACACAAGAGAGGTAGAAAACCACCTGCTTTATCTTCCTTTCCATTTGGACTTATGGCCTATCACCAGCCACCCTAAAGCTGGCCTTCAGGCATTGTCGGATCCCTTTCCCTATCTGCAAACCAAAACCTGCCTATATCTCGAGCTGGAACCCTGCCCCCACCAATGCCCTACTTCCTAACAATGAGAACCCACAGCTCTCACTGACCAAGCAAGAACAGACAGACAAGGAGAAAGAACGAGAGAGAGAAGAACAGCACACAGAAAAATAGAAAGAAACAAAAGATGTAAAACTGGCACCCACCCACCCTCCAACTTTGAGAGAATGAACCACCAACATGAGGCAATTGAGAGAGGTGAGACAGAAAGCGTATCCTGAGACCTGCTGTGAGCAATGCTAGTGAAGATCCACTAGTATACACATAAAAGCCTTATATATAGTGCATACTTCTTGTAAGTGTAACACTTAACCTCCTGCTTCACTTTTCCATGACCTCTGTGTCACATCTCTTTGTCATGCTAAGAATCTTCACAACTCCAGATTTACATCTCCAAGGTAAGTGGTAAGTTCTCCAGAGTGCCACAGAGTAGGTTGTGCAAATCATACCTCTTGCCTGATGCTGTTTCCTGATGCCTCTCCCTGTGAATCATCATCCCCTTTCCCTTACACATTTTCCTGTTGCCTCTCCCACCCCAAATAGTGGTGGCCTTTTGCTGCTTCCCCCGCCACCTCAAGTGCCAGTCCCATTTCCTCCTAACACACTCACCTGCCCCATCTCTTATAAAGGCCCCTTGTTGGATCTCTGGCTGTGACCTTGGAAACCGGCTTAAGTTCCTCAAAGCATTCACTGTGTTTTTACTAAAGTAGTGCTCCCAAATCACAGAACCCCCCATTCTGATTTTGCCACATTCTGGGACTCTCTGGGCTGGATTTTGAATGACCCATGGAGTCGGGTTTGGAGGCGTGTGGGGGGTTAAATTTGCGGGGTCGGGGTTTCCGACCCCATCCCGCCTCCACGCAATTTTGACATAATCAGTCGCGGGGTTCCCGACTCCGTCCCGCCTTCAAGAGGCGGGAGAGGCCATTAAAGCCCTTAACAAGCTCTAAATTGGCTCTGTAATGCCATTTTGAAATGCTGTAGCTAGTTTAACCCTCTTCTGACGTGAAGCACGCCTGGTGTGAAACACTCCAGTGAAACCTGGCGGGAGCACAAGTGGATAGCTAACTATCGGCTGCAGGTCCACTATTACAACGGAGATGTGATGAAGGTAGTAGTAGTATTAGGTCTGAAAGTCGCCTCTGATGCTGCTGCATTGAATGTCTTCAGAGACTGCCTGGGAGGACTTGCTTGGCAAAAAAATTCTCATTCTCTCTCTCTCTCTCTCTCTCTCTCTCTCTCTCTCTTTCTCTCTCTGTCCTTCTCCTTCTCCTCTACACCACCACCACCCATTTTTGCATCCAGGTCCACCCACATCAAAAGCCAGGCAGGCCCTCTCTCACCAACAGTCTCTGAGACTAGCCAGTCAGCAATGATGACATCATCAGAGGCGACTTTCAGACTGAAAACACTAATTAGTTCATGGGTTCCCACATGCTCCAACTCAATTGCCCAATTAAGTGAAAATTGCATCAGGCATCCACATTAATTTGGAGTCGGGGGGGAAACACGAAATGCGGATTACACGACCCTAACCCGACCCCAAGACAAAATCCAGCCCTCTACCTCCAGTACTGATGGGTACCAGAACTTCTTCCCAATGCTCGCAGACACTGGTGATCTACTCCCCATTGCACCTAGAACCTGACACCGCTCTTCATTATGCCCGATGCTCACCTACCACACTGTTACCATACCCCAGTATTTCATTTCCCATTACTACCAGACCCCAGGAACTGTCTGTACTCCCCCCACACCCTAAGTTTACACACACCTAGGATTCCTCCCCACTTTTCACAGCGCTCCAGACCCTATCATCCTCTCATGCTGAGATCTTCTATCCCCAACCCCGCCAGTGTTGACAGACACATGTGTCTCTTCCCTAATGCTCCCAGACCCCCGAATCTCCCTGCACAGGTGCTATTATTCCCCAGGACTCACTTATTTTTTTTCTTCCCACAAACACCCCAAAACTGCTAATAAACTTGCAGAATGGGCAAGTCATTGGCAAATGAATTTCAATATAGATAAGTGTGAGGTAGTACATTTTGGTAGGAAGAATAAGGAGGTCACATACTCCTAAAAAATGAGAGACGAACAAATGTTGGTATTGAGAGGGATTTGGGGATCCTTGTACACGAATCACAAAAAGTTAACATGTAGGTAACAGCAAGCAATTAGGAAGGGAAATGGTATGTTAGCCTTTATTGCGAAGGGGTTAGAGTATAAGAGTAAGGAAGTCTTGCTGCAATTATATAGGGCTTTGGTGAGACCACACCTGGAGAACTGTGTACGGTTTTGGGCTCCTTACCTAAGGAAGGATATACTTTCTTTAGAGGGGATGCAACGAAAGTTCACTAGATTGATTCCTGAGATGAGAGGGCTGTCCTATGCAGAGAGATTGAGTGGAATGGACCTATATTCTCTGGAGTTTATCAGAATGAGAGGTGATTTCATTTAAACATATAGGCTGAGAAACTTGATACCGGTAAAAACCTCCCGGTGCCACCGCGGGCCGGTGTTAACTGCTGCCAAAAATGGTGGTGCTGGCAGGACTGGTAAATTGGCGCTTGGGACTAATTAACATTAGCCCAGCGCTAAACTCACTGTGCAACGCCGTCCTGGTGGCTTTGGGCCCGGCAGGAGGCCCCAATGTAACGTGGACATAGCATCATTGCAGCTAGAACAGCCTGCTCTGAAAGCGAGGCTGTGATTTCAGAAACCATTGTCGGTTTCTTAAAGGGGAACTGCCATCTGAAATGAAAAAAATAAAAATCACGTAAAAATAAGCAATTTTTAGCCCTTACAGCTCAACTGCCTTCTGAAAAAAACTAACATTAAAAAGAATTCCCAAATGGGAGTCTACAGCTCTTAAAGCTGAATTCCCTTCTGCACCTTAAAAAAAAATGGGAAAAGTGCTTCAGCACAAACACAAATGGTCTGCAAGCCAGGGAAGGGGCACCCAGGGTCTCGCACACAGCACTCCAGCTTTGTGCAGGGGGTCAACACTGCAGGAGAGGTCCTCTAACCACCAGAAAGAACGCTGTGGGACCAAATCACCGAGGCCGTCACTGCCAGCAGTGTCGCCCCCACAACCTGGCTCCAGTGCCCAAAGAAGCCTCATGATCTCAGACCAGTGGTCAAGGTCAGTAATTCATCTTCAAAAGCCGTCTCCTACCAACTGCACCACTAGCCTCACACACTTCTCAATGCACGACTCCTTCCTACCTCTCACCATCACTCACCTACCAACAATCTGTACCAAACACGAGACACACCTCCCATTCCTAGCTTCACCTCACCCCCTTGGAGGAAATGGTGCTGGCCATTCTTGGCAGGGGCATGGCTGAGCCCTTGGTCAGCGGTGGGGCTGAAAGGATAAAAGATGCTGGTATCATCATACGTTATCCTCCTTCTCGCATGCACCTCTTGCTTTCCCGCCCTCCCCTCACCACAACTCCACCCTTGTGCCTTTCTCATTTCACACACACAAGAAATGCAGCCTGCCCAGCCAGTGGTTGGCCAAGAAGAGGGAGAGGAGAGTGAAGAAGAAGAAACACCATCACTCGATTTGACACTTGCATCCACCAGCTCCTCAAGGTCGACCAGCAAGGTCATTTGCAGTGTCCGGCACTGAAAGTCAGCAGCCTTCCACCAGCCATGCTGCAGCCACTGGGGAAGCACTGCGTGACATCAGTAGGATAGGCAAAGGCACACAGAAGACAGTCAGTAACGGAATGCATAAGGGTGATGAGTTGATTTCTTGATGTCATAATGGATGGATAGTTGTATAAAGTTAGATTGGAAAGTTTGTTTTGTGGTGGCTTTTATTTCCGCAATGTGGCCAAGCGGGCGATGTGATGGTCAGTAACAGAGGGAAGGTAAGGTGTAGGACAAATGTTGAAAGGGGAATTGGGGTTGTGGTCATGATACTGTAGGCGGATGATTCCATCTGGGATATCCCGGCCAGAAAGGAACTGTCTGGCTTGCATCCTTCCTCTGCTTCCTCCTCTTTTGCATCTTCCTCTTCTGTTTCTTCCTTGTCTGTGTCTTCCTCTTCCCTCTGCGAGTGGATGCTGTAAATCTGAAATGACAGCATAAAATGCTGGAACTACTCAGCAGGTCAGGCAGCATCTCGACCTGAGACGTGAACTCTGTTTCTCTCTCCATGGATGTTGCCTGACCTGCTGAGTATTTCCAGCATTTTCTGTCTTCTCAGAGGCCTTCCTTTACCATCCGAGGCCTTGCAAGCATCCAGCAGCACTCCCTGCACATTTAAAAAACTTTTAACATGTATTGCACCAAGCCACTACTTCAATAAAATAAAAAAATCCAGTCCAAAAGCTTAAATGCAAACTTACCTGAAAGATGTGTGTGTCCCTTTAAGAGGTGCTGACAGTGTCTCTGTCAGTATGCTGAACGTTGGGTTTTCATGGCGAGCTTAGGACCCAGCGCTGAACTCGGCGCTAAGGTCCAAGTTCGCTAAGGTGACGTTAAGTCGGTGTGACGTCACCCTCTCTTAATTTACATTTCCAGGGCCAGCACTGCTATCGGCAGCACCAAGGCCTTCACCAAGTCTCATGCCAGAGAAGGGCGCTAGAGTGGCGGCTGCCATTTTTACGCCGGATCGCGGCAAAAACTCGTGGTGGTAAGTGGGCCAATTTCTAGGCCCAAGAGTTAGGGACACATTTCATGGTGACTACACAAGTCAAGTTTGTTTTTTATTACATGGGACTCCAGCAATTTTGTTGGTGTTTTGGTGATCACATCCCATGATTCCATCCTATTATAATTAAGCTCACTGATGTATGGTGGCTGAATTAATCAAATTTGTTTTTTTATTACATGGGATTACAGGATTTCTTAGATTTTTAATTGGTATGTTGAGGATAGTATTCTGTGTTTCCATAATTTTTCTGTGTAAACTACAAATCAGTGGTCATGATCTTGGTAACCATTAGTTTAGATTTTATTTTTATTCGTTCATGGGATGTGGGCATCGCTGGCAAGGCCAGCAATTATTGCCCATCCCTAGTTGCCCTTGAGACTCCAATTTAAAGACAAGCTATGATGCATTGAGTAAACTGAATACTTTTTGATTTCAGTTTACTTTAACTCTGAAATTTTATTTGAAGTTTGCTAAAACTGTTACTACAAGCCCACAAAGATTACATTTTCATCTTAATTTAATTATCCAGGTTTTATAGTTAATCATTCCACATGCAGCATTGGCCCAATATATTCTTAAGATTCATTGACACAATTTATATTGCCAATTAAAAATTGAGGTTGTTTAGGTTTATTGTTAATGTAAAAAAAAAGAGAAAATAAGTGGAGGGGAGCCGGAAAGACCACAAAAACAGGGTAATTTCAAAGAAAATTAGTTTTTGATGATGGAATGCTCATACCTAACCCTACTTTTCACATCCCACTTCCCCCTCATCCCACAATCTCGTCTGATTTACAAGCTGCACATGGTATAAGCATGCACCTCTTGCTTTACCCCCTTCCCCTCACCACGACCCTACCATTGTGCCTTCCTCATATCATACTCCCAAGAAATCCAGCCTGCCCAGCTAGTGGGTCAACAATAAGTGGGAGAGGAGAGTCAAGAAGAAGAAGAAACAACGTCACTCGATTTCACACTCCCAACCACCAGCTCCTCGAGGTTGTCCTGCAAGGCCGTTTGCAGTGTCCCACATTGAAAGTCAGCAGCCTTCCACCAGCCATGCTGCAGCCACAAGGGTAGCACTGCGTAACAGCACTAGGATAGGCAAAGGCACACGCAAGACAGTCACTAAGGGAATGCACAAGGGTGATAGTTGATTTTTTGATGTAATATTGGATGCATAGATGGATGAAGTTAGATTGGAACATTTGCTTTGTGGTGGCTTTTATTTCAGCATTGTGGCCAAGAGGACGCTGTGATGGTCAGTAACAGAGGGAAAGTAAGGTTTGGGACAAATGTTGAAAGGGGAATTGAGGTTGTGTTCACTGGTACCGCAGGCAGATGATTCAATCCTGGATATCCCGACCAGAAAGGGGCTGTCTGGGTTGCCTCCTTCCTTCCGCTTCCTCCTCTTCTGCTTTTTCCTCTTCTGCTTTGCTACTTCTGCTCCATCTCCATGTCATGCTGCAGCCCAAGGGGGACTGCAGCTAGAGCCCCCAGGATTGGGAGCAAATGGTGTTCTCAGTGGCCTTCCTTTAAGAGCCAAAGCCTTGCAAAGGTCCAGCAGCACACAATGCACACCCTGCAAACTTCTTAAATGTCTTGCACCAAGCCACTACTCCAATAAAATGTAAAGAAATCAGTCCAAAAGCAAAAATCTAAACTTACCTGAAAGTTGTGTGTGCCCCTTTAAGAAGCGCTGGCAACAGCTCCTGCGTGTTTGGGAGAGGGCATTATTAAGAGCGCCGATATCCAAAATCTTAGATCGTGCGTCACTTCAGCGTTGCACGCCAATTGACATCACGATCTGGATCATTTAAATATAAGAAGCGACCACAGGCAACGGCAACGTTGCCGAGCTGCCCAAAATGGCGGTCGCCGGAAGTGGGCGGAAAGCGAGGCGGCCACCATTTTTTCTTCTAAACCAAGTTATTTCCGTCAAATTCAGGAGAAAATCCCCCACCACCCCCATTCATTGTAAAAAAAAAAGTGGGAATTTATCAGTAGAAGTTGATAAAAAGTGACTTTAGTGATCCCTTTATATTTTGCTCACTTCTGGTCCCAAGGTTAAAATTCTGTCTAAACTGATTGGATGAAAGTATTTTAATGGCTTTAAGGGTCCTACATAAAATGACTTTTGAAATGTAATTGGGCACTAAACTATCAGAGCAGCTGTAGGAATGGTTGATGTAAGAAACAGAGGGCTGGATTTTGTCAATGGGGGCGCGTTGGGGGCGGGACTGCTGGTTGTCGGGTTTAAGTCCCGCCCCCAATGACGTCCAACCAACCCACGCTATTTTCCCTTGATTTTTTTTTTTATTCGTTTTTTTATGGGATCAGGGTGTCGCTGGCAATGCCAGCATTTATTACCCATCCCCAATTGCCCTTGAGAAGGTGGTGGTGAGCCGCCTTCATGAACCGCTGCAGTCCGTGTGGTGATGGTACTCCCACAGTGCTGTTAGGTAGGGAGTTCCAGGATTTTGACCCAGCGACGATGAAGGATCGGCGATATACTTCTAAGTCAGGATGGTTTGTGACTTGGAGGGGAACTTGGAGGTGGTGGTGTTCCCATGCGCCTGCTGCTCTTGTCCTTCTAGGTGGAAGAGGTCGTGAGTTTGGGAGGTGCTGCCAAAGAAGCCTTGGCGAGTTGCTGCAGTGCATCTTGTAGATGGTACACACTGCAGCCACGGTACGCCGGTGGTGGAGGGAGTGAATGTTTAAGGTGGTGGATGGGGTGCCAATCAAGCGGGCTGCTTTGTCTTGGCTGGTGTCGAGCTTCTTGACTGTTGTTGGAGCTGCATTCACCCAGGGAAGTGGAAAGTATTCCATCACACTCCTAACTTGTGCCTTGTAGATGGTGGAAAGGCTTAGCCGCCAATTAAGGGAAAGCCGGTGAAGAGGACGTCAGCGTATGACGTTTCATCTGTCATAAATGTTTTTGACAGATGAATTGTCAGCGTTTAACAGCTTAGAGAAGCTGTCAAACACTGACAATCTCTGTTCTATGGTGAGCCCTTGCACTGAAGGCCCACCAAAACCTCTTTCCTCAGCAGAAATCAGATGGCTGCTGCATCTGAGAATGCAGCAGCCATTCTGTCATCTCTGCCGTTGAGATGAGGAACCTCCGGATCCCCAGGGGTTGAAGCCTGCAGGAAGAAGCAATGGTAAGTAAACTCTCACCTCTCATACTTACCTCTCCACACTTGCACCCATCACTCACCTCCACAGCAGACTTTTCGATCCTTCTCAACCCCGCAGACCCACTGCTCACCTCGCTGACCCTGGCAGGGTTCCCCAACGTCGGGAAGCCCGCACTTGCAGAGGTAAAATGGAGATAAGCCTCGAAATTGTCTGTTGACTACCTGTTAACAGGCAGTTAATTGGCTGTAATCCCCTTCCCGCCTCCCGGGAAGATGGCACAGAGGCGGGTTCGGTACCCGCTCCCAGTTTCTGCCATTTTCCCGGCAGTCCCGCCTCCCCAGGGCTGGGAAAATTCCCCCCATGTATGTTATACTGGTGCAATAGAAGTTGTTCTTATGAAGTTGAGATTAAGGTATGTTGCTAGAAAGGCATTAAACATTTGAGAAAGCTACTTATGGTGAATTGTTTTTACAGTATGTAATTTGTTTGAGTCTTCCACAGCTCCAAAAATTGTTTTTTTTAATTTTAATTCAGTCCGCTTTGTGCAAGCAAATAGAAGAAGCTAAGGTCCCAAAGAAGACTAAGATTGGTATTCTGTCATTTGTCGTTGGATTTGAGGAGTTCTTAACTGTTGCTGAAGCTATCTTTAAGAATGCTGAGAGAAGAGGCGATCTGGATAAAGCTTACAATAAAGTAATTTTAGCAGTCTTCACCAATGGTAAGTAAACATTTTCCAGGAGGAGCTATAAGGGCAGAAATTGAAAAACTTCACTGTTACTGTAGAGCCTTGCTAGATAAAAGCCTATAATGACAGGGTGAATGCAGGATCACCCAATCCATATTGGCAATATCTTCTAAATGCACTTCAAACAGATGGATCGGGTGATCCTGCACTAACTATTATTATAGGATGTTATTGTATGCCATTGGAGGGACATGGAATCCTCTAATGCTATAATGAGAGTGAGTTCCTATATATCATAAATAGAGGATGTAAAGTGTTACAATCTCTGGTCTCACTCATATGACATTATTACGTACAGTGCCCTAGTCATTGTGAATAATTTATAAGCTATCACTATACTATTGACTTGCTTATAAAGAGTGAATTCATGAAGTTGAATATAGTGATTGGAATCTATCAAAAATATAATTTAATTGTGATGAAAACAAAGTGCAATAGTTGCTATATAGATACGAGCCCCTTGCCCGTATCTTTAATAGCTCGCTGGAGTCGGGGACTGTTCCCTCAGACTGGAAGGATGCTAATATAGTTCCAATTTTTAAAAAGGGTGATGAGGCAGTGCTGGGTAATGATGAAACGTTATCAATTTAAAATTGAGAGTGAGGAGAAATGTTAGGAGAAATTTATTTGCACAGAAGTTTGTTAGAGCTCTGCCTCAGGGAATGGTTGAGGAAAATTGGATAAATACTTGAAGCAGAGAAAAATACAAGGCCATGGGGAGAGAGTGTGACAGTGGGATTCGTTTTGGATTGCTCAAGCAACAGAGGATAGCTTCTGCAAAAGAAACATTTACCAAAATTAAGATGTTTCTGTACAACTCTAAAGTCAAGCTGGGGCTAAGACATGGAATACTTCATTGTTATACATAGTCATTGTACAGATGAAAAAATGGGATCTTGGAAACTGAAGTAAGAAGATTGCAGATGTTTGAGTTATAAGTCCTCATTTTTGCAATCTTGGCAAAAATGGGATTGTGTTGGCCCAAAATGCAGATGCTTCTGTGTCTATAACTCGGAGTGGGTTTTGCAAAATATTGCAATATAAGCCTTACCTCCTTCATTTGCTACAAGCAAAAAAAGAACTTACTCAAAGAGCTTAGCGTACAGCACACTTAGCTGGGGTTTACAAAATTCAGCATGGAAGCAGCTTTTAAAGGGCTGCAGCTTGTTACAAAAGGAGAAATTATGATGACAGAAAAGTGGACCAGTTGGTAGAGAAAGAGCTATGGTCACCATTTCTCCATTCAATGCTGAGGAGTTGGAGATCCTGCTGCAGGAGGTGCACCAAATACTTTATTTGGGGCTGGAGGCTACCGTCCAATGGAAACATAGGTGTTGGCTTCATGGAAAGAGGTCAATACCCAAGTCAATGTAGTCACCCAGCTCCCTTGTACAAAGGTGAGTTTGCTTTTCATTTTAGTACGTATTCTTGGGAGCCCCGTCAAGCATAGCAGAAACAAACGTTGTGAGCTCCCATATCCCCTGGGAGCTACCATTGGAAGCATTGTGCACAACCATTACCCTTTTCCGTACACTCTTTCATTGTGCCTAAGCTATGGCATACTTTCTTGAAGGTGAGGTTGCAGTCAAGTAGCTGCAAACAGATGCTAAGATGTCCAGACAGAGCTACTCTTCAGCTATGAAAGACGTTCTCTGGGATCAGCAGCTATTGATTCAGAGGGTAGCAGTGTTCTTCTAACAGTCATAGACTCAGTGTTTCTCCTCCCACTAATAATGTAGGCTCTGCGGACTATCGCACAACGAGGGCACCATAGCTGCTTCCTGCATAATGGTCACAGAGATAAATGATGTTTCTGTGTTCTGATACCACCTGAGCATTAACTAAGTGCAAATGTTTCCTCTTCATAAAAGCTATGGGGTTGATATGAAGAGCCCTGATGTTAAAACTGGGTTCATGTGTTGTGCTTTGTACTCGAAGGAGCCCTGCCTACTTTCCACAGGAAATATGATGAACATGTTGGCCCTTGCAAACAGCAGATATGTATGCACTCAAGATTGTCACCATACATCATTCTGCATACCTATGATAATCTAATACAGGAAAATAATACATTCTTTATTTGAAAATCTGTTTCTATTTTTGCTAAAATATGAATTTATGAACAAGAAAGCTTATCTTGAATGACATACAACTTCTATTTGATGTGCATAGCTAGATTGATTCATTCATTCATCCATAAATTATTTGATCATTCACACATCAGAGTAAAGCTGCTTCTCACCTTTCAGTATATGAAATCCTTTATCTATTAACTGCTTCTGAAAAAATCCAGTCATTTGAATCTGTCCTCTTGTCATTTTATATCTGAAAGTACTTTTCTGTTATCAGCTTTTTACCAAAAGAAATAGCTTTCGTCTAATGTTTAATTTTTCTTCTCTTTCAAGTTAAAAATATTGCTTCAATGAATCTGAAGACCCCTCCGGACGTAGTTATAATGGAGAATTTTCACCACATCTACTGCTTCCTTTCCGAATTGAAAATCCACAGTCTTGAAGATAGAAAAAAGGAAGCCTACCAACAATACTCGGAACATCGTGACCTCTATGTTACTAAATACCTGGGACAGCCTTTGGAGAAACTAAATGTTTGTATCTTATCATTATATATCTCTATAAGCAACATGAATTGGCAGATGTTGGCAGTTTAAAATTACATTGGTGGCCTACTATAGTGAGATCAAAGTTCAGGCCTCATCTCCATGCTACTATTGGTCCAAGTTTAAGGGACAACTGATGCCAAACTAAGAGGGTATTTGAATCTTTAAGATAGGTCTTCCAATCAGGAATGAGTCTGACCAGTAATAAGAGTATGCACAATTCACACCTGCTATACGCACTCAGCACTAACCCTACCATAGTTTCCAGGGTCAAGCTCCATAAAATGTAGGTGTCGGAGATGCCTTTGATAAGGATTTTACCTCCGAGGGAAGGTGGGAGGCTTAAAGGGGCAGGCATTGCGCGGCTTTTATTTAACAGTTAAGCAACAATTAAGGAGGCTGATGTGTCGGGAAGTAGAGCCGGAGCCCATAGAGCAGCAAAATTTTATTATTACGCTGTTCAAGTCCTCCTAGAAGAAATAACACTGAAAAGGGACCACCATTGGTATGGAGAGGCACAGGTCCCCAAGGAGAACTGCCTGGAGTGAATGGAAGGAAGTTGCTACAACTGCCACTGCTAATGCCACCATTCCATGAATATGGAAAAATTGCAGGATAAAACTTAGTGATGTTACTAGGTCAGGCAAGGTAAGAGAAACCATCTAGACTTCCATTAACGCACTTTGCAAAACATGGCTGTCACTTACAATTACTTTACCTCACACTGATTTAAAATGTTTTAAATGCTTACTGTAAATATCTATTAGGCAGCAGGATGCCTCTTAAATCCCCAGCCTTTACCTGGAACTGTTCTTTTGCTCATATCTTCACATGAACTTAGTCAAAAGATGCCTCCCATGTAATGTGTTGTATGTACCTATTATTACAATCATTATGGGCTGCATCTTGACACTTGGGTATACTGCATGTCATAGTAACAATAGTTACTTCTCACTTTTTGTATTTTTTTTGAAGGGAAAGACAGCCTAAAACAAGAGAGGGAGAGAATGATGACAGATGATAGCCCAACAAACCTGCAACCATTTACCCCATATGAGGAAGAATTTCTGAAAATCTCAGAGAGGGAGTCATAGGGGGAGAAATTCGGTATCGCCCCGTTTGGGGCACAATTATCGGCCGGGTGCAAAGTTTAGCGCCTGGCGCTAATTATCGCCTCCGACTGCAAACTTGGCTTCTATCACCCCTGGAGGTGATTGGAGCGCTAAATCAGGCGCTACACACCTCTCTTAAGGCGCTAACGCCGAGGAGCGAGGCACTACCTCAGAGCGCTGGCGAAACTCATGTGATGTCAGTCAGCAATGGAACACAGACACACTGGCGCCGGCCAGTTCTTAAAGGGGAGGGTCGATCTTGCTCTCCATCCACACCCTGCTCATTGCAGTCTTGAATCTCGGCCTGGAGAGACCTGTACATCAATTCTGCTGGAAAGGACAATGGAGAGGCCATGGGAAAGAACACAGAGTGCAGCCCCCACAGTCTCTTCTAAATGGATGCAAGGAAGGTCAACTCAAAATGAACCTGCAAAGTGCTGCTCAGTACCCAAAACTCCTTCAAACAGCGTAGAATCTCTCCAGAAGTCTCTCTCTCTCAGAATGCGTGGTGCAAAAATGTCGCCGACAAAAAAAGGCAGGAAGCGGTCGCCTTTAAATAGCGCTCCTCCAGTCCCTTCCCGACTGCAAAACGTTCCCCTCAACCTGTCGTTGCTAGCGGCAGGGGACGCCACTCAATGTCCGGGGCGTTGCACGCTCGACTGACGTCACGATCTGTGGGCGCAGGAGATCATGGCGGTAGTGTTTAGCGCCGCCGCAAAATGTCTGGTCAATTTCGCGAGCGGCGCAAACATCGCGGCACCCGGGCGCTAGTTGCTTTGCAGCCCATTAGCGCCCTCTTAGGGTACTAACGGGAGGCACAAAGCAACCGAATGTTTCCCCCATAGAGTCATAACGGCACAGAAAGAGGCCATTCAGCCGATCGAGTCCGTGCCGGCTCTCTGTAGAGCAATCCAGTCAGTCCCATTCCCCCACTCTATCCCCTTAGCCCTGCAAGTTTATTTCCCTCAAGTGCCTATCCAGTCTCCCCTTGAAAACATTGAGTGTCTCCGCTTCCACCACTTACATAAGAACATAAGAAATAGGAGCAGGAGTAGGCCAATCGGCTCCTCGAGCCTGCTCCGCCATTCAATAAGATCATGGCTGATCTGATCCTAACCGCCAATCTACTATCTACTATCACAGAACCATCTCCTGCATCTAACAGAATTGCACACACGAAATAGGAGCAGAATCAGGCTACACGGTCCCTGGGCCCGCTCCACTACCCACAGGGCCATGACCGATCCGAACCTAGACTCATGTCCAAATTCCTGCCCGCTCCCCGTAACCCTTAATGCCCTTTACTTCTAGGAAACTGTCTATTTCTGTTTTAAATTTATTTAATGATGTAGCTTCTACAGCTTTTTGTGGCAGCATATTCCATGGACCTACCACCCTCTGAGTGAAGTAGTTCCTCCTCATCTCAGTTTTGAAAGAGCAGCCCCTTATTCTAAGACTATGTCCCCTAGTTCTAGTCTCACCCGTCATCGGGAACATCCTCCCCGCATCCACCCGATCCAACCCCTTCACAATCTTATATGTTTCAATAAGATCGCCTCTCATTCTTTTGAACTCCAATGAGTAGAGTCCCAATCTACCCAACCTCTCCTCATATGACCACCCCCTCATCCCCGGGATTAACCGAGTGAACCTTTTTTGCACTGCCTCGAGAGCAAGGATGTCGGCAGTGAGTTCCAGGTCTTCACCACTCGCTGCATAGAAAAGTTTTTCCTCACATCCCCTCTGTATCTCTTGCCCAAAACCTTAAATCTATGTCCCCTAGTCCTTGTACCATCAACTAGTGGGAACAGCCTTTCCCCATCTAGCCTATCCAAACCTGTCATAATCTTGTGCACCTCTATCAAATCACCCCTCAACTTCCTTTGCTCTAATGAAAACAAATCCAGCTTCTCCAACCTGTCCTTGTAGCTAAGATCCCCCATCCCTGGAACTATTCTGGTAAATCTCCTCTGCACCCTCTCAAGTGTCTTCACATCCTTCCTAAAGTGTGGTGACCAGAACTGGACGCAATACTCGAGTTGTGGCCTAACCAGCGCTGTATTAAGGTTCAGCATAACTTCTCTACTTTTGTACTCAATACCTCTATTTATGAAGCCCATGATCCCATATGCTTTGCTAACCACTCTCTCAATATGTCCCGCCACCTTCAGGGACCTATGCACATTAACTCCCAGGTCCCTCTGTCCCTGCACGCACTTTAAAACTGTGCCATTAAGTGTATATTGCCTCTCCCTGTTCCTTCTGCCAAAATGCATCACCTCACACTTCTCTGTATTAAATTCCATCTGCCAGTTGTCTGCCCATTCTGCTAGTCTTTCTATGTCCTGTTGCAGTCGATTGGTATCATCCTCACTGTTTGCCACCCCCCCAAGTTTGGTGTCATCGGCAAATTTAGAAATTCTACTCTGTATTCCAATATCCAGGTCATTTATATATATCAAAAAAAGCAGTGGTCCCAGCACTGACCACCGTCCTCCAGTCTGAAAAACAGCCATTTACTACAACTCGCTGTTTTCTTTCCTTAAGACAATTCCTTATCCAAGCTGCTACCGACCCACCTATTCCATGAGCCTTAATTTTGTTAACCAGCCTTCTATGTGGTACTTTATCAAATGCCTTCCGAAAATCCATGTAGGCAACATCCATTGCATTCCCTTCATCAATCCTCCCTGTTACTTCATCAAAAAATTCAATTAGATTAGTCAAACACAATCTGCCTTTTACAAATCCATGTTGGCTCTCCTTAATTAGCTTAAACCTCTCCAAGTGCCTGTTAATTTTTTCCTTGATTATTGTTTCTAAAACTTTATCCACCACTGATGTTAAACTGACCGGCCTGTAGTTACTAGGATTGTCCTTACACCCTTTCTTGAACAATGGTGTCCCATTTGCCACTTTCCAATCCTCAGGTACCTACCCCGCATCTAGGGAAGATTGGCAATTTATGGCAAGCCCTTCTGCTATCTCCTCCCCCAATTCCCTTAGCAACCTGGGATGCAAGCCATCTGGACCACGCTACTTATCCACTCTAAGCGTACCCAGTCTTTCTAGTACATCCTGTCTATCAATTGTCCATCGTGGTTGCAACAGATGGGGAAGTAGGAGAGCAGGAGCCACCTACAGGTTTGTGAGGAACTTCCGCCAGCCTTCTCGTCCTACTGTATCCCTCATTAAGTGTTAGCAAAGCATATTATGAAACTTTATGCCTTGTCACTTTTCATGTAAGTTAGATATCAAATCTGCTTAACAGAACACCATTGTAAGCTGTCTAACTCTTTCCTTTCCTCTAGATTTTCCTAAGGAAGAACAGCTAGCTTGGTGTAGCTGGCCCTGCAAACACTTCATGCTTCACAGCATCACTCACTTTCTCCCTCCCAGGCACCAGGTCTGATGTATCCATCACTAAGCCAGAGGGGACTGCACTGGGCCTGAGATGCAGCATGAATGAGCAAGAGCGCTGGTCATGGCAGAAGAGGAGGCAAAGCTTGCTGTCAGGAGGCCAAGCTTGTATTGTGCCTTGGTAGATGAACTCAGCATCAAGAGTGTGTACATTGGGGACCAAGCTAAATGGTATGCTGTAGATGGTGGCTGAGGTGGAGGAGTCCACTGCCTGCATGTGCAGTACCATTCTGGGCAGCTATACAACACTGCAGTCCACCATGGAGGATGTGGTAACTCCAGGACATTTGCAGCGGTTCCCCCAAGCTGGAAATTCTTGAGGCAGTCGGGGCTTCTCCAACGGAAACTTGGACTGCTGCCTTACATGGTTGGAGTGGCAGGGTGAAATATGCTATCTGTTCCAGCTTTAAACAGGCCTGTCAATTAGGTAGAGAGAATTCCGAGGCAGAGCTTCATTGATTTCACTCTTAGTGTTAGGTCTGCTGTCATCCTGGTCAGTGACATGGAGATGCTAGTGACATGGAGATGCTAGGATGGGCATGAATAATGGTGTCGTCTCTCAGAGCGAAACACATCCGGACCCTCCCGCAACCCCCCTCCAATCCCTTCACAGGTATCAGATAGCCTGCACCAGCAGTGGCAGAGGTGCTGCTGCCTGCAGCAAGTCCATCTCAAGAGTCGGCTGCCATGAGGCGAGGACCACCTGAATCCCAAGAGGCTTCTATTGACATACTGCAGCCAGCCATATCATACACACCTGCTATTGAGGTAATACCTAGGTAAAGTACCAAATCAAGGTCAGGAGGACGTATTTCGCTGTCACCAAGGAAAACATGTTAGAAAATATTAGACACATGCACACAATGTTTGGAGATTAAAATTTGCTGCACTATTTTTTTTTGTACAGAGTGTGTTCTTGGCACGGTTTGGGAGAAGGTTTCATAAGATTGCATTAGTGGCAGATTTGCGAGTGGTCTTAAAATGGGAGAACATTGCAGATGAAGGAATATGTGCAGAGGGCATGGTAAAGGTATCAAGGCTGTTAAAGCAGTGGATCATTTTCAACATAGGAACAGGAATAGGACATTCGGTCCCTCGAGCCTGTTGCACCATTCAATCAGCTAATGGCTGATCTGTACCTCAACTCTATTTACTCACCTTTGATCCATATCTCTTGATACCCTTACCTGACAAATTCTTATCGATCTCAGTTCGATTCACTCCACTCTTTGATTCACTCCACGTGATATCAAGAAACAGCCGAGCGCACTGGATACAGCAAAAGCTATGAGCCCTGACAACATTCCGGCTGCAGTGCTGAATACTTGTGCTCTAGAACTTGCTGTGCCTCTAGCCAAGCTGTTCCAGTACAGCTACAACACTTGTATCTACCCGACAAAGTGGAAAATTGCCCAGGTATGTCCTGTCCACAAAAAGCATGACAAATCCAATCTGGCCAATTACCGCCCCATCAGCCTACTCTCAATTATCGGCAAAGTGATGGAATCAAGCTATCAAGCGGCACTTGCTCACCAATAACCTGCTCACCGATGCTCAATTTGGGTTCCGCCAGGACCACTGGGCTCTAGACCTCATTACAGCCTTGGTCCAAACATGGACAAAAGAGCTGAATTCCAGAGGTGAGGTGAGAGTGACTGCCCTTAATATCAAGGCAGCCGAGTGTGGCATCAAGGAGCCCTAGTAAAATTGAAGTCGGTGGGTTTCAGGGGAAAACTCTCCACTGGCTGGAGTCATACCTAGCACAAAGTTTGATGGTTGTAGTTGTTGGAGGCCAATTATCTCAGCCCCAGGACTTCACTGCAGGAGTTCCTCAGAGCAGTGTACTAGGTCCAACCATCTTCAGCTGTTTCATCAATGACCTTCCCTCCATCATAAGGTCAGAAATGGGGATGTTTCCTGATGATTGTACAGTGTTCAGTTCCATTTGCAACTCCTCAGATAATGAAGCATTCAGTGCCCACATGCAACAAGTCCTGGACAACATTTAGGCTTGGACTGATAAGGGGCAAGTAACATTTGTGCCACACAAATGCCAGGCGATGACTATCTCCAACAAGAGAGAGTTTAACCACCTCCCCTTGACATTCAATGGCATTACCATCATCGAATCCGCCACCATCAATATTTTGGGGGTCACCATTGACCAGAAACTTAACTAGACCAACTGACATAAATACTGTGGCTACAAGAGCAGGTCAGAAGCTAGGTATTCTGCAGCAAGTGATTCACCTCCTGACTCCACAAAGCCTTTCCACCATCTACAAGGCACAAGTTAGGAGTGTGATGGAATACTCTCCACTTGCCTGGATGAGTGCAGCTCCAACAACAGTCAAGAAGCTCGACAACATCCAGGACAGACCAGCCCGTTTGATTGGCACCCCATCCACCACCTTAAACATTCACTCTCCCCATCACCGGCGCAATGTGGCTGCAGTGTGTACCATCTACAAGATACACTGCAGCAACCCGCCAAGGCTTCTTCGACAGCACCTCCCAAACCCGCAAACTCTACCACGTAGAAAGACAAGAGCAGCAGGCTCATGGGAACACCACCACCTGCAAGCTCCCCTCCCAAGTCACACACCATCCTGACTTGGAAATATATCATCGTTCCTTCATCGTCGCTGGGTCAAAATCCTGGAACTCCCTCCCTAACAGCACTGTGGGAGTACCTTCATCACACGGACTGCAACGGTTCAAGAAGGTGGCTCACCACCACTTTCTCAAGGGCAATTAGGGATGGGCAATAAATGCTGGCCTTGCCAGTGAAGCCCACATCCCGTGAATGAATAAAAAAATGTCTTGAAAATTTTAATTGACACAACTGTGCCTAACATGGAGTTTGGCTGCAAGTCTAGTTGCAGCCTCTGGCATAACTCCGTGACGGTTTCCCAGGTAAACTGAAGTCTCTAGAGGCATTGCTCCTCGGATACATGGAGATATATGCGCCTCTGCCTCTATATTCTGGTGTGGATTACTGGTGGATGGATGTCAATTGGGTAGTGGCAGGTAGATGCCACTTAAACAGAGAAATATTTTAATTGTTTGTAACCTGCCCACAACTTTACATGTCACATTAAAAATTTAAATCTGATCATTTTGAAAACTAAGAGGATTAAGCATACTTTCTCTTTGTTGAAATATTTGTTGAATTCTCTAATATGTTTCTCTCAACTGCTTTGACAGCATAGAGCTGTTTGTATTGAGAAGTTCCATTGATCGTAGATCTGATATATTTTTAATTTACAGACCTTCTTTGATGGGGTTAAGGCTCGTATTGCACAGGGTGTCAAAGAGGATGAAGTTAGCTATCAACTGGCATTTAGCAAACAGGAGCTGAGGAAGGTGATTGAGAAATATCAAGGCAAAGAGGTGAAGAAGGCTCTGGAAAACCT
Source organism: Squalus acanthias (assembly GCA_030390025.1). Classification (NCBI taxonomy): domain Eukaryota; kingdom Metazoa; phylum Chordata; class Chondrichthyes; order Squaliformes; family Squalidae; genus Squalus; species Squalus acanthias. Next base: position 115,502,719 of record CM059430.1, read on the forward strand.
CTACAAAAAAGTCATCAAGCATCTAAGTGAAGAAGGAAACCTGCTACAGGTAAATGGGAGTTAAGTGGAAAATCAAAACTGAAACCCTGCAAGTGAGCCCAGTAATGCAATGAGTAGGATGACTCTGTTGTGGCTTTTTAGTGACTGGTACAATTCATAGAACTGCTATTAAAAATAGAATATCTAATAACATTACAGCCATAAATTTTTCAAATTGAATTTGTGCCCATGCATGGATCAGATACCTCAATGCCAACAACAGTGAGGGCTAGCCTTGCCGATTTTTCTGAGGTTAATGTATCATTCTAATTTTAATATGTATTATACAGAAACAAAGTGAGTGCAGGGAGCCTAGCCAGCAGCAGGATGGGTAGGACAAATTCTGGCAGTAGCTCTTAAATGACGACCGTTCAATCTTAAAGGGGTTACAAAGCTGTTTTGCCTGTACAGCAACTAATGATTGCTGTTTCCAGAGTTTGTAAACATGTGCCCTGGAGCATGTGTACATGTAGGAATTATAGGAAGACTCGTAGTTATGGAGAATACTTTTGGAAGCCCTGCTGCAGTAGATGCAGCAAAGGAAAGGCATTTTTCTGTAGAATCAGAGATGCAAACTGCCTGGATAGATGTAGCACATAAATTGAATATAATCTCCCAGGTGCATAGAGTCCTATGAGCAAATGAGGAGAAGTTTGGGTGCCAAAGTAAGTGTACCCGATTCTCCACACATTACTACTATTGCGGCACAAAACATATGGCACAAATTAAACCCTCAGGAAGTTTTAATACAAGACATGGAGATGCCTTTCCCCCTTTGCTATACTTTTACTGCTGAAAAACTGTAAGGCACATTTTTGTGGGACCCATGAATAGCTTGCACTGTGACATATAAATGAAAGGTGCACTCAGAAACAACAGTGCCACCAGAAACTGTACGCATGCTGTATTGGAATGCACTCACACAAGAAGGTACAGGCTGGCACAGAATACAAATATGGGCTAATTAGTAGGTTTATGGGAAGAGAACTAACTGGTAACTCACTGCCAGATAAAAGATTTCTGTCTGTTTTCTATCTGCTTAATATTGTGCACTCTTTTGTGTTATCTGAACATTAGCTTGTATCTCAAATGTTAAATCCTCCACAACTTAGTACAAGACTATAATAGGCTGCACATACAAACTACAGTAAACTCTTGTTTAAACGGCACTTAATCATCCGGAATACTTTAATAACCGGCAAAATAGATAACCGGTAATCTTGCTGAATCCATCCAGCACTCGTTTTGCCGAGTCCAAGTCTCCCGCAGTGGCCGAGTTAGTCAGTGGTTTTTATTTTTGTTTGTGTTAAAAATTGCCTTGGTAAGCATACCTCTCTGTTATCCAGAATTTTTCATCAACCGGCACCATCCTGGTCCCATAGGTGCCGGATAAGAAAGAGTTTACTGTATATTCAAAGTAGACATTTGGGGATAAAAATTCGGTAGCTTCGCCAGGGCGCTAATTTTAGCGCCCCGAAAAAGTTAGCGCCCTCGCAGCCAATTTTCCCAGGTAGCGCCCCGAGAGGGAGGAGGGGCGCTACTGGAAGCACCCCACGTCCCTCTTGGGGCGCTGCGAGCTAAAACCGTGGCGTTGCAGCACGTCGCGCCGCAGTACTGCAGGCCTTCCTCTCCTTAAAGGGGAGGGGCCTGGCGCAGCACGTCCCGGCGCCCAGCTGGGCCACCAGGGATCAGGAATGCCGGCAAACGAGCCCGGCACTCAAGAGGAGTGCCAGGCTCACGGAGAGCAGCCAGCACCCCTCTTAGGGTGCTAACGGGAGGTGCAAATCAACCGAATTTAGCCCTCCTGATATTTTAAAAATGTCATTGCAATGTTTTGTGTCTTACAACAATGCAGATTTTAAGACTTCGGTCAGGGAAAATGCATTAACCTCTTGTCATAATATATTGAGTTCTGCTACCAGTTAGCTCAAGGAAAATCCAAAATGGTCGCTAACGAATTTTTCCCCCTATAAATCTTCAAATCAGTAAAGAGAGAATAATGGATCATTAATACATGTATAAAACACTGGGTTTCCGCTTGGGCGTAATCGACAAAATTACTCTAGTTTTGAGAAGTGTTTTTTTTTTCCCTCAAGTTTCTACTCAAACTCATTTGCATATCGGCGAATGCAAAATCTGCCATGAACCAGCGCAAACGGGCAACTTTTGGAGTGTAATTTTTTTTACATTTTTGCTTTTAAAAAATATTCCTTGATACATTTCAGAGTGGTAACTTGGTGCAGTTTGATTACAGCTGAAAATGGGTTTATTACAAAAAATAAGCATTTTAATCAGACTGTCTAGTCCACTACCAGTGACTAACCCGATCCTAAATAACTGAAAATGACTTTACAAAAATATACAGAACCATTTGCTAGTTATATTGGGGTACAGTAGTTAGTTACTTAGTAAATTTAAATAAAAATATATTCAGCAGCTTTTAAAACGTGCCTATTAGTGTTCTTGCGCCCGATTTTTAGAGCCTCCTCGAAGGCCTGCAAACAAGCGCAATTAGCGGAAACTCCCAATGGTGATTAATTTGATCTAGGGGAGTGGCCAGTTTTGTGGGCGGCACTCACTTCTAGCGCAGTGTTTTTAAAATTAGCACAAGAGATTGCCGAAACTCAGTTTGCGCTGAACGTAATTTGCACCTAAAATTCCGTGACCATTTGCGCTAGTTTCACTGATTTTGGACGAATTGCGCCAAAAAAAACCAGCGCAACTGAGCGGAAACTCCAGGCCTTTGTTCTCTCCTCTATCCCTGTTTTACTTTATTTTTCTTAGAGTGGAATAAATTATATTTATGAATAGTGAAAAAGGCACCTATGTGATTATCAAGGGCCACTGCTTATTCAATGAAACCACCATATGGTTTCGACAGTGGCCCCAGAAGAGACAGGATGCCTAAATGCATAACTTATTAATTTTACAGGTAGTGTGGTGTACTATGCAAGGAGAGTTTGTTCGCCAGTACAAGGAGTTTGAAGAAATGATCGCTCGGTGTTACCCTGGCTCTGGCATAACCATGAACTTCAGTATAGAGGATATTCTGCAGTATTTCTTGGATATAACAAAGTCAAACTAACAATAAACTGGTTAATATTTTATACAACTCCTATTCAAACTTAAATGGGTTAAAATGTCATAATAGAATTGGAATCTTTCACTTATACATGTTTAGTTATGCAGAATTTCAAGTTATGCCGAACCCAAAGTTGAGATTTTACCTAACTAAATCAGAACACCAGCCTAATGTAATCATTTTTAATTATTAAAAAACAACTTCCTTGAGGATTTCTTTTTGGTTATCACTTAAAAGTTCAAAGTCAATCCTTGCAAATCTATAAAGCATCATAGTAGCTAAGGACACCATGGCTCTGAAATTACACTGTTGAATACTGGCATTTGTCTGAAATTCCTCTCTTAGCAGAGACATTAATCCATTTAAACTCAGTATCGGTTGCTTAAATACAATGGGGCTGAAATTTTTAGGGGTTCTGACGGTCTCCCACTTGGGACACCAGTGAACCCCCTGCCCCACCCCAGAAAATGGCAGACATCTAGCTGTGCCAGGTTGTTGTTGCTTCTGGAAGTTCCTTAGTGCCTAGTATGTGGTTTCACCCCTAATTTGAGCACCTGTGCCGAAGGAAGCAGGACCGAGGGTGGGGACATAACTCTGGGAGTTCCTGTAGGCACCTCAGCCTACAGGGGACCCAGCATAAAATCAAAGGCTGACACACCAAGGGAGAAGCCAAGGGCATACCGGCCTCAAGTCCCAGCACAAATTACTGCCAGGAGAGGTGTGGAATCTAGCTGGGTTGGCACCTTGACTCCAAAGATGAAGGTCACTTTTTTCTCAAAAATAGAAGCAGCTCCCTTACAAAGGGAGCTCCCTCATTTCGTTCCTGTGGACATGAAGGCTGGCATCTTCCTTTTTTTCCCGACCAAGGCTGGCTACTTACACCTCATTATGAAGCTTCTCATGATGGTGGAGGTAACTATCAGATGCCAAAGGCCCACCTTTCCTCTGCCTGAACCTACAAACTCTGGGGTACATCCCAGCACTTGGGTCAACCAGTGCATTTTGGGCCCAGTATTCAGAAATACATTTCATAGAAACATAGAAAAATAGGAGCAGGAGTAGGCCATTTGGCCCTTCAAGCCTGCTCCACCATTCAATATGATCATGGCTGATCCTCTATCTCAATACCATATTCCCGCTCTCTCCCCATACCCCATGTTGCCTTTTGTGTCTAGAAATCTACCTATCTCCTTCTTAAATATATTCAGTGACTTGGCCTCCACAGCCTTTTGTGGTAGAGAATTCCACAGGTTCACCACCCTCTGAGTGAAGAAATTTCTCCTCATCTCAGTCCTAAATGTCCTACCCCTTATCCTGAGACTGTGACCCCTCGTTCTAGACCCCCCAGCCAGGGGAAACATCCTCCCTGCATCCAGTCTGTCTAGCCCTGTCAGAATTTTATACGTTTCAATGAGATCCTCTTTCATCCTTCTAAACTCTAGTGAATCCAGGCCTAGTCGACCCAATCTCTCCTCATACGACAGTCCTGCCATCCCAGGAATCAGTCTGGTGAACCTTTGTTGCACTCCCTCTATGGCAAGTATATTCTTTCTTAGGTAAGGAGACCAAAACTGCACACAGTACTCCAGGTGTGGTCTCACCAAGGCCCTGTATAACTGTGTAAGACATCCTTGCTCCTGTACTCAAATCCTCTTGCAATGAAGGCCAACATACCATTTGCCTTCCTAACTGCTTGCTGCACCTGCATGTTTGCTTTCAGTGACTGGTGTACAAGGACACCCAGGTCCCTTTGTACATCAACATTTCCCAATCTATCACCATTTAAATAATACTCTGCCTTTCTGTTTTTCCTACCGAAGTGGATAACTTCACATTTATCCACGTTATACTGCATCTGCCATGTATTTGCCCACTCACTCAACTTGTCTAAATCGGCTTGAAGCCTCTTTGCATCCTCCTCACAACTCACAATCCCACCTAGTTCAAATAGAGAAAACCTGCTGTACTGTCAAAATCCTGAACCACACTGATACTTTTTGAACTATTTACAGTCTAAAAGATTTTTTTCCTTCCAGTTGTTGCACTCTAATATGTATTTGTTAAATAAAAAGATTTGTTACAGTTAATGAGTTTAGTAATTTATACATGTGTTCCATAAGAAATTTCCAGCGTCTGAAGATAATACTGTTTGGGAAAGAAAGGAAATTTTACTGATATGTATGCCCTATTTGGTTCTTCATTGCAGGATGTCCTGTAATATTTTAAGTTGCAAACAAGAAACAATGGGCTTGAAATTTTTGGGCCTGGGAGGGCACTACAAGACTATAAGCCAGGCAGGTGGTTTGGAATTTGGGATGGGATCTGGTTTCCACCAGAACTTCTTCCAACTTCAAAAAAAAATGCTTGCATCTACACCCACTTTCCCATGCCAATGTCAGAAGAGGAGGCAGGACTAGCAGGAAGATGTAACCTTCCAGTTCCCCTCCTTTGACCTGAACAACAGTAACAACTTGTCCCTCTTTAATGTAGAAAAACGTCCCAAGGTGCTGCACAGAGGCATAAGGAAAAAATGGATACTGAGAAAAGATTAGGAGGAGTTACCAAAAGCTTGGTCAAAGCTGAATGGATAGCATTTATCTTGGTGATAAAGAAATTCATGCGCTCTTGCACTTGTCTTTGAGGGTGGAGGGGGCAGTGAAGAGGGGTTAAAGGAAGTGTTGGTAGTGGAGAAAAGGATTCTGGCATTATGTTTTCCCTCTAGGATATCTTATAGTAGTGGTAGTTTTTGCAAAAGAGAAAGAAACCCAGTTGAGCTTGGTGTGATCGCACCAATTTTAAGAACATAAGAAATAGGAGCAGGAGTAGGCCAATCAGCCCCTCGAGCCTGCTCCGCCATTCAATAAGATCATGGCTGATCTGATCCTAACCTCAAATCTAAAGAACACAAGAAGTAGGAGCAGGACCCGGCCACTCAACCCCTGGGCCCGCTCCGCCACCCACAGAGCCTTGACCGATCCGAACTCAGCCTCATGTCCAATTTCCTGCCCGCTCCCCGTAACCCCTAATTCCCTTTACTTCTAGGAAACTGTCTATTTCTGTTTTAAATTTATTTAATGATGTAGCTTCCACAGCTTCCTGGGGCAGCAAATTCCACAGACCTACTACCCTCTGAGTGAAGAAGTTTCTCCTCATCTCAGTTTTGAAAGAGCAGCCCCTTATTCTAAGATTATGTCCCCTAGTTCTAGTTTCACCCATCCTTGGGAACATCCTTACCGCATCCACCCGATCAAGCCCCTTCACAATCTTATATGTTTCAATAAGATCGCCTCTCATTCTTCTGACCTCCAATGAGTAGAGTCCCAATCTACTCAACCTCTCCTCATATGTCCACCCCCTCATCCCCGGGATTAACCGAGTGAACCTTCTTTGTACTGCCTCGAGAGCAAGTATGTCTTTTCTTAGGTATGGACACCAAAACTGTATGCAGTATTCCAGGTGCGGTCTCACCAATACCTTATATAACTGCAGCAATACCTCCCTGTTTTTATAATCTATCCCCCTAGCAATAAAAGCCAACATTCCGTTGGCCTTCTTGATCACCTGCTGCACCTGCATACTAACTTTTTGATTTTCTTGCACTAGGACCCCCAGATCCCTTTGTACTGCAGTACTTTCCAGTTTCTCGCCATTAAGATAATAACTTGCTCTCTGATTTTTCCTGCCAAAGTGCATAACCTCACATTTTCCAATATTGTATTGCATCTGCCAAATTTCCGCCCACTCACCCAGCCTGTCTATATCCCCTTGTAGGTTTTTTATGTCCTCCTCACTTTCTACTTTCCCTCCCATTTTTATATCATCTGCAAACTTTGATATGTTACACTCGGTCCCCTCCTCCAAATCGTTAATATAGGTTGTAAAGAGTTGGGGACCCAGCACCGACCCCTGCGGAACACCACTGGCTACTGGTTGCCAGTCCGAGAATGAACCATTTATCCCAACTCTCTGCTTCCTGTTAGATAACCAATCCTCCACCCATGCCAGAATATTACCCCCAATCCAGTGATTTTTTATCTTGAGCAATAATCTTTTATGTGGCACCTTGTTGAATGCCTTCTGGAAGTCTAAATACACTACGTCCACTGGTTCCCCTTTATCCACCCTGTACGTTATGTCCTCAAAGAACTCAAGCAAATTTGTAAGACATGACTTCCCCTTCATAAAGCCATGCTGACTTTGTCCTATTAAATTATGTTTATCTAAATGTTCCGTTACTGTCTCCTTAATAATAGACTCCAAAATTTTACCCACCACAGATGTTAGGCTAATTGGTCTATAATTTCCAGCCTTCTGCCTACTACCCTTTTTAAATAAGGGTGTTACATTAGCAGTTTTCCAATCTGCCAGGACCTTTGCTGAGTCCAGGGAATTTTGGAAAATTATTACCAAAGCATCCACAATCCCTACTGCCACTTCCCTCAAGACCCTAGGATGTAAGCCATCAGGTCCAGGGGATTTATTCGCCTTGAGTCCCATTATTTTACTGAGTACCAATTCCTGAGTGATTTTAATCGTATTTAGCTCCTCCCCCCCTAGAGCCCCCTGTTTGTCCAGTGTTGGGGATATTCTTAGTGTCCTCTACCGTAAAGATTGAAACAAAATATTTGTTCAGCATTTTTGCCATCTCCATGTTTCCCACCATTAATTTCCTGGTCCCATCCTCTAAGGGACCTACGTTTGCCTTAACCACCCTTTTTCTTTTTATATAACAATAGAAACTCTTGCTATCTGTTTTTATATTTTTTGCTAATTTATTTTCATAATCTATCTTCCTTTTTTAATCAATCCTTTAGTTACTTTTTGCTGTGTTTTGAAGACTTCCCAATCTTCTATCCTCCCACTAAGTTTGGCTACCTTATACGTCCTTGTTTTTAGTCGGATACTATCCTTAATTTCTTTACTTAGCCACGGATGGCTGTCGTTTCTTTTACACCCTTTTTTCCTCAGTAGAATATATATTTTTTGAAAGTTGCAAAATAACTCCTTAAATGAACACCACTGCTCATGTACCGTCTTACCCTTTAATCTATTTTCCCAGTCCACTTTAATCAATTCCGCTCTCATACCATCATAGTCTCCTTTATTCAAGCTCAGTACGCTTGTTTGAGAACCAACCTTCTCACCCTCTAATTGGATATGAAATTCAACCATGTTCTGGTCACTCATTCCAAGGGGATCCTTAACTAGGACATTATTAATTAATCTTGACTCATTACACAGGACCAGGTCCAAGGTTGCTTGCCCCCTTGTAGGATCAGTTACATACTGCTCAAGAAATCCATCCCTAATATACTCAATAAACTCTTCCTCAAGGCTGCCCTGCCCAATTTGATTTGTCCAGTTAATATGATAGTTAAAATCCCCCATAATTATAGCTGTTCCCTTATTACATGCCCCAACTATTTCCTGATTAATACTTCTTCCAGCAGAGTTGCAACTATTCGGAGGCCTATAGACTACGCCCACTAGTGTTTTTTTCCCCTTATTATTCCTTATCTCCACCCAAACTGTTTCATTATCCTGATCCTTTGACCCAATATCATTTCTCTGTATTACAGTGATTCCTTCCTTTATTAACATAGCCACCCCACCTCCCCTTCCTTCCTGCCTGTCCTTCCTGATTGTTAAATACCCTGGCATATTTAATTCCCAGTCGTTGTCACCCTGCAGCCATGTTTCTGTAACGGCCACACGATCATACCCATACGTAGTTATTTGTGACGTTAACGCGTCCATTTTGTTACGAATGCTATGTGCATTCAGATAAAGAACTTTCAAATATGTTTTGTGACACTTAGTTCCTGCTTTTTCCTTTTTTAACACTTTACCTTTTACTCCATACCTTCTGTCCCTTCCTGACACGCTTTCCTTTGTCTCCCTGCTCAGGTGCCCAACCCCCTGCCACTTTAGTTTAAACCCTCCCCAACAGCACTAGCAAACACTCCCCCTAGGACAGCGGTCCCAGCCCTGCCCAGGTGCAGACTGTCTAGTTTGTACTGGTCCTACCTCCCCCAGAACCGGTTCCAATATCCAAGGAATTTGAATCCCTCCCCCTTGCACCATTCCTCTAGCCACGTATTCATTTGAAATATCCTCCTATTTCTACTCTGACTAGCACGTGGCACTGGTAGCAATCCTGAGATTACTACCTTTGAGGTCCTATTTTTTAATTTACCTCCTAACTCCCTATATTCTGCTTTTAGGACCTCATCCCCTTTTTTTACCTATATCGTTGGTGCCTATGTGCACCACGACAGCTGGCTGTTCGCCCTCCCCCTCCAAAATGTTCTGTAGCCGCTCCGAGACGTCCTTGACCCTTGCACCAGGGAGGCAACACACCATCCTGGAGTCTCGGTTGCGGCCGCAGAAACGCCTATCTATTCCCCTTACAATTGAGTCCCCTATCACTATAGCTCTTCCACTCTTTTTCCTCCCAGCCTGTGCAGCAGAGCCACCCATGGTGCCAGGAAGTTGGCTGCTGCTGCCTTCCCCTGATAAGTCATCCCCCCCAACAGTATTCAAAGTGGTATATCTGTTTGAGAGGGGGATGTCCACAGGGGACCCCTGCACTACCTGCCTGCACCTCTTACTCTGCCTGGTGGTCACCCATTTACTTCCTGCCTGTGCACCCTTTGCCTGTGGTGTGACCAACTCTCTAAACGTGCTATCCACGAGATTCTCAGCATCGCGAATGCTCCAATATGCCTCCATCCACAGCTCCAGCGCCGCAATGCGGTCTGTCAGTAGCTGCAGCTGGATACACTTCCCGCACACATGGTTGTCAGGGACACCGGAAAGGTCCCTGATTTTCCACATCGAGCAGGAGGAGCATAACACGGGGCTAGGCTGTCCTGTCATGACTTACCCTTTAATTAATTGAACTTAAATTAAATCAAATCAATACCACCAATTACACTCAATTAAATGATATACTCAAGGGCCCTTGGTTACTAGCACTAGAAACTGTATCCACAAAATTAAGACCTTCTAAACTTTATAAACTATGAACCTTAACTGTCAAACTATAGAGTAGTATTAATACTTACCTAGCCGTACTCACCCAATCAGCTGCTCCCTCCTGCCTGCGTCACGTTTTGAATCGTGACGTGGCTCTGGAACGCTGCCGCCGGTCTGAGATTGGTATGCCTGTGAAAGAAAAGCCCGCGAAAGTGAGTTCAAACACTCACTGGACCTCCGGTCTCGCCGCTCCCGACACCAGCTTGTGAAAGAAAAACCTGCAACAGTGAGTTCAAATACTCACAGGACCTCCGGTCTCGTCGCTCCCGACACCAGCCTGGTGATGGATAGCTCAGCAAGTTGTGCGCCAGGGACACACAAGTTTGCACCTCTTGGACTTAAGGGGGCAAAGAAGGGCACGCTACCAGGGGACTGACTGAGATGAAAAATGGTGAAGGTTTTGCTGAGAGCAATAGCATCAAAGGTGAAGGTTAGAGAGTGATCGAGCAAATTAAGGCGCCACGGCAGTTAGGGGGCAGAGACCAAGGTGTGACTTGATGATAAGGGCTACACAGTCACCGTGGAGGTTTGGTTGGGGCAGGTGCTCAAATGTATAGCCAGGTGGGGATCCTTCACAGGGGCAAGGTGATATCACCCATGAGCTAAGTTTTTAACCAGAGCCAATATATATATACAGTCATCCACATTAAGATTGTGGATGGGAAGAATACATCACGCACATGTATTAGCATTACTGTAGATGGCCTTCTTTGACCTCACAAAGGCCTTCGACACTGTCAACCGTGAGGGATTATGGCGTGTCCTCCTCAAATTTGGTTGCCCTAAAATGTTTGTCACCATCCTCCGCCTGCTTCACGACAACATGCAAGCCGTGATCCTGACCAACGGTTCCACCACAGACCCAATTCATGTAAGGACTGGGGTCAAGCAAGGCTGTGTCATCACACCAACGCTCTTCTCGATCTTCCTTGCTTCAATGCTCCATCTCACCCTCAGTAAGCTCCCCGCTGGAGTGGAGCTAATTTACAGAACAAACAGGAAACTGTTCAACCTCTGTCACCTCCAATCCAGATCCAAGGTCGTCCCATCCTCTGTTGTCGAATTACAGTATGCAGATGACGCTTGCGTCTGCGCACATTCGGAGGTCGAACTCCAAACCATCGTCAACACCTTCACCGAAGTGTACGAGAGCATAGGCTTTACACTAAACATCCGTAAGACAAAGGTCCTCTACCAACCTGCCCCCGCCACACAGTACTGCCCCCCGATTATCAAAATCCACAACAAGGCCTTGGACAACATGACCACTTTCCATACCTCGGGAGCCTACTGTCAACAAGAGCAGACATCGATGATGAAGTCCAACACCGCCTTCAGTGTGCCAGTGCAGCCTTCGGTCACCTGAGGAAGAGAGTGTTTGAAGACCAGGACCTCAAACCCAGCACCAAGCTCATGGTCTACAGAGCAGTAGTGATACCTTCCCTCCTGTATGCCTCAGAGACATGGACCATGTACAGTAGGCACCTTAAGCACTGGAGAGGTACCACCAACGCTGCCTCCGCAAGATCCTGCAAATCCAGTGGCAGGATAGGTGCACCAACATCAGTGTTCTCGCTCAGGCCAACATCCCCAGCATCGAAGCTTTGACCACACTCGATCAGCTCCGATGGACAGGTCACATCATCCGCTTGCCCGATACGAGACTCCCAAAACAAGCGCTCTACTCGAAGCTCCGACACGGCAAGAGAGCCCCAGGTGGGCAGAGGAAACGCTTCAAGGACACCCTCAAAGCCTCCTTGAAAAAGTGTAACATCCCCACCGACACCTGGGAATCCCTGTTCAAGTGGAGGAGAAGCATCCGGGAAGGCGACGAACACCTCGAGAGAGGGACTGGAGAGCAAGATGGACACCTCATAAACCTGTGACCTCTACCACTTAGAAGGACAAGGGCAGCAGATGCATGGGAACACCATCACCGTCAAGTTCCCCTCCAAGTCATACACCATCCTGACTTGGAAATATATCGCCGTTCCTTCATTGTCGCTGAGTCAAAATCCTGGAACACCCTCCCTAACAGCACTATGGGAGTACCTTCACCACATGGACTGCAGTGGTTCAAGAAGGTGGCTCACGGGCAATTAGGGATGGGCCATAAATGCTGGCCTTGCCAGCGACGCCCACATCCCATGAACGAAAAAAAAAGCCCACTCTTGGCCCTATGATGCCTCTCATCCATTCCCTCCATTTCTTGGTCATACCTTGCCTCCTACCTGCTCCCTCTGCTCTCAGGTCCAACTTGAACTTATAGGCTTGAAAAGCAGCAACTGAGAAGTGCTTTTGTTGATATGCATCTATAATATATTGAAATCCTTAAGTTAAAAAACTGAACTTTTGAACTTGTTGCGGGGTTGCTTCGAAGGTTGTTTATTTAGAAAATGCAACATGTTAGATGTGAGACAAATGAAACTTTGCACTTTTAAAATTGCAGTTTTTGTTTTGTAATACGCTCTAAGTAGTTATAGCAGCTGCATTTCTTTTATTTATCTGTATTGAGACAAAACTCAAAAGCAACAGTTAATATAAGTGGCTAATTTTGGAAAGACTGTACCATTCAAGTTTGAAGGGAGGTTCTGAATATGATTCCTGAATTTAAACATGTTGATTTTAGTAGCACTAAGTACTGTTATAGAGATATTTGGTAAAGAAGGAAGGTTTGTAAATTAATTCAATTTTTTTCAGGTTTATATTGTGAAGAAATAAGCCATATTCAGAAAAATACACCATTCTATGAAAGAATTCTGGCCTTATTAAAACATGACAAACTAGGTCTGGAAATCTGAAGGCTTAACAATGGAGAAGCTGTATTGTTAACAGCATTCAGGCTATTGGAATAAGATAAGTTGTTGACACTGAATCAATAACCTTATTGCAACAGGTGGTTGGAGGCTCCTGAAGTCTGAAGCTTTAGAAAAAACACAATGGTACACCCTGTTAAGGTGTTTTAAATTACACTTCGGAAAGAAACACACAAAATTAAGAAACATATGCCTTCGTAAAAATGACATCAAGTAAAAGAAACACCTGCCGTCAAACCGTTTTTGTGTTGAACTTGGAACACATAGAGAGACATAATTCTGTGTTACAACCAGCTGAGGTGACTAAGAATTGCATAGATCACCCTGGTTGAGGTGTTTTAATTTACACTTCGTAAAAAGACAAACAGAAGACCGTGGTAATAATGACATCAAATAGATGCACCTGCTGTTACACTGTTTTTTATGGTGGGCTTGGGACACCTGAGGTAGAGTCATAATTCTGCATTGCTACCAGCTGAGGTGACTGTAAGAATAGCAGGGATCAGCAGAAAAATGACGAGAGATAATTAGCTTACATCAGCAGAAAACTTCAAAGGAAGTACCACTGAAAAAGGCTATAAATATTGAACTTTCAAATGGGATGATAGTCTCGCTGTAAAGGGGCAAAGCGATTCTCGGCTTCAGAGGCAGGCTCTGCAAGTCTACAACTCTTAGTACCTCAGGGATCAAAAGGTACTGTATTTGATTTTGGTGGATATCCTGGAATAAGACGAAGAACTGTAAAAATGTAGTGAAGTTAAGATCTGATAAGAATTGTAAGCTTACTCTTTTTGGAACTGTTAATGTTGCGATTGAAACACCTACTGTAATTACATGTCGGTTCTTTAATAAATCTATATATTTTTAGAATTGTCTCACATAATACTTCTGTATCAAACTCGCGAACTCAATCTCTGTACGCTCTTTGGTGAGGAGTTGCAGAATTCTGAGGGGGTTATCCGGACCCTCATAATATCCAGAACGTTACAGTCTAGCTAAACTTATTAAAAGTGCTATCTGGAGGACGGTAACATCTTCAGGTTGTTCCTTTCTTTCGGGAGAGATAGTCTGGACCTTTAGACCCAATTAAGCGTCTTTAGGATTCGGCTACCTCAAACTTTAGTTGAAAGTGAATGTCTGGGGAATACACCTGATCTGGGGTAGCCCTAAAGGGGCTAGGACTAGTAATTATCCCTTCAATATATTTCCTGGTCCTTGGTATATAAGCTCACACCTTAAACAGATGACAGTAAAAGTAGAGCTGTTCCCTAGTATGACATACAGAAATGTATTTTGGCAACTGTGGTATGCGAGAGGAACATTTTTGTAATCTACCTGCAGTGAGTAAGGAAAACATTATTTGTCTTCCAGGAGCTGATCAAAAAATATTTGCTTCACGTCACTGAGCATATCTCTCACAAACTTGTTTATAAATCCTTTCAATGCACTTCTTGTCCAAGTCCACTCCATAGCATCTGTCCCCTTGTAACAACATGACTTCTAACATGCCATGAAAAATGCATAGACGGTATGTTCATGTTTTTAAATGTCTTGTTTTGTGGTAGGATATGGGCCTAGCTACGACTCCATATGTGATGAGTTTTGAACTCAGCTATAGCATTGGGTGCCAAGCACATCGTCACTACAAAAAGGAAAAGAAAGAAAGACTTGCATTTAAATAGCACCTTTCATGACCTCAGGACATCCCAAAGCGTTTTACAGCCAATGAAGTACTTTTGAAGTGTAGTCACTGTTGTAATATAGGAAACACAGCAGCCAATTTGCACACAGCAAGCACCCACAAACAGCAATGTGATAATGACCAGATAATCTGTTTTTGTGATGTTGGTTGAGGGATAAATATTGGCCAGGACACCAGGAATAACTCCGCTGCTCTTCAAAATAGTGCCATGGGATCTTTTACATCCACCTGAGAGTGCAGACGGGACCTCGGTTTAATGTCTCATCCGAAAAATGGCAGGTCCAACAGTGTAGCTCTCCTTCAGTATTGCACTGGAGTGTCAGCCTAGATTTTTGTGCTCAAGACTAAAGTTAGATTTTTCCTAGAAGCCAGGTTTAGAGTAGCAGTTTCAGAGTCCTTAGAGCAGATCCCCTCCCTGCTGGGATAGAATTTGTAAACAGATAGACCTCTAAAGAGGGGGAGGGAAGAAGTTGTAAAATAACTTCTAAAACCCAAACCGTCTATGAAATACAATTTAGTGCATTACAATAAAGTTAAGCATATTGCACTTCAGACAATAGCATAGAAATCCTGGTGGATGTCAATGTACCTCTGGAAATATAGCAAGGGGGAACTCCTGCCCATTGTTTTCTTCCCCATCTTGAGGGCGGTATCATTTGCATATTAAGGAAAAATCCCACCCCTATCGGACGTTATCATTGCATTGAGAAAAGGCATTTTCTAATCCCTTCGTTCCTGGGAGCAGAAACTTTAGGCTAATTTGTTTTTTACAGTCTATAGGCGCAAAATGTGGATCTGTAGCACCTGTTCTTTTTGCTTTATGAGTGCCCCTAGAG
The DNA here is from genome assembly GCA_030390025.1 of Squalus acanthias. Taxonomy (NCBI): domain Eukaryota; kingdom Metazoa; phylum Chordata; class Chondrichthyes; order Squaliformes; family Squalidae; genus Squalus; species Squalus acanthias. Next base: position 115,518,232 of record CM059430.1, read on the forward strand.
CTCCAAAATGGCAGCCGCAGCACGCACGTACACTTGTGGGGTGAATCATAGAGGAAGCCATATTGATGAGGGCATTAGCTCACACGCAGGGAAAGTCCACTGGAAGCATGCAGAGCAGGCAGATTGTGACGTCAATCAGCGTGCAACACGGGTTTGACATCAGCGCTGCTAATTTGGAGCTCAATGTTCCATCTGACACCATCTCTTAACCTCGCACATCGTTCAGCAGCAGGAAGGACACCCCACCAGTGCTATTTACAGGGATCATCAACTACTTACAGGTTAGTTGCTGGTTGGTTTCTTGTGGCTGTTAGTATGTATCTACAAGTGTTTGGTGCTTTCTATAGTTGTTTAACGTTGCCAAAGTCTGCAGGCAGTGGTGTGGCAGCTGCTGAAGGACTTTTTCCTGACTTCAAGCTTGTACCAGACATGAGTGCACTAGTCAAAATTCCCCTTGTAATACAGCACGACTTGGAGAATGAACAGCGGGCATGCAGAGCAGGATAAGCTGCTGGAAGAGGGAGGAGGAGGATGGGGAGAAGGACTCTCAGCATATCCACCCTGGGTGTTCAGGGAGCAATTCTCCTACCTAAACCTCAGCGAAGAAAAATGCGTGAGACGTCTGTGCTTCAGTAAGGACGTCCTCACTGAAATCTGCCACCTGCTGCAGCCACAACTGCAACCTCACAGCAGGGAAAGGATCACATTGCCAGTGGCTGTGAAAGTGACTGTAGCGATGAACTTTCATGTGTCGGGCTCCTTCCAGGCTGGAGCTGGAGATATTTGCAACATCTCGCAGTTTGTTGTCCACTATTATGTAAGGGAGGTCACTGAGGCTCTCTATTCAAAGAGCGCTAACTACATTTCATTCTCTCTTGCCAGAGAGCAGCAGGCGGAGTGAGCACATGGCTTCACTAGGATTGCAGACTCCCCCACGGTGCAGGCTGCCATTGACTGCATGGACATTGCTTTGTGGGCGCCGCATGTCAACTCTGCCATATACCGAAAGCGAAAGGGATTCCACTCCCTCAACGTCCAGCTGGTGTGCAATCATAGGCAGCAAATCATGCAGGTCGATGCCCCGTATACTGGCAGCAGTAATGATGCCTTCATTCTGCAGCAGTCCGCTGTGCCATCTGCATTTCAGCCACCACGGCAAACCAAGGAGTGGCTACTGGGCGACAAGGGTTATCCGCTGATGATATGGCTGATGACTCCGATGTGCAACCCATACACACGTGCACAGCATGCATAGAATGAAAGCCATGCTGCCACATGAAAGCAGCTGAGGAGAAAGAGGAAGGGAGGAGGCAACCTAGACAGTCCCTTTCTGGCAGGGCTGTCCGTGAACTACTCATCCAAGTGCGACACCAGTAACCGCAACCTCAATTCACCATACACCAACAGTCCAACACCTTACCTTTCCTCTGTCACTCACCAGCACAGCTTCTGCCTGACCACAATGCAAAAATAAAAGCCAATACAATATAAACATTCCACACCAAATTTAGAGTCATAGGGCTGAATTTTGTCAATGGGAAGCTTTTGGAGGCGGGACTGCTGCTTGCCTGCTTTCAATCCCGCCTCCATCAGCTTCTGGCCAACCAGCGGGATTTTCCCCTGATTGACCTTGTTAAGCCCGCCCAGCGAGCTCAGCAGCCAATTAGGGGGAAGTCACTGACAGAGCACGTCAACGTCTGAGTGCCATCTGTCAAGATTTCTTGGAAGAAGAAATGTCAGCACTTCAGAGCTAAAAATAGGGATAATCCTTTTTTCTGTTAACAGGTAATTAATAGGATTTAATCCCTTTCCTGCCTCGAGGAGACGGGACACGGGGCAGGTTAGGGGCGGGTTTGCCAGTCGCCCCCAAATCCTGCAACTTTACCGGCAGTCCCGCCTCCATACCCGCCTCCTCGGGGCTGACAAAATCCAGCCCATAGAGTCATTACGGCACAGAAGGAGGCTATTCGGCCCATCGAGCCCATGCCGGCTCTCTGTAGAGCAATCCAGTCAGTCCCATTCCCCCGCTCTATCCCCGTAGCCCTGCAAGTTTATTTCCCTCAAGTGCCTATCCAATTTCCTTTTGAAATCATTGATTGTCTCCGCTTCCACCACCCTCACATTCCTCACATCCCCCCTATATCTCTTGCCCAAAACTTTAAATCTGTGTCCCCTAGTCCTTGTACCATCAGCTAATGGGAACAGCCTTTCTCTATCTACCTTATTGAAACCCATCATAATCTTGTACACCTCTATCAAATCTCCCCTCAACATACTTTGCTCCAAGGAGAACAACCCCAGCTTCTCCAACCTAACCTTGTAGCTAAAATCCCTCATCCCTGGAACCATAAGAACATAAGAAATAGGAGCAGGAGTAGGCCATTTGAGCCTGCTCCGCCATTCAATGAGATCATGGCTGATCTTCTGCCTCAACTCCATTCACCGGCCCTATCACCATATCCCTTGATGCCCTTACTAGTCAGAAATCTATCGACTTCTGTTTTGAATATACCCAATGACTGAGCCTCCACAACCCTCTGGGGTAGAGAATTCCAAAGATTCACCACCCTCTGTGTGAAGAAATTTCTTCTCATCTCAGTCCTGAATGGCCTACCCTTTATCCTGAGGCTGTGGCCCCTGGTTCTAGACTCCCCAGCCAAGGGAAACATTCTCCCAGCATCCACCCTATCAAGCCCTGTAATAATTTTGTATGCTTCAATGAGATCCCCTCACATTCTTCTGAATTCAAGAGAATACAGGCCTAGTTTACTCAATCTCTTCTCATACGACAGTCCCGCCATCCCAGGAATCAATCTCGTGAACTTTCGTTGCACTCCCTCTATGGCAAGTATATCCTTCCTTAGGTAAGGAGACCAAAATTGTACACAGTACTCCAGGTGTGGTCTCACTAAGGCCCTATATAATTGGAGTAAGACTTCTTTACTCCTGTACTCTAATCCTCTTGTAATGAAGGCCAGCATACCATTTGCCTTCCTAATGGCTTGCTGCACCTGCACATTCACTTTCAGTGACTCATGTACAAGGACACCCAGGTCCCTTTGAACATCTGCATTCCCCAATCTTTCACCATTTAAAAATACTCTGCCTTTCTGTTTTTTCTACCAAAGTGGATAACTTCACATTTATCCACATTATATTCCATCTGCCATGTTCTCGCCCACTCACTGAGCCTGTCGAGATTCCCTTAAAGCCTCTTCACATCCTCTTCACAACTGACACTGCCATCTAGCTTTGTATCATCAGCAAATTTGGAAATGTTACATTTAGTCCCCTCATCTAAATCATTGATATAGATTGTGAATAGCTGGGGCCCAAGCACCGATACTTGCGGTACCCCACTAGTCACAGCCTGCCATCCTGAAAAAGACCCGTTTATCCCTACTCTTTATTTTCTGTCTGTTAACCAATTCTCAATCCATGCTAGTATATTAACCCAATTCCATGTGCCCTAATTTTGTTCACCAACCTCTTGTGTGGGACCTTATCGAAGGCCTTCTGAAAATCCAGATACACCACATCTACCGGTTCCCCTTTGTCTGCTCCACTAGTTGCATCCTCAAAGAACTCCAATAGGTTTGTCAAACAGGATTTCCCTTTCATAAATCCATGTTGACTCTGCCCAATCTTACTATTAGTTTCTAAGTGCCCAGTTATTGTATTCTTTATAATAGATTCCAGCATTTTCCCAACTACTGATGTGAGGCTAACAGGTCTGTAGTTCCCCGTTTTCTCTCTCCCTCCTTTCTTAAATAGCGGGGTTACATTTGATATCCTCCAATCTGCAGGAACCGTTCCAGAATCTATAGAATTTTGGAAAATGACAACCAATGCATCCACTATCCCAATGGCCACCTCTTTCAAAACCTTAGGATGTAGGTCATCCGGTCCTTGGGTGTGGAAGACTACCAGAACCATTCTGGTTCTCCTCTGCACCCTCTCAAGGACCTTCACATCCTTCCTAAATTGTGGTGACCAGAACTGGATGCAGTAGTCTAATTGTGGCTTAACCAGAGCTTTATAAAGGTTCAGCATAACTTCCCTGCTTTTGTACTTTTTAAAAATTTGTTTATGGGATCTGGGCGTCGCTGGCAAGGCCAGCATTTATTGCCCATCCCTAGTTGCCCTTGAGAAGGTGGTGGTGAGCCACCTTCTTGAACCATTGCAGTCCGTGTGGTGATGGTACTCCCACAGTGCTGTTAGGTAGGGAGTTCCAGGATTTTGACCCAGTGATGATAAAGGATCTCAATACCTCTATACCTCTATGAAGCCTAAGATCCCATATGCGTTGCTAACTATTCTCTCAATATGTCCCGCCACCTTCAAAGATCTATGCACATGAACCACCAGATTCCTCTGTCCCTGCACACTCTTTAGACGTGTGCAATTAAGTCTATATTGTCTCTCCCTATCCCTTCTGCCAAAATGCATCACCTCACACTTCTCAGTATTAAATTCCATCTGCCACTTGTCTTCCCATTTTGCTAGCCTATCTATGTCCTGTTGCAGTTGATTGGTATCCTCCTCACTGTTTGCCACACCTCCAAGTTTGGTATCATTGGCAAATTTTGAAATTTTACTCTGTATTCCAATATCCAAGTCATTTATATATATCAAAAAAAACAGTGGTCCTCACACTGACACTTGGGGAACACCACTGTCTACCATCCTCCAGTCTGAAAAACAACCATTTACCACAACTCGCTGTTTTCTGTCCTTAAGCCAATTTCTTATCCAAGCTGACACTGACCCTCCTATTCCATGAGCCTTTTATGTGATACTTTGTCAAACGCTTTCTTAAAATCCATATAGACAACATCCACTGCATTCCCTTCATCAACCTTCTCTGTTACCTCATCAAAAAATTCAATTAGATTAGTCAAACACGATCTGCCTTTTACAAATCTGTGCTGGCTCTCCTTAATTAACTTAAGCCTTTCCAAGTGCCAGTTAATTTTTTCCCCGATTATTGCTTCTAATACCTTACCCACCACTGATGTTAAACTGACCGGCCTATAGTTACTAGGATTGTCCTTACACCCTTTTTTGAACAAGGATGTCATATTTGCCACTTTCCAATCCTCTGGCACCTCCCCCATATCTAGGGAAGATTGGAAGATTATGGCAATCCCTTCCGCTATCTCCCCGCCCACCCCCCCACACTTCCCTTAGCAACCTGGGATGCAAGCCATCCGGACCAGGCAACTTGTCCACTCTAAGCATATCCAACCTTTCCAGTACATCCTGCCTATCAATTTTCACCCCATCCATTACCTCTACCATCTCCGCTTCTACCGATATTTTGTCAGCATCCTCTTAGTAAAATTTGATACAAAGTACTCATTAAGTATTCTAGCCTTGCCCTGCGCCTCTAAGCATATATCACCTTCTTTGTCCCTAATAGGCCCCACACCTGCCTCTTAATACCCGCTTACTATTTACATGCTGGTAGAAGATTCTTGGGTTCCCTTTTATGTTAACTGCCATTCTATTCTCATATTCTCTCTTTGCCAGTCTTATTTTCCTTTTCACTTCCCCTCTCAACTTATTGTATTTGGCCTGGTTCTCACTTGAAGAATTTACCTGACATGCATCATACACCTTTTTTTGTTTCATCATATTCTCTATCTCCCTCGTCATCCAAGGAGCCCTGGTTTTGGTTCCCCTACCTTTCCCTCTTGTTGGAATGTACCTAGTCTGTACGTGAAACATCTCCTCCTTAAAGATCACCCATTGTTCCGTTACAGTTTTTCCTGTCAATCTTTGGTTCCATTTTACCCTGGCTAGATCCCCTCTCATCCCACTGAAGTTAGCCCTCTTCCAATTTAGAAGTTCTACTTTAAACTATTCCTTGCTCTTCTCCATTACTAATCTAAACCTTATCATACGATGATCACTCTTACCCAAGTGTTCTCCCTAGACACTTGGTCCACTTGCCCACCTCATTCCCCAGCACCAGATCCAGCAATGCCTCCTTCCTAGTTGGGCCAAGAACATATTGGTCAAGGAAGTTCACCTGAACACATTTCAGAAGTTCCTCCCCCTCTTTTCCCTTTACTCTAACATTATCCCAATCGATATTTGGGTAGTTAAAGTCCCCCAATATCACCACTCTATAGTTCTTGCACATCTCTGTGATTTCCCTGCAGATTTGCTCCTCTATCTCTCACTATTTGGAGGCCTATAGAATACCCCCAATAGCGTGATCATACCCTTTTTGCTTCTCAACTCTAACCAAATGGATTCTGTCCTTGTCCCCTCAAGGACATCCTCTCTTTCCAACACTACAATGTCTTCCCTAATCAGTACTGCCACCCACCTCCCTTTTTTCCTTCCCTATCTTTTCTGAACACCTTGTATCCGTGAATATTAAGCACCCAGTCCTCACCATTTTTAAGCCACATTATTGCCACTACATCATATTCCCACACGGTTAATTGAGCTTGTAGCTCACCAATCTTATTCACCACACTTTGTGCGTTTACATACATGCATTCCAAACCTTGTAGTCCTTCGTAGTCTGCTCCTATGTAATGTGGTGCTACTTCCTTCTCTAGTACTATCCAACACTCTCCCTCCTTTATGCACCTTATTCCTCTTTTCTACTTCTATATGCTGGTGCCCACCCCCCTGCCAATTTAGTTTAAACCTTCCCCAACCACACAAGTGAACCTCCCCGTGAAGACATTGGTCCCCGTCCTGTTGAGGTGCAACCCAACCCTCTTGAATAGGTGCCTCCTGCCCCAGAACTGGTCCCAATGCCCCAAGAACCTGAAGCCCTCCCTCTTGCACCATGCCTCATGCCACGCATTGATCCTCCCTATCTTCTGTAACTGGGAAAATAGATAAGGGAGAACCAGTAGATGTGGTGTATTTGGACTTTCAAAAGGCTTTCGATAAGGTCCCGCATAAGAGATTGGCGTTGTAAGGGTTTTTGCGTCGTGTGTGTGACACGCTTGAGGCTCTGTGCTTAGCCTGGGTGCTAGTGCGAGGTTAGGCCTTGTTGCCTGTTCTGGTCTCCAGCCAGTCTGGTAGCACTAGACACCTGTGAGTGGTTCGACCCACTCGCCCTTACGGTTCTGACACTGGACTTAGATGCGAGAGCAATAATGCAGAGAAAACTCAGGTAGACCCGGTTGAATAGTGCGAAATGGAAAATCTTTATTGCATATTATTCAAGATTACGAAATACATGTCATAAGCACAGATTAATGACAGTACAATCTTACACGCAGTTATGTAACTAATTTTAGGGAAACGAGGAGCGCACGACACATCGTAAAAGGGGACACACATTACAATTATCCTTAAAACTTAAACCCTCCCCTATCAATACCTGACCTAAACTAGATTTGTAGGATCGAGACTCATGCTCACCACTCGTGATAACTCGGAGAATTCCGAAAACTCTGCTCGGATGTTTTTACCGCAGCACCTGACCACCCACGTGTTGATCATGGGTCTCTGTACCCCACTTGTTTACTCGTTTCTGCTCCGGCTAGCAGGCTGGACCGTCTGCTGTCATGAAGATCTGTGTTGTCCTCGGAGTTCCGACACTACTCAAAGAAGAGTCTTCCTGTGCCCTCAGACCGATGCGATAAAATTCGAAGAATGGTCTTCCGATGCCAGTTCTGTAAAACTCAAAAATAGTCTTCCTGGGCAAGGAAAATGTTTATTCGACCTACAGGCGCGGTCGGGGCTTACTGACCGTGGCGATACGTATGGTCGTCTTCTTCTCTTCTCATCTCATCTCATCTCATCTCATCTCGGGCCTTCGGTTCCAACACCGTTTACCGACTTCTCGGGATGGTGTGCCCGTTTCAAGGCTTCACAGCCCAGTTCCACACAGATCTTCGCGGCAAGCCACGCGGTTGATCCTGGCGGATCAGAAAGTTCAATAGTCTTCTAGCAAGTCGAGCAGCAAGGAGTCAGGATCCAAGAGTCAAGAGAGAGATGGACGGTTGTACCTTTACAGTTATAGTGCTGTAATTCCTCTTTTCCCGCCCAATCTTAATGTCTTTTCTTTTGTTAGGGTTTTGGCGCTCAAACTTCTTGTATAGGGTGATCTCCGTTTAATGGGTTTTGGTGATACTTGTAACTGCCTGAGTACCCGTTAATACTTCTCTCATTGTGTAACCGGTCAGTATTCTCCCTGGAGGGCTTTTGGGGCTTCCAAATGTTTCTGTAACTACCCGCAAACGGCTCTCTCATCGTAGAGTCGTGGGGATCTTGCATATTAATGTCTTTGGATGGGTTCTTGATCGCTTGGTACAATAGCCCTTATTCGCACCTGGGAGACCGATTCCCGTATTTATGTGTAAAATGCAAACCCATTATGTCTTGTGATTTATCTCAAATGTGCTGAGTCTTGTCCGATCTCGCACGAATGTTTATTGGAACGCCATCTTGTCTGCTTATCGAAAAGTCTAGAATGTTCTGCCACGAGGCATGGCGGCCATTTTACAGGCTGCTTGTGTCCACTTTTGAAACCTGACAGCATTCTGCTGAAATAAAGCTGTTTGTACGAAACTATGTGTCTCCTCCTTATTTATAAAATCGCGATAATATTGCGAATTCTACAGCGTGTAAAGTTAAGGCACATGGGATTGGGGGCAAGGTATTGACTTGGATAGAGAACTGGTTGGCGGACAGAAAGCAGAGAGTAGGAATTAATGGGTCTTTTTCCGAGTGGCAAGCAGTGACTAGTGGGGTACCGCAGGGATCGGTCCTTGGACCCCAGCTATTCACAATATACATTAATGATCTAGATAAGGGAACTAAATGTAATATCTCCAAGTTTGCAGATGACACAAAGCTGGGTGGGAGTGTTTGCTGCGAGGAGGATAGCGAGAAACTCCAGGATGATTTGGACAGGTTGGGTGAGTGGGCAGAAGCGTGGCAGATGCAATATAACGTGGATAAATGCGAGGTTATCCACTTTGGTGTCAAAAACAGAAAGGCAGACTATTATCTGAATGGCAATAGATTGGGAGAAGGGGAAGTGCAACGAGACCTGGGTGTCCTTGTGCACCAGTCGCTGAAAGTAAGCATGCAGGTGCAGCAGGCGGTGAAGAAGGCAAATGGTATGTTGGCCTTCATAGCGAAAGGGTTTGAGTATAGGAACAGGGATGTCCTGCTGCAGTTGTACAGGGCCTTGGTGAGACCACACCTTGGGTACTGTGTGCAGTTTTGGTCGCCTTATCTGAGGAAGGATGTTCTTGCCATGGAAAGAGTTCAGCGAAGATTCACAAGGCTGATACCTGGGATGGCAGGAATGACATATGAGGAGAGATTGGGTCGATTGGGCTTATACTCGCTGGAGTATAGAAGAATGAGAGGGTATCTCATCGAAACATATCAAATTCTGACAAGTCTGGACAAACTAGATGCAGGAAGAATGTTCCCGATGGTCGGAGAGTCCAGAACCAGGGGTCATAATCTAAGGATAACGGGTAAGCCATTTAGGACAGAAATGAGGAAGAATTTCTTCACCCAGAGAGTGGTGAACCTGTGGAATTCTCTACCACAGAAGGTAGTTGAGGCCAAGTCATTAAATATATTCAAGAATGAGTTAGATATATTTCTTAAAGCTAAAGGTATCAAGGGATATGGGGAGAAGGCAGGTACAGGGTACTGAGTTTGGATGATCAGCCATGATCTCATCGAATGGCGGAGCAGGCTCGAGGGGCCGAATGGCCTACTCCTGCTCCTATCTTCTATGTTTCTATGTCTATGTTTCCTATTTCTACTCTCGCTGGCGTGTGGCACTGGGAGTAATCCAGAGATTACTACCTTTGAGGTCCTACTTTTTAACTTCGGCCCTAGCTCCTTAAAGTCTGACTGTAGGACCTCAATACCTGCCCTCTCTATGTCGTTGGTACCGAAGTTACCACAACTTCTGGCTCACTCCCTTCCCCCTGCAGAATATTCTGCACCCTCTCCGTGATGTCCTTTACCCTGGCACCAGGGAAGCAACTCACCATGCGGGACTCATGGTGACGGTTACAGAAACGCCTGTCTGTCCCCATAACTATGGAATCTCCTATAACGACTGCATTTCTACGCTTTGCTATTCCCCTCTGTGCAGTCCCTTGCCCATTGGTGCCATGGTCTGGACTGCACTCTTTCAAGGCGTCATCACTCCCAGCAGTCTCCAATGCTGCGTACCAGTATGAGAGTGACACACACCCCGAAGACTCCTGCACTTCCTGCCTCTTCCTACTCTTCTGGATGGCCACCCATTTACTATCCTGATCTCTCTCTCTGCCTGTGGGGTGGCCACCTCCTGGAACGTACGGTCCAGGAAACTCTCAGCCTCCCTGATGCTCCGCAGTGACACCAGCTGCCCCTCAAGCTCGGAAACCCTGAGCTTGAGCTCAAGCAGCTGGAAACACTTCCTACACACATGGTCCCCCAAGACACATGAAGTGTCCTGAAGTTTCCACATGGCGCAGGAATTGCAAGCAACAGGTATCAGCTGCCCATTCATGATCTAAAAAATTGTCTATTCCCTCTTTCAGAAGCTAATTAGTATCTTGTTTAAACTATTAATTTGAATTAATGTCTCTAGAACTCAGCTCTCAGGTATCGCTGACTCACGCTCCCTCTCTCGGATTGCTCCTTGTTTTTTAAAATACCAGAACAGCACCAATTCCTTCACTGCTCCGAATTCCCTCAGTCACCAAATTCCAAGTTTAATACTCTATAGAAGCAGTACTCCATTGAACTGGACTCTGTGCTACTTACTCAAATCTAATCATGCCATATTGCATACAAATGTAAACTAATCACCCTTGTGCATTCCCTTAGTGCCTGTCTTCCAGGTGCTTTTGCCTGTTCTAGTGCTCCTACGCAGTGCTACCCCAGTGGCTGCAGCATGGCTGGTGGAAGGCTGCTGACTTTCAGTGGAGGAGACTGCAGATGGCCTCGCAGGACGACCTCGAGCAGCTCTGGGCTTAGAAGGCTCGATTGCGAACTGCACCATCTCGGCATGGGTGACAGCAGTATGAGCTGGCTGGTTGACAGGCAACAGCCAGCTCATACTGTCAGCCTGAGAGAGGACAGCAGGTTCGTGCTCCATGGAGCCACTGCCACTCCCCCAGGACGGCATCTCAGCAATCCTAGTAATCTGTTGGAGGACAAATTGCTGGACTGCTGTCACACTCTGCAAGCCCCTTTGAACACTAATCCACAGTCATGATGGCAGCAGTCGGAGCTTACATGGCAGCAAACTGACCTGTATGACATCAGTCTGAGCGTCCACTGCTGCAGCCAGATGTTGGGTGGCTTCTGTTTGTGCTGCAGTGGAAGCTGAGACATCAGCCATCAGACACTGCATCATGGTTGGGTCCGCAAGTGTACTAATGGAGTTTACCGCCATTTCCATGCTGGAAAGGATGGGCTCCAAACTCTGCACAAAACCCTGTGCCAAGCTGGTGCCGGACTCCTCCATGCTCCTTTACATTGCACACAGTCTTTCTGGCCGGCTTCCCAGTGCACGTAGCATTTCATTGTGCATACCCATCTGTAGCCTGCCCCATCGAAGTGCTCATCTGAGTCCTCTGCAGCAGAACTCCTGTGTGAACTCGCCCTCCAGTGAGCTGGCACCTGCGCTACCCTTGCCCCCAGCCCTGCCTGCAGGCAACTCGTGCCCGGTGTCTCACCACGTGCTGATCCCACCTCTATGCTATCCTCTAAATTAGGCATAGCTATGAATGTTAGGTATGAGTCCTGATTGATTGAGATTGTTGATAGGTGAGTGAGCAGTGGCTGAGGCTAGTGGTGCAGTTGGTAGGATATGGCATTTGCATTCACTGAACTTGACCACTCGTATGAGGTGTTTGAACTTCTTGCAGCACTGTATCCAGGTCCTCGGAGCTTGACTCCTGGCATTGACCGCCACGGCTATCTGCTCACACTGCCTTCTGAGCATGTGTCTGGAGGACCTCCTGGCCCCCTGCGGATACAGCACATCTCTCCACTTTTCCACCTCCTCCACCAAGACCTCCAAAGCAGTGTCGGAAAACCTTGGAGCCTGCTCTCTCCAATGTTGTGCCATTCTTCACTGTTTCCCAGGTCAGATTCAGTTGTAAAATGACTTACAGCACCTGCTCCAGCCAAAATGCACCTCCCCTTTAAGAGGTGCAGGATAGCTTTATGCAGTGCAGCCTAGCTTTAACTGGTGCTAGCCTCTCACAATTTTGGGTCCCCTGCTGATGCGTATGGCCAATCAGTCCTGAAATCATTGATATGAGCAGGCAGCACGAAGTTGGCATGCTGCCTGCATTCCATTGAACGGGCACGGGTTAATCGCGATCCCCACACCCATTTTCGGAGGTTATCGAATTTAGTCCCCATGACTTGATTCCTGTCATTACAATGGAACAAACTGAAATTAGTTTTACAAAACTGAAAGCAAGAATGCAACAAAACAATGGTTACAAATTGTATTTAGCTAAGGCCACCATTCACTTTATAATGAAATATTTAATTTCTGAAAATGCTGAAAATTTGGTTCTCTAATAATGCAGATCATTCTTTGACCAATAGGTGGCGAGACTGTCACATTCAGTCTACTCTTGATAGTTGAAGTCATTTTTGTACTAAATATTTAATTCATCCAGTAATTCAAATTAAATGGCCTAGGTAACAAAACAAAGTAGAAATTTAGTACAAAAAGCATTGAATCAGATAATTTGAATTAAGTGACTGTATTAAGGGGAGAAGACTGTATTTCTGAAACCTCAACAAGTTTAATGTTAAAACAATTCAGCTTCATTTGTTCAAGCTCAATGTACAATAAGAGAATAACGGCATTTACATTTTTATAGTGCTGCTCACATAACAAATAATGTCTCACATCACTTTACAGGGCAATGACCAAGAAAGAACAGAAATTAGGGGAAATTGAACACATACAAATGAACAGGGTATCATCCAAACAGAGGATCGAGCACACTGACGCTGTCCTTGATATGCTGGGATATGGCCTTCCCTCTGAGTTTTTGTGGGACCTTTTGAAGGATAGAGAACCTCTTCCTTCCCCAAAAAAGCCAGCCATGGAGGAAGGGGTGTGGCTAAGGAGGAGAACTACTAGGCCAGGAGTTTCCATATCGCTGGAAGAAGAGTGTTATGCCAAATGGGACTAGGGGTACTGGACCATCCAACAGTAGTTCTGGGGCCCATCTTGGGGTCCAGGTCTGTACTACAACATGGACCTCCAAGCCGTTAGCAACTTTTGTTTTTTTCTTCCCCCTCCCCTTACAATGGAGGTCAGTGGGTGGTGGGTACAAAATTGATCTTTCTGGAAAGAAGGGTCCCGGGCATCTCCTCATCCAGCACACTCCACCACTGTTTGTAACCTCTTGAAGCAGAGACGCACTACAAATGTGCAACTAATTGTTCGGGCACCTGCCCACTTTATTCAAATTAAATTCCCCCCCCACCCCGCCCCCCCACACACCCTGCAAACTTTGGCGAGGTCAGTGCCAGAGGACAGAGGCAAATACATCCCAGCAATTATGCCGAGATGTCGATACCATAGGTTTTCCTGCCCATTGTCTCCAGCAACTACATGAGGGTGACACATGTCAACCTGAGGCGGAAGTTGAGTGGCCATTGCTCCAGCTGATTACTTGACAGGTTCAGATGTACAGTAAAAGCTCCCACCTGACAGATCTTCACTTTCCTCAACCACATGCTGTTTTTCAGTCCATTTCCAGCACAGATTCTGCAGGCTTTCCACTCTCCATCCACCCTTACCTCATTGGAAGAACTATCTCACCATTGTCATCTCTACTTCACCTGCCATCTATTCCATCAACATGGGTGCCCTTTATACTGTCTCACCCTGGTCCTCAGAATCTAACCACAATCAGCCCCAACACTAGCAGCACCAGGCACACCAGCAGCACCAACAACACCAACCCTCTCTGCAATCAACTGATGCTGCACAGGGCATCAGCACTTAAGCACATTGCTGCCCGGGAGGCCTCAACCATGGCCAGATTTACTTCACTTGATGCTGTACACCCTGGCTGCCACATGATGTGCCAGGTTGGCTCACCACCATTGGGGGAGGGGGGTGGGTGGCAGGGTACCGTTATGTCTCACCATTCAGTGCAACTCACTAAGCCACTTCCAACAGGGCACACAAATGTGTGCAAGATGGGAAAGTGGTGAAAATAAAGATTTTTATGTTTCACAGCACATTAACAGAAACTTTACATGAACGTTGGTTAAAACACCCAAGTGGCTACCCTTGTGTGTTGTTAGTTGGTATGATTGCACTAGGATGAGGGTGAGTGTGAGGGGTGGCTAGTGAGATGGGGAGGTGATAATGTAGATAGAGAGAGGGGGATGGGTGGAGGTACAAAGTAATTGGTGTGAGTAAGGATGTGCAGGGGTAGGGTAGGGAAGGCAGAGTGATGGGGATGTGATGAGAGGCACAGCAGGATGAGGTTCAGTGTGGCTTGGCAGTAACGTTTCCTGATCTAATGAGATCATTGAAAGGTTTGCACCACTGCACCTAGGTCCTCCTGATGACATCCCTGCTTGTGCCCTCCTCTGCAATGTGCAACCAGGCTGTGTTGGTCTCCTGGGGAGGTGTCTTCCGCCGATCAGAAGGGAAGAGAACCTCCCTGCGTGCTGTGACTCCCTCCATAAGCATATGGAGGGAGTCATGGGAGAACCTGGGTGCAGTCCTGCACCTCTGTGCAGTCATTGTCAGTGTTTGCAGCACCTCATTGCTGTAGAACACTGACAGCACAAATGTTAAAAGAAAGTTGGCTATGGTCCCTTTAAGGAAATCGGCTGATGACGCGTCATGAATGATATCACCAGACCCGCTTCCTCGAATTGGACCGGCAAACATGCTGGGCAGGCTTAACAAGCCCCATCAACATTTTCCAGAGTGGGGTGGAGCCACCAGCGGGGTTGGGACCCACCACCTATGTTGCCCACCCCGGACCCGCCGAGGTAAGGAAAATCCAGCCCGAAGTTACAGACGTTTTCAATTGTGAAAGAGAGAATTTTGAGTTAGCTGAAAGCTGCTGTGATGAAATATAAAAAAGAAACACTTGCATTTATACAACGCCTTTCATGACCACAGGGTGTCTCAAAGCACTTGACAGCCAATGAAGTAATTTTGAAATAAAAACAGAAAATGCTGGAAATACTCAGCAGGCCAGGCAGCATCTGTGGAGAGAGAAACTGAGTTAACATTTCAGGTCGCTGACCTTTCGTCAGAACTGGAAAAAGTTAGAGATGTAACAGGTTTTAATGCAAGTACAGGAAACTCTTGTTTATCCGACACCCAAATATCCGGAATTCTCGCTTAACCGGCAAAAATCATCCTCCGAAAACTCCTCTCAAATAACCGGCAATGTTGCTGAGTCGCAGTCCGAGTCTCCGCGAACGCCGAGTACTCCGAAAACTCCTCTCAAATAACCGGCAATGTTGCCGATCCCGAGTCCGCGAACGCCGATTTAGTCAGTAGGGGTAGTTTTCAAAAGTGCCACTACTCGGCCTCCTGGCACTGTCGGAAGTCCGAAACACTGCAGTAGCAGGAGTTGATTCTCCCGCGCTGCCGGGAGTCTCACTTACTGTTAAGTAATTAAAGAGTTATGGATTACTCTCAACTGGCAGTACTGTACTTAATCAAGCATCTTCCACCATCCATTTAACACAACATTCTGTAGGTGAGTACCCAAATACTGTATACTGCACATTTCTTGATTTTTTTATTTTTCTTTGTTAAAAATAGCCTCGGTAGATATAACTCTCTGTTATCCGGAACTTTCGATCAACCGGCACCACGCCGGTCCCGTCGGTGCCGGATACCAAAGAGTTTCCTGTACAGAGGCAGGGGAGGGAAGAACAAAAGAGAAGGTCTGTGATAGGGTGGAAGGCAGGAGTGATTAAATGACAAAAGGTAGGATTGTACAAAGCAAAAGGAGATGGTAATGGGACAAGAAAAGTAACAAAAGATGGGTCTAGAAGAGGTATAAATAGGTGTAGCAGAATCATCAACAGCTCCCACCTGAAAAAATAGGGGCAGAGGTTATGGTCTGAAATTCTTGAACTCGATGTTGAGTCCAGAAGGCAGTAAAGTGCCTAATAGAAAGATGAAGTGCTGTTCCTCAAGCTTATGTTGAGCTTAATTGGAACAGTGTAAGAGGCCGAGGACAGAGAGGTCAGAGTGGGAGTGGAGCGAAGAATTAAAGTGACAGGCGACCGGAAGCTTGGGGTCACACTTGCAGACTGAACAGAGGTGTTCCGCAAAGCGGTCACCCAATCTGTGTTTGGTCTCCCGACAGGTCATCAACCTGAAACGTTAACTCAGTTTCTCTCTCCACAGATGCTGCCTGACCTGCTGAGTATTTCCAGCATTTTCTGTTTTTATTTCTGATTTCCAGCATCCGCAGTACTTTGCTTTTGTATAAGTAATTTTGAAATGTAGTCACTGTTATAATGTAGGAAACACGGCGGCCAATTTACATTCAGCAAGTTCCACAAACAGCAATGTGATAATTACCAGATAATCTGTTTTTTTAGCGATGTTGGTTGAAGGATAAATATTGGCCAGGACACTGTGGGGAACTCCTCTGCTCTTCTTCAAATCAGGTGCTTGAATAGCTATTAGCAACAAAGACTACACTTTGCTTCTCTGACTGATGACACCATTGCAAGTGACTGTCTCTGCAGCAGAACTTCACATGTAGCCACCCTAGTAGTCAGACAGTAAAATCATACTTAAAGGGTCAATTCAAATGTCTGGAGGGACAATACAGTTTGCCTCTGAGCAGGTGTCACACATTGTGGTGCCTTGCTGTTTACTGCACAACTTTGCCTTTCAAAAGGGATTGGAATTGGAAGCTCCAGAGGAGGAAGGCCAAACTGTTATAGTGGTAGGACCTAGAATCAGTGGAGCCAGGAGCCCAAGCTGCAAGAGAAATACTTAGATGGAGCCCTTCTGCAGCGACTGACATCACTCTCCTGCTTATACTGTCCTTACTACCTATCCCCACACGTGCTCACCCCCCCCCCACCCTGCCTCCCCCAATTCCCAGTACCCATGCAGCAGATCCAAACTCTCAGGGTTCTACCTTCAGAACTAAGTGCCTCTGTCATACAAAAGCTGTTTCATCCATAATACCACAATAATCCAAAGACATAAATGAATACCATAACCAGTTCACAAGCCAAACGAACGTTAATGCTATGTTCCCTTTGATCCACAATTCTTTGTAAAGCTTATCACAGTGCTTTCCTGAGTGCCTTCCTGTGGCCTATTCTAATGCTACGTCTAGGTAAAAGGTCTAGTGTTGCGAGATATGATTGACTGCAAATGTGAACCAAGAGCCTCTTGGAACTGGGGTGACCTTCGTCTTATGACAGCTGAGTCTTAGTTTGGACCTGCTGCACACTGCATCACTGTTGCTGCTTCCTTGGCAGCCTGGCCCTATCTCCTTTCTGCTACATGAGGGTTGGCTGGAAGGTTTACATATGTTGCTATCCTGAGATAGAACATCATAACCTGAACAAATTGCTGCCATGCTATTGGTTCTGGGCCCACATTCCGGCTCCTCATTGTTCAGCAGGAAGGCAGATCAAATGGTTCACTCTGGTAATCAGGGACTGTTTCTGTGAAGCACAGTAAAAGGACAAATGCAACAACAACAGCTTGCATTTATATTGTACCTATAACATAGAAAAATCACCGAATGCACTTCACATAGGCGTAATAATGGGGGCGATTTTCCCAGCCCCGAGGAGGCGGGTTTGGAGGCGGGACAGTTGGCAAACTGGCATAAACTGAGGGCGGGTTCGGAATCCGCCTCCGCGCAATTTTGCCGGAGGCAGGTTTCATGGGTGCGATTTGGTCCCACCTCAATCAGTCGGGAGAGGTAGTTAAGACCCTTAAATAGTAGTTAAGGGCCTCTATAATCCTATTTTGACAGGCCTTCGTTATTTTGCCACATTTCCAGCTTGTTGCATGACCCTCCTAAACCACGCCAGCTAATCCTGGCGGATTGACAAGTGGGTGGCCTCCTCACAGCTGCAGCTCCACCATTAAAACGGAGCTTTCATCAGGGAGCAGTTGCAGGTGGCAGAACTTTTGTTCAAAAGGTCTTTCAGCACTTTTAGCAGGCCTACCAAAGTTGGAGGTGCTGCAGCTTCTATCTCTCAACTGTGGGCTCTCCTTGGAAGACCCTCTCCCTGCTTGGATTGAGCGCTTCCCCAACGGAGGTATCTGCCAGCAGCATGGGAACCATTTTTTCCTTTCACCATGGAGCTCAGATTCGGATGAGGAGCAGCCACGGCAACAGCAGAACCAGGCAGCTCAGCAGCAACAACAGCAGGAGCCCCAACCTTCTGCTCACCCACCTGATGCTGCACAGGGCAGAAGGCGCCAGCGCATGGAAGCACGTTGTGTAGGTATGCACTTCTCCGGGCCAGATTTACATAGGTTGCCCATTGTGGCACATGTGTTTGGCTCCTTCTTAACACATGGGCAACACGGTGGCATAGTGGTTAGCACTGGTGCCTCACAGCGCCAGAGACCCGGGTTCGAATCTGACCTCGGGTGACTGTCTGTGTGGAGTTTGCACATTCTCCCCGTGTCTGCGTGGGTTTCCTCCGGGTGCTCCGGTTTCCTCCCACTGTCCAAAAATGTGCGGGTTAGGTTGATTTGGCTATGATAAATTGACCCTTAGTGTTAGGGGGGGATTAAATATGTGGGTTATGGGGATAGGATGGGATATGTTAGGGGGAATTAAATACGTGGGGTTACGGGGGTCGGGTGGGATATGTGTACTGTGGGGATTAAAGCAGGGACAGGGTACTGGATTTGAATGATCAGCCATGATCGTATTGAATGGTGGTGCAGGCTCGACGGGCCGAATGGCCTACTCCTGCTCCTAGATTCTATGTTTCTATGTTTCTATGTTTCTATGATAGACAATGGACATGACTCTCCAGCCTCCTTTCACTCTGACCACCAACATGACCACGCAAGTGTCGCGGAGCCCGCAATGTGGAGCTGCCTAAGCCGAAATAACAGATGCCATCACGCCAACAGTTTGCCATCACCTAATTTTAATACACTCCCACAGGGATGGCATTTCATCAATAAACAGAAACAATCACCCAATCTGCACACAGATCTGGAGGTTATATCCCTTGCCAACTGGACCCACACAGCCTTGGTTTCTTTGGGAGGCCTCTTCCTCCCAGATGAGGGGAAGAGCAGCTCCCTGCTAGTTCTCGCCCCCTCAACCAGGATACCCAGCACCTCATCCGAGGACCTCGGGGAGGCCCTTGCCTTGGAGCTGGCCATTCTTCAAGGAGATAACAGCTTGGAGGTGGTGCAGCTTCAACCAAAAATCAGTGGAATGAGCCAAGGCAGCAAGCAGCCCTTAAATGAGCCTGGATAAGTGACGTCAGCAGAGGCGAGTTTCAGTCCCAAAAGACTAATTGGCCCAGGGGAACCCACACCTCTGAAATCAACTGGCCAATTAGGGGAAAATCGCTAATTTTTCCCACCTGACAGTGGAGGCGGGTTTGGAACCCACCCAAACCGAAACCCGCCTCCAACCCGCCTCCATTGGGAAAATCGCGCCCTATATCTTCGAGCAGACAGTCTGGGTCACCATATGAGAAACTGGAGGCATATCGCTTGGGTGCAGTTACTACCATTCCTTTGCCTTGGGCTGCAGGGCCTCCATCCAATGGAGCTGCCATCACCAGTAAAACTCAGATAGCAGCTGCTTCTCTTTGTGGTAGCTTGAACAAAAACAAAAAGGTAAGTATCCAACACAGTATGGCCTTACCATAACAGACTCTTAAACAAAAAGCAATATTCCAAGCATCAGAAACCTTTAGCAGAAATTACTCTCATGTACGATTCTCAAAATTCGCAGATTTCACAGATCCCCCAAAACTCGAAGACAAACCCTAAGGAAAAAGACTTTGGACTATTTTCTAACTATTTCAGGGTGGTGAAATGCATTGGGCCTAACCGAAGGGCATTTTAGAGCAAAAAAAACAAGATTTGGTTTTTCAAAAGACATGTCTGGACTTGTAAGGGAGAAAAGGCTGCACAGGAGTTGGGTTAACCTCTGTAAAAGTCAGTTTGGATATTGGAGTTAATCAAACTGTCTGGGGAACCGCATGACCTCACTTGGAGTTAATCGGCCCCTATCAGACATTAACATCTGAACAATAGACCCGAGGAAGAGCAGTCCCCACCCAAATTACAGGACCCATCAAAACCATGCATAAAACAGATCACTTTGACCCACTCTATAGAAATGTCAGGCCCAGTCAGGAAACTCGAAACCTGAGCACAATTGTCTACAATCAAGCAAGAAGATCGACAGGATGGAACCATCCTGAAACCACTTCACACATTTACAAACAAGTTACTGTTAACGAGCCCGCCAAAATCTTACAATGACCAGGATTTGATTTGGCGCGCAGATAAGGAAGCTTCAATTAGTATAATTGAGGTAACAACAGAAAACGCTGGAAAAACTCAGCAGGCCAGGCAGCATCCGTGGAGAGAGAAAGAGAGTTAACGTTTCAGGTCGATGACCTTTCGTCAGAACTGTGAAGAGCCGGAAATCAAATAGATTTAAGGCCAGAGTAAAGCTGGGAAAAGGGGGAGGGGATAAAAGAACAAAGGGGGAGATGAAGAGACATTAAGAGACATTAAGAGATATGCAAGGCTAGAGGTGGTGTTAATGTGACAGATTAAGGCTGAAAGAAGTGTGAAATCCACTGGCAGAATGAAGGACAGCTGCCAGCTTCTAGGAGGAAAAAAAAGGTGGGGGGGGCAAATAAAAGGGTGGAAAAAATAAAATATAAATGTGATTGGAGCTGAGGTTATGATCTAAAATTGTTGAACTCGATATTGAGTCCAGAGGGCTGTAGCGTGCCTAAACGAAAGATGAGGTGCTGTTCCTCGAGCTTACGCTGCGCTTCCGTGGAACAGTGTAATAGGCCGAGGACGGTGAGGTCAGAGTGGGAGTGAAGCGGTGAATTAAAGTGACAGGCAACAGGGAGCTCGGGGTCCCCCTTACGGACTGAACGGAGGTGTTCCGCAAAGCGGTCACCCAATCTGCGTTTGGTCTCCCCAATGTAGAGGAGATCACATCGTGAGCAGTGAATACAGTATACTAAATTGCAGGAAGTACAAGTAAATCGCTGTTTCACCTGGAAGGGGTGTTTGGGGCCCTGGACAGTGGGAAGAGGGGAGGTGTAAGGGCATGTGTTGCATCTCCTGCGCGTGCACGGGAAGGTGCCGGGCGAAGGGGAAGGGGTGCTGGGGGTGGTAGAGGAGTGGACTAGGGTGTCGCGGAGGGAGCGGTCCCTGCGGAATGCTGAAAGGGGAGGTGAGGGGAAGATGTGTTTGGTGGTGGGATCACGCTGGAGGTGGCGGAAATGGCGGAGGATGATCCGTTGAATGTGGAGGCTGGTGGGGTGAATCCTGCTTTTCTCAAGTTCGAGTTCAAGAGTTACACAGCAGTTCAAGGAGACAAGCAGTTCAACAGTTACACAGCAGCAAGGAATTCAGCAAGCAGTTAAACAAGAAGCTGTTAAGGGAGTTCAGCAAGAAGCTGTTCAAGGAGTTCAGCAAGAAGCTGTTGAAGGGAGTTCAACAAGTTAAGGAGTTCAGCAGTTCTCAGGAGTTCATCGAGTTCGAAGAAGTTCACAGTTCTAGAAGCAGGTCAACACACAAGAAGAGACCAGAGCAACAGTTCCAGTGACCATCAGACACCTCGCGGCAACAAGGGCCTTACGAAACTTTTTACTTAAAAAGACTCTAAACCCTATCTCTAACAGAGGGAAAGTGGGTACTCACCCGATAAATCCAATCCAGCGAACCCCGAAACCGCGAACCAGCTCAACTGTCAAGGATTCGTTTGGTGAGCATTATCCCTGGTCCTCTAGAGTCCAACCTAACTAGTAAAGTGGGATTAGGAGGGGTGAGGTATTCTCCTAATGTAATTTCCCTCGTTTGTACCGAAGTGCTGCCCATTTTATTAGCGTGTTAAGATTGTTGTGTTATGTTTTTCTCTCCTGAATAAAGATCAAAGTTCTTGCATCAAAACCAGTTGTCTGTTGCACTTTTGTCACAACCCCCAAATAAGTCCAAGGTCTAGAACCAAGGGAGTGGGAGCGATTTGAACCGCTCAGAACTCAGAGGTGAAGCTGACACACACCACTATCCCCTACACACAAGAAGGTAATTATTCCAGGCAGCACTCGGAGTGAGGACAAACTGCTTACCTGATTCTGCTCCTCAGTGCTGCTACCCCTTTAAACGCTGCAGTAACAAATTTCATCTCCCAACTTAGCACAACTTCTCTGTGCCAAGTGAAAGTTGTACTCCTGGTCTGCCATCAAAATGCAAATTAACTGACCCCTCGAATTCTGGCATGGTCAGTGACAGAAGTTATCAATGGGTGGAAGGTTTTGCTCTGCTATCGTTCTGAATAAACAGCAGACCTTGATGAAATTAGAAGCCAACTGAAATGGACGATTTAAAGTACAAGCAATTTCATAGCAGGGACTGTTTCTGTAAAGCACATTAAAAAGCACTTCACATAGGCGCAATCAAGAAATGAATGCCAAACCAAAGAAGGAGATGTTTGGAGGAGTAACCGAAAGTTTGATCAAAGAGATGAGTTTTAAGGAGGTTCTCGAGGGAGGACAGGAAAATGGAGAGGCAGAAAGCACA
The DNA here is from genome assembly GCA_030390025.1 of Squalus acanthias. NCBI lineage: Eukaryota > Metazoa > Chordata > Chondrichthyes > Squaliformes > Squalidae > Squalus > Squalus acanthias. Next base: position 115,540,994 of record CM059430.1, read on the forward strand.
GTTGCCAGTGGTGGGGAAAAAGGGAGGGAATGCACCAGAGTCAGAGGAACAGAGAGTTTAGGGGTTGGGTTGTAGGCCTGGAGGAGGTTACAGAGATAGGGAGAGGTGAGGCTATGAAGGGAAGTAAACACACAAGGATCAGTGCTGGGACTACTGTTGTTCACAATTTATATTAACGATTTAGACTTTAGAATCAAAAACACAATTTCTAAATTTGCAGACAACACCAAATTGGGAGGGATAGTCAACACTGAGGAGTACTGCAACAAATCACAAGAAGACATTAATAAACTTGAAGAATGGGCACATAATTGGCAAATGAATTTCAACATAGATAAGTGTGAGTTATTACATTTTGGTAACAAAAATAAGGAGGTCACATATTACTTTGAAAATAAGAATCTAAATGGAGTAGAAGAGCAAAGGGATATGGAGTACAAATACACAAATCACTAAAAGTTGTGACACAGGTTAGCAAGACCATAACAAAAGCAAACCAAGCACAAGGGTTTATTTCTAGAGGGATAGAATTGAAAAGTAGGGCAGTTATGCTAAACATGTATCGAACCTTGGTTAGACCACACTTGGAGTACTGTACGATAGCAAAATACTGCAGATGCTGGAAATCCGAATAACAACAGAAAACGCTGGAAAAATTCAGCAGGCCAGGCAGCATCCGTGGAGAGAGAAACAGAGTTAACGTTTCAGGTCGAAGACCTTTCGTCAGAACTGGAAATAGCAGGAAATGAAATAGATTTAAGGCAGGGATAAAGCTGGGAAAAGGGGGAGGGGATGAAAGAGCAAAAGGAGAGATTAAGAGACATTGAGAGACATTAAGAGATGATCAAGGCAAGAGGAGGTGTTAATGTGACAGGTTGAGGCTAAAAGAAGTGTGAAATGCACTGGCAGAATGACGGACAGCTGCCAGCTTCTAGGAGGAAAAAAAAAGGTGGGGGGGGGTAAACAAAAGGGTGGATGAAAAAATAAAATATAAATGTGATAGGGGCTGAGGTTATGATCTCAAATTGTTGAACTCGATATTGAGTCCAGAGGGCTGTAGCGTGCCTAAACGAAAGATGAGGTGCTGTTCCTCGAGCTTACGCTGCGCTTCCGTGGAACAGTGTAATAGGCCGAGGACGGTGAGGTCAGAGTGGGAGTGGAGCGGAGAATTAAAGTGACATGCGACCGGGAGCTCGGGGTCCACCTTACGGACTGAACGGAGGTGTTCTGTAAAGCGGTCACCCAATCTGCGTTTGGTCTCCCCAATGTAGAGGAGACCACATCGTGAGCAGCGAATACAGTATACTAAATTGCAGGAAGTACAAGTAAATCGCTGTTTCACCTGGAAGGGGTGTTTGGGGCCCTGGACAGTGGGAAGGGGGCATGTATAAGGGCATGTGTTGCATCTCCTGCGCTTGCACGGGAAGGTGCCGGGTGAAGGGGAAGGGGTGCTGGGGGTGGTAGAGGAGTGGACTAGGGTGTCACGGAGGGAGCGGTCCCTGCGGAATGCTGAAAGGGGGGGTGAGGGGAAGATGCATTTGGTGGTGGGATCACGCTGGAGGTGGCGGAAATGGCGGAGGATGATCCGTTGAATGTGAAGGCTGGTAGGGTGAAAGGTGAGGACAAGGGGAACTCTATCGTGGTTCCGGGAGGGAGGGGCAGGGGTGAGGGCAGAATTGCGGGAGATAGAACGGACACGGTCGAGGGCCGTGTCGACCACGGTAGAGGGGAATCCTCGGTTGAGGAAAAAGGAAAACATGTCGGAAGCACTGGTATGGAAGGTGGCATCATCAGAGCAGATGCGGCGGAGACGGAGAAACTGGGAGAATGGAATAGAGTCCTTAACCTCAACCCCTATCACATTTATGTTTTATTTTTTCATCCACCCTTTTGTTTGCCCCCCCCCACCTTTTTTTTTCCTCCTAGAAGCTGGCAGCTGTCCTTCATTCTGCCAGTGCATTTCACACTTCTTTTAGCCTTAACCTGTCACATTAACACCACCTCTTGCCTTGATCATCTCTTAATGTCTCTCAATGTCTCTTAATCTCTCCTTTTGTTCTTTCATCCCCTCCCCCTTTTCCCAGCTTTATCCTTGCCTTAAATCTATTTCATTTCCTGCTATTTCCAGTTCTGACGAAAGGTCTTCGACCTGAAACGTTAACTCTGTTTCTCTCTCCACGGATGCTGCCTGGCCTGCTGAGTTTTTCCAGCGTTTTCTGTTGTTATCTTGGAGAACTGTATGCTGTTTTAGTCGCCATATTATAAAAAGGATATAAAGGCACTGGAGAGGGTGCAAAAAAGATTTACAAGGATGATACCTCAACTGCGAGGTAATACCTATCAGGAAAGGAAGAACAGCCTGGTTCTCTTTTCTCTTGAAAAGAGAAGGCTGAGGGGTGACCGAATAGAGGTCTTTAAAATTATGAAAGGTTTTGATAGAATAGACACACAGAGAGTGTTTCCATTTGTGGGGAAGAGCAAAACTAGAGGCCATCAATATAAGATAGTCACCAAGAAATCCAATAGGGAATTCAGAAGAAACTTCTTTTCCCAGAGAGTGGTGAGAATGGGGTACACACTTCCCCAGGGAGTAGTTGAGATGAATAGCACAGATGCATTTAAGGGGAAGCTAGATAAGCATGAGGGAGAAGGGAATATAGGGTTATGCTGATAGAGTTAGATGAGAAAGGATGGGAGGAAGCTCAAGTGGAGCATAAACGCCGGCATGGACCGGTTGGACGAATGGTCTGTTTCTATGCTGTATATATTGTGTAATTCTATGTAAGATGAGAATTTTAAATTTGGCGCATTGGATGACCAGGAGCCAATGTTGGTCAGCGAGGACAGATGATTAGTGAGCAGAACTTGGCGTGAGATATGGGCAGCCAAGCTTTGGATGCACTGCAGTTCACGGAGGGTGGAAGATTGGAGGCAAGCCAGGAAAGTATTGACGTGGTTAAGGAGCCAAATAAAGGGGTGTGCCACAGTGGGGAGACAAAACGTTTTGTAAATGCTCAAAAGGCATCCCAACTGATGAGCAGGCTTTACTAAGACTAAAAGGGCAGGCAGAAATGAAGAGAAAAGAAACCCAAGGTGCAGAGTGGTATGTCAAATGGGGCTGGGGTACTGGACAATCCAACAGTAGTTCTGGGGCCCATCTTGGGGGTCCAGGTCTGTACTACAACCTGGACCTGCAAGCTGTAGGCAACTTTTATTTTTATCACCACCACCCCCACCCCCCGCTCACCGTACAAAGGAGAACAGTGGGTGCAAAATTGATCTTTTTGGAGAGAGGGGAGTCCCGGGCATCTCCTCATCCAGTACACTGCACCACTGTTTGTAACCTCTTGAGGCAGACAAGCACTACAAATGTGCAACTACTTGTTCGGGCAGCTGCCCACTTTATTCAAATTAAGGGAAGCCCCTACCCCCACTCTACAATCTTTGGCGAGGTCAGTGCCAGAGGTCAGAGGCAGATACATCCCAGCAATTATTCCGAGATGTCGGCACCATGGGTTTTCCTGCCCATTATCTCCAGCAACTACAGAGGGTGACACAATCTTTTACTGTTGGTTCAAACATATGAATCTCCACAAGATGGGTGTGTGCATTACTCCAGGCAGTGTGATGATTGACCACTAATGGAGGAGTAGTTCTGCCGCTGGAGCCTGGGAATTTACCCATTTAGCTCAAGATTACCTCAATGCCCTAATGGGTAGGGAGGCCTGCCTGGGAAACTTACCAGTGCTCTTTGTGGTTTTAACTGGTTAATTCCAGCGATATCCCTGCTTACACCTGGAGAGCACTAAGCTTTTGCTCTGCCAGCCTGTCCCAATGCTCCTTGGATATGGGTAAGTATAATGTGGCCAAAAAGCAATGACTAATATTTATCACATGTACCAGAACAGATGACTCTTACTCTTTTCCTAATTGTGAAATAGATATTTTCAAATTGTGAAAGGGGGAATTTTGAGTTCGCTGAAAGCTGATGTGATGAAATATAAGAATGAAAGACGTGCATTTATACAGCGCCTTTCATGACTTCTGGACGTCTCAAAGCGTTTTGCACCCAATGAAGTACTTTTGAAATGTAGTCACTGTTATAATGTAGGAAACGCAGCAGCCAATATGCTCTCAGCAAGGACCACAAACAGCAATGTGATAATGACCAAGTAATCTGTTTTTTTAGCGATGTTGGTTGAAGGATAAATATTGGCCAGGACACTGTGGGGAACTCCCCTGCTCTTCTTCAAATCAGGTGCTTGAATAGCTATTAGCAACAAAGACTACACTTTGCTTCTCTGACTGATGACACCATTGCAAGTGACTGTCTCTGCAGCAGAACTTCAACACGTAGCCACCCGAGTAGTCAGACAGCAAAATCATGCTTAAAGGGTCACTTCAAATGTCTGGAGGGACACTACAGTTTGCCTCTGAGTAGGTGTCACAAATTGTGGTGCTTTGCTGTTTACTGCACAACTTTGCCTTTCAAAACAGATTGGAATTGGAGGCTCCAGAGGAGGAAGGCCAAACTGTTATAGTGGTAGGACCTAGAATCAGTGGAGCCAGGAGCCCAAGCTGCAAGAGAAATGCTTGGATGGAGCCCTTCTCCAGGGACTGACATCACTCTCCTGCTTATACTGTCCTCATTACCTCTCCCCACACGTGCCCCCCCACCCCACCCTGCATCCCCCAATTCCCAGTACCCATGCAACAGATCCAAACTCTCAGGGTTCTACCTTCAGAACTAAGGCTTCTGACATACAAAAGCTGTTTCATCCATAATACCACAATAATCCAAAGATATGAATGAATACCATGACCAGTTCACAAGCCAAATGAATGTTAATGCTATGTTCCCTTTGATCCACAGTTCTTTGTATAGTTTACAACAGTGCTTTCCTGAGTGCCTTCCTGTAGCCTATTCTAATGCTATGTCTGGGTAAAAGGTCTAGTGTTGCGAGAGATGGTTGGCTGCAAATGTGGACCGAGAGCCTCTTGGAACTGGGGTGACCTTCGTATTATAATAGCTAAGTCTTGGTTTGGATCTGCTGCACACTGCATCACTTTTACTTCCTTGGCGGCTTGGCCCTCCCTCCTTTCTGCTACATGAGGGTTGGCTGGAAGGTTTACATATGTTGCTATCCTGAGATAGAACATCATAACCTGGGCAGATTGCTGCCGTACTGGTTCTGGGCCCACATTGTTCAACAGGATGGCAGATCAAATGATTCCCACTAGACTCTGGTAATCAGGGGCTGTTCCTGCTAATCACAGTAAAAAGGCAGATACAAGAAAAACTTACATTTATATAGTACCTTTAATGTAGAAAAATGTCCCAATGCACTTCACATAGGCGAAATCAGAAAATGGACACCATACCAACGAAGATGTTTGGAGGGGTAACCAAAAGTTTGATTAAAGAAATGGGTTTTAAGGTGGTCCTTGAGTGAGGAGAGGAAGATGGTGAGGCAAACGGTTTTAGGGGGAGAATGCCAGAACGTGAGCTGAGTGGCTGAAAGCACAGCTGCCAACAGTGGGGTAAAGGGGAAGGAATGCACCAAAATCAGTGGAAGATAGTTTTCGGGGGGTGGGTTGTACACCTGGAGGAGGTTACAAAGATAGGGAGGGGGGAGGCTATAAAGGGATTTAAATACACATGATGAGAATTTTAAATGTTGGTGCATTGGAAGACCCAACTATGTCCTAGGCTCAACCATCTTCAGCTGCTTCATCTATGACCTTCCCTCCATCATAAGTTCAGAAGTGGGGATGTTCGCTGATGACTGCACAGTGTTCACTGCCATTCGCAACTCCTCAGATAATGAAGCAGTCTATGCCCGCATGCAACAAGACCTGGATGACATTCAGGCTTGGGCTGATAAGTGGCAAGTAACATTCGCACCACACAAGTGCCAGGCAATGACTATCTCCAACAAGCGCGAGTCTAACCACCGCCCCTTGACATTCAACGGCATTACCATCGCCAAATCCCGCACCATGAACATCCTGGCAGTCACCATTGAACAGAAACTTAACTGGACCAGCCACATAAATACTGTGGCAACAAGAGCAGATCAGAGTGCCTCACCTGCTGACTCCCCAAAGCCTTTCCACCATCTACAAGGCACAAGTCAGGAGTGTGATGGAATACTCTCCACTTGCCTGGATGAGCGCAACTCCAATAATACTCAAGAAGCTCAACACCATCCAGGACAAAGCAGCCCACTTGATTGGCACCCCATCCACCAACTTTAACATACACTCCCTCCACCACCAGCGTACCGTGGCTGCAATGTGTACCATCTACAAGTTGCACTGCAGCAACTCATCAAGGCTTCTTCGGCAGAACCTCCCAAATCCGCGACGTCTACCACCTAGAAGGACAAGAGCGGCACGCACAAGGGAACACCATCACCTGCAGGTTCCCCTCCAAGTCACACACTTTCCTGACTTGGAAGTATATCGCCGATCCTTCATCATTGCTGAGTCAAAATCCTGGAACTCCCTCCCTAACAGCACTGTAGGAGTACCTTCACTACTCGGACTGCCGAGGTTCAAGAAGGCAGCTAACCACCACCTTCTCAAGGGTAATTAGGGATGGGGAATAAATGCAGTTTGTCACGGAGTGCAGATTGGAACAGAGTGTTATGCTGTGAGTTTGGTGAGTGAGGGAGTTTGGGGAGGGAGGTGTTCCTTCCTTTTTCCATCTTTGTCAGCATCCTGGTGCGGTGGCGGACCTGCATGAGGCGAGGCAGCGGCAGAGGGTTTAAAAGGCTCCAGAGACCAGGTAAGGCGGGACAAGTCTCCGAACTCGGATGGAGGGAGAGAGGTAAAAATAATCGAATGTGACGTTATCAGAAAGCAGGTAAGTAATTGGTTGGTGAGTATTTCTCTCTTTTAAACTTAAACTCTGTGGTTTATAGGTTCTAAGGTGTGATATTCATCAGGCGGGGCAGAGGGTATTTAAAAAATATTAATAAATTTAATTAATTACACAGAATGGGAGAGCAGGTGATGTGTTACTGCTGCAATATGTGGGAGCTGGTGGACACCATTGATGCTCACGGTGATCACATTTTCAGTAAGTGTTGGCTGCTCGAGGAACTCCGGCTCCGTGTTGATAAGCTGGAGTCCGAGCTTCAAACACTGCGACACATCAGGGAGGGGGAGAGTTACCTGGACTCTGTGTTCCAGGAAGTAGTCACACCAATTAGATTAACTAATTCAGATGTAGTCCGTGGTCAGGGACAGGAGAGTGTGACTATGAGTGAGGCAGGTACGGGGATCCAGGAGGTAGTGTTGGAGGAGCCGCAGCCCTTGCTCTTGTCCAACAGGTTCGAGGCTCTTACTCCCTGTGAGGACGGGAGCAGGGACTGCAGGGAGGATGAGCAACCTGGCCACAGCACCGTGGAACGGGGGGCCATTCAAGTGGGGGGAGTAAAAAGAAATGTTGTAGTGGTCGGGGATAGTATCATAAGTGGGATAGATAGGGTTTTTTGCAGCCGAGAGCGAGAGTCCCGAAGCTTGTGTTGCCTGCCCGGTGCCAGGGTTAAGGACATCTCCTCTGGGCTGGAGAGAAACTTGGAGTGGGAGGGGGAGGATCCAGTTGTCGTGGTCCATGTTGGTACCAACGACATAGATAGGACAAGGAAAGAGGTTCTGCTGAGGGAGTATGAGCAGCTAGGGGCCAAATTAAAAAGCAGAACCACAAGGGTAATAATCTCTGGATTACTACCTGAGCCACGAGCAAATTTGGCTAGGGTAAATAAAATCAGAGAGTTAAATGTGTCTCAAAGACTGGTGTGGGAGAAATGGGTTTTGCTTCTTGGGACACTGGCACCAGTACTGGGACGGGAAAGAGCTGTTCCGTTGGGACGGACTTCACTTGGCCAGTGCTGGGACTAGAATCCTGGCGAATCGAATAACTAGGGCTGTAGAGAGGGCTTTAAACTAATTAGTGGGGGGGAGGTTTCAAGAGAGCGAAGAATAAAAATGTCAGCGGAGAAGGCAATAGAGCAAATTAGCAGTGGGGAAATTACAAACCAGAGCGTGTCAGGAAGGGACAGAATATATAAAGATAAAGGTAAAGTAGTAAAGGGGGTAAAAGCAGGAATAAATTGTCACAAAACATGTTTAAAAGTTCTTTATCTGAATGCACGCAGCATTCGTAACAAAATAGATGAGTTGAGGGTACAAATAACTACACATGGGTATGATCTGGTGGCCATCACAGAAACATGGCTGTGAGGTGACCATGACTGGGAACTAAAAATCCAGGGGTATTTGACTATTAGGAAGGACAGACAGGAAGGAAAGGGAGGTGGGGTGGCTATGTTAATAAAGGATGGAATCACTGCAATAGTGAGAAATGATATTGGGTCAAAGGATCAGGATAGTGAAACAGTTTGGGTGGAGATAAGGAATAATAAGGGGAAAAAGTCACTAGTGGGCGTAGTCTATAGGCCTCCTAACAGTTGTAACTCTATTGGTCGGAGTATAAATCAGGAAATAGTTGGGGCTTGTAATAAGGGAACAGCTATAGTCATGGGAGATTTTAACTTTCATATTGACTGGACAAATCAAATTGGGCAGGGCAGCCTTGAGGAAGAGTTCATAGAGTGCATTAGGGACAGGTTCCTTGAGCAGTATGTTACTGAACCAACCAGGGGGCAGACAATCTTAGATCTGGTCCTGTGTAATGAGACAGGATTAATAAAAAATGTCCTAGTAAAGGATCCCCTTGGAATGAGTGACCATAACATGTTTGAATTCCAAATTCAGTTGGAGGGTGAGAGAGTTGGATCTCAAACCAGCGTACTAAGCTTAAATAAAGGAGACTATGAAGGTATGAGAGCAGAGTTGACTAAAGTGGACTGAGAAAATAGATTAAGGTGTAAGACGGTACAGGAGCAGTGGTGTACATTCAAGGAGGTATTTCACAACTTTCAAGAAAAGTATATTCCACTGAGGAAAAAGGGGCGTAAAAGAAAAGACAGCCATCCGTGGCTAAGTAAAGTAATAAAGGATAGTATCCGACTGAAAACAAGGGGCTATAAAGTAGCCAAATCTAGTGGCTGGATAGAAGATTGGGAAGCATTTAAAAGCCAGCAAAGAATAACTAAAAGATTAATTAAGAAGGGGAAGATAGATTATGAAAGTAAACTAGCAAAAAATATAAAAACAGATAGCAAGAGTTTCTACAGTTATATAAAAAGAAAAAGGGTGGCTAAAGTGAATGTTGGTCCCTTAGAGGACGAGACCGGGAAATTAGTAGTGGGGAACACGGAGATGGCAAATACACTGAACAAATATTTTGTATCAGTCTTTACAGTAGAGGATACTAAAAATATCCCAACACTGGACAAACGGGGGGTTATAGGGGGGGAGGAGCTAAACACGATTAAAATCACTAAGGAGATGGTACTCGGTAAGATAATGGGACTTAAGGTGGATAAATCCCCTGGACCTTATGGCTTACATCCTAGGGTCTTGAGAGAAGCAGCGGTAAGGATTGCGGATGCATTGGTGATAATTTTCCAAAACTCCCTGGATTCGGGAAAGGTCCCAGCAGATTGGAAAACTGCTAATGTAACGCCCTTATTTAAAAAGGGAGGTAGACAAATGGCTGGAAACTATAGACCAGTTAGCCTAACATCTGTGGTTGGTAAAATGTTGGAGTCCATTATTAAGGAAGCAGTAACAGGACATTTGGATAAGCATAATTTAATCAGACAGAGTCAGCATGGTTTTATGAAGGGGAAATCGTGCTTGACAAATTTGCTCGAATTCTTTGAGGACGTAACAAACAGGGTGGATAAAGGGGAACCAGTGGATGTGGTGTATTTGGACTTCCAAAAGGCATTTGATAAGGTGCTACACAAAAGATTACTGCACAAGATAAAAAATCACGGGATTGGGGGTAATATACTGGCATGGGTGGAAGATTGGCTATCTAACAGAAAACAGAGAGTTGGGATAAATGGTTCTTTCTCGGGTTGGCAATCAGTAACTAGTGGTGTTCCACAAGGGTCAGTACTGGGACCCCAACTCTTTACAATCTATCTTAACGATTTGGAGGAGGGGACCAAGTGCAACGTATCCAAGTTTGCTGACGATACAAAGATGGGAGGAAAAGCAGTGAGTGAGGAGGACATAAAAAACCTGCAAAAGGACATAGACAGGCTAAGTGAGTGGGCGGAAATTTGGCAGATGGAATATAATGTTGGAAAGTGTGAGGTTATGCACTTTGGCAGAAAAAATCAAAGAGCAAGTTATTATCTAAATGGAAAGAAACTGCAAAGTGCTACAGTACAAAGGGATCTGGGGGTCCTGGTGCATGAAACACAGAAGGTTAGTATGCAGGTACAGCAGGTGATCAGGAAGGCCAATGGAATCTTGGCTTTTATTGCAAGGGGGATGGAGTCTAAAAGCAGGGAAGTCTTGCTTCAGTTATACAAGGTACTGGTGAGGCCACACCTGGAATACTGCGTGCAGTTTTGGTTTCCATATTTAAGAAAAGATATACTTGCTCTCGAGGCAGTTCAGAGAAGGTTCACTCGATTGATTCCGGAGTTGAGGGGGTTGACTTATGAGGAAAGGTTGAGTAGGTTGGGCCTCTACTCATTGGAATTCAGAAGAATGAGAGGCGATCTTATCGAAACATATAAGATTGTGAGGGGTCTTGATCGGGTGGAGGCGGGGAGGATGTTTCCACTGATGGGTGAGACTAGAACTAGGGGGCATAATCTTAGAATAAGGGGCTGCCGTTTCAAAACTGAGATGAGGAGAAACTTCTTCACTCAGAGGGTAGTAAATCTATGGAATTTGCTACCTCAGAGAGCTGTGGAAGCTGCGACATTAAATAAATTTAAAACGGAGATAGACAGTTTCCTAGCTGATAAGGGAATTAAGGGTTATGGGGAGCGGGCAGGGAAGTGGACGTGAGTCTAGGTTCGGATCAGCCATGATCCTATTGAATGGCGGAGCAGGCCCAAGTGGCCATATGGCCTACTCCTGCTCCTATTTCTTATGTTCTTATGTTCTTATGTAAGTTCCTCATTCTCGCCACACCCTTGGTTTTCTCGTATTTCTGGGAGGTTTTTTGTGTCTCCCTCCGTGACGACAGAAACAAAGTATTTATTTAATTTCTCTGCCATTTCCTCATTCCGCATTATAAATTCTCTCGTCTCTGACTGTAAAGGACCTACATTTACCTTCACCAGTCTTTTCCTTTTCACATACCTATAGAAGCTTTTACAATCCGTTTTTATATTTTTTGCTAGTCTGTGCTCATATTCCATTTTCCCTTTCTTTATCAATTTCTTGGTCCCCTTTTGCTGATTTCTAAAAAGATCCCAATCCTCAGGCTGACCGCTTTTTCTGGCAACGTCCTTTGACTTAATACTAGCTTTAATTTCTTTTTTTAGCCATGGTTGGATCACTTTTCCTTTTGGGTTTTTATGCCGTAGAGAAATATATGTTTGTTGCAAATTATGCAATATTTGCTTGAATGTTAGCCATTGTATGTCCACCTTCATACCTTTTAGTGTAGTCTCCCAATCTACCATGGCCAACTTGTCCCTCATACCCTTGTAGTTTCCTCTGTTTAGATTGAAGACCTTAGTTTCAGATTGGACTACATCACTCTCAAACTTAATATAAAATTCAATCATATTATGGTCACTTGTCCCTAAAGGCAAGTGTTGCTGCCTGTCTCTCTCGGCTTCTCTAATTGGAGAAGGCTGGCTGTAAGGGCTAATGACTATTTCGACTGGGCGCACCTCCTAATTGGTGCCTGCCCTGTATTGGGAAAGGGAAATCAGATGGTAGTTGCTGTTATGTCACTCTTGCTTCATTTACATGGGATTTGAATGCTTGTGCGCCCCACTCCACCCCATGCCTCGTGGAAAACCTCAGAAAAATTAAAGTGCTGGAAACCTTGGCCTGCAATTTCTGTGGGAGTTCTCCAGCGGAAAATTGCCAGAACACTTCGAGAACTCGTGCAAACAGCTAAAACAGCTGTTGACACTATTTCACTGGGGTACCCACTGATCTTCCACCTAAGTTGTAGAGAGAGAACGGGATAATGTGGTCAAAACTCCCCCCCCGCCCGGTGTCATTGGTCTCCACCCCTTTTCCCTCTGCTTTGCCCCTGGAACTGAGCATTTCCCAAGCTCAAAGCAGAGGAATGTCAGCTTCCTGTGTTTTCATGAAACAAAACCACCTTGAGTGATGGGACTATATTTTCTGCTAGATTCTACCTTGATTTTTTATGAGGCAATACATTAGAAGGCTATTGGAGAATTATGACAGCTGTTGGCCAAATACCTGCAGCCCACTTTAACAAGGAGCACAGCATTGTCTGCAGCAGTGAAAGTGACCACTGCCATGAATTTCATTGGTATTGGATCTTTCCAGCCATCTTCAGGTGGTCTTTGTCACATTAGTCAGGCAGCAACTCACTGCTGTGTAAAAAAGTTCACTGATCCTATTTTAGATAGGCCTCACAGTTCATTCCCTTCGAAATAGAACCTGCAAAGAAAGTGGAGTGAGCAGGGTAATTCCATAGCTGGCAGGATTCCCACAGGTGCAGGAAGCAATTGACAGAACCCGTAAATGAGCCATAAAACAAGGACGTCAACTTCATAGCAGGAATGGTAATCTTTCAATGCACAGCTAGTGCGTGATGTTAGTCGCCTTGTCCTGTAGTTAATACCGAGTACCCAAGAACTTGTTATGCTGCTTTTGACACGCAACTATCCACCTTACCATTTCTGATGACTCGAAACCATGTATCAGGATCATTAATACAACAGCAAAATACTGCGGATGCTGGGAATCTGAAATAAAAACAGAAAATGCTGGAAATACACAGCAGGTCAGGCACCACCTGTGGCGAGAGAAACAAAGTCAACGTTTCAGATCTCTGATGACAACCAATGTGTCTACTATCCCATAGGCCACCTCTATCAAAACCCTAGGGTGTAGGTCATCCGGTCCTTGGGATTTATCGACTTTTAGTCCCATTAATTTTGCCAATACTGTTTTTTTACTAGTAATAACTTCTTTAAGTTCCTCATTCTCGCCACACCCTTGCTTTTCCTCATATTTCTGGGAAGTTGTTTGTGTCTCCTTCCGTGATGACAGAAACAAAGTATTTATTTAATTTCTCTGCCATTTCCTCATTCCTCATTATGAATTCTCCCGTCTCTGACTGTAAAGGACCTATATTTACCTTCGCCAGTCTTTTCCTTTTCACATACCTATAGAAGCTTTTACAATCAGTTTTTATATTTTTTGCTAGTCTGTGCTCATATTCCATTTTCCCTTTCTTTATCAATTTCTTGGTCCCCCTTTGCTGATTGCTAAAAAGATCCCAATCCTCTGGCTGACCGCTTTTTCTGGCAACGTCCTTTGACTTAATACTAGCTTTAATTTCTTTTGTTAGCCATGGTTGGATCACTTTTCCTTTTGGGTTTTTATGCCGTAGAGAAATATATGTTTGTTGCAAATTATGCAATATTTGCTTGAATGTTAGCCATTGTATGTCCACCTTCATACCTTTTAGTGTAGTCTCCCAATCTACCATGGCCAACTTGTCCCTCATACCCTTGTAGTTTCCTCTGTTTAGATTGAAGACCTTAGTTTCAGATTGGACTACATCACTCTCAAACTTAATATAAAATTCAATCATATTATGGTCACTTGTCCCTAAAGGCAAGTGTAGCTGCCTGTCTCTCTCGGCTTCTCTAACTGGAGGAGGCTGGCTGTAAGGGCTAATGACTATTTCTACTGCGCGCACTTCCTAATTGGTGCCTGCCCTGTATTGGGAAAGGGAAATCAGATGGTAGTTGCTGTTATGTCACTCTTGCTTCATTTGCATGGGATTTGAATGCTTGTGCGCCCCACTCCACCCCATGCCTCGTGGGAAACCTCAGAAAAATTAAAGAGCTGGAAACCTTGGCCTGCAATTTCTGTGGGAGTTCTCCAGCGGAAAATTGCCAGAACACTTCGAGAACTCGTGCAAACAGCTAAAACAGCTGTTGACACTATTTCACTGGGGTACCCACTGATCTTCCACCTAAGTTGTAGAGAGAGAACGGGATAATGTGGTCAAAACTCCCCCCCCCGCTCGGTGTCATGGGTCTCCACCCCTTTTCCCTCTGCTTTGCCCCTGGAACTGAGCATTTCCCAAGCTCAAAGCAGAGGAATGTCAGCTTCCTGTGTTTTCATGAAACAAAACCACCTTGAGTGATGGGACTATATTTTCTGCTAGATTCTATCTTGATTTTTTATGAGGCAATACATTAGAAGGCTATTGGAGAATTATGACAGCTGTTGGCCAAATACCTGCAGCCCACTTTAACAAGGAGCACAGCATTGTCTGCAGCAGTGAAAGTGACCACTGCCATGAATTTCATTGGTATTGGATCTTTCCAGCCATCTTCAGGTGGTCTTTGTCACATTAGTCAGGCAGCAGCTCACTGCTGTGTAAAAATGTTCACTGATCCTATTTTAGATAGGCCTCACAGTTCATTCCCTTCGAAATAGAACCTGCAAAGAAAGTGGAGTGAGCAGGGTAATTCCATAGCTGGCAGGATTCCCACAGGTGCAGGAAGCAATTGACAGAACCCGTAAATGAGCCATAAAACAAGGACGTCAACTTCATAGCAGGAATGGTAATCTTTCAATGCACAGCTAGTGCGTGATGTTAGTCGCCTTGTCCTGCAGTTAATACCGAGTACCCAAGAACTTGTTATGCTGCTTTTGACACGCAACTATCCACCTTACCATTTCTGATGACTCGAAACCATGTATCAGGATCGTTAATACAACAGCAAAATACTGCGGATGCTGGGAATCTGAAATAAAAACAGAAAATGCTGGAAATACACAGCAGGTCAGGCACCACCTGTGGCGAGAGAAACAAAGTCAACGTTTCAGATCTCTGATGACAACCACTGTGTCTACTATCCCATAGGCCACCTCTATCAAAACCCTAGGGTGTAGGTCATCCGGTCCTTGGGATTTATCGACTTTTAGTCCCATTAATTTTGCCAATACTGTTTTTTTACTAGTAATAACTTCTTTAAGTTCCTCATTCTCGCCACACCCTTGCTTTTCCTCATATTTCTGGGAAGTTGTTTGTGTCTCCTTCCGTGATGACAGAAACAAAGTATTTATTTAATTTCTCTGCCATTTCCTCATTCCTCATTATGAATTCTCCCGTCTCTGACTGTAAAGGACCTATATTTACCTTCGCCAGTCTTTTCCTTTTCACATACCTATAGAAGCTTTTACAATCAGTTTTTATATTTTTTGCTAGTCTGTGCTCATATTCCATTTTCCCTTTCTTTATCAATTTCTTGGTCCCCCTTTGCTGATTGCTAAAAAGATCCCAATCCTCAGGCTGACCGCTTTTTCTGGCAACGTCCTTTGACTTAATACTAGCTTTAATTTCTTTTGTTAGCCATGGTTGGATCACTTTTCCTTTTGGGTTTTTATGCCGTAGAGAAATATATGTTTGTTGCAAATTATGCAATATTTGCTTGAATGTTAGCCATTGTATGTCCACCTTCATACCTTTTAGTGTAGTCTCCCAATCTACCATGGCCAACTTGTCCCTCATACCCTTGTAGTTTCCTCTGTTTAGATTGAAGACCTTAGTTTCAGATTGAACTACATCACTCTCAAACTTAATATAAAATTCAATCATATTATGGTCACTTGTCCCTAAAGGCAAGTGTTGCTGCTGTCTCTCTCGGCTTCTCTAACTGGAGGAGGCTGGCTGTAAGGGCTAATGACTATTTCTACTGCGCGCACTTCCTAATTGGTGCCTGCCCTGTATTGGGAAAGGGAAATCAGATGGTATTTGCTGTTATGTCACTCTTGCTTCATTTACATGGGATTTGAATGCTTGTGCCCCCCACCCCACCCCATGCCTCGTGGGAAACCTCAGAAAAACAAAGGAGCTGGAAACCTTTGCCTGCAATTTCTGTGGGAGTTCTCCAGCGGAAAATTGCCAGAACACTTAGAGAACTCGTGCAAACAGCTAAAAACAGCTGTTGACACTATTTCACTGGGTTCCCACTGATCTTCCACCTAAGTTGTAGAGAGAGAACGGGAGAATGTGGTCAAAACTCTCCCCCCACCCAGTGTCATGGGTCTCCACCCCTTTTCCCTCTGCTTTGCCCCTTGGAACTGAGCATTCCCCAAGCTCAAAGCAGAGGAATGTCAGCTTCCTGTGTTTTCATGAAACAAAACCACCTTGAGTGATGGGGCTATATTTTCTGCTAGATTCTACCTTGATTTTTTATGAGGCAATACATTAGAAGGCTATTGGAGAATTATGACAGCTGTTGGCTAAATACCTGCAGCCCACTTTAACAAGAAGCACAGCATTGTCTGCAGCAGTGAATGTGACCACTGCCATGAATTTCATTGGTATTGGACCTTTCCAGCCATCTTCAGGTGGTCTTTGTCACATTAGTCAGGCAGCAGCTCACTGCTGTGTAAAAAAGTTCACTGATCCTATTTCAGAGAGGCCTCACAGTTCATTACCTTCGCTGTCCTCGATGCGGCCTCCTCTACATTGGGGAGGCCAAACGCAGATTGCATGACCCCTTTGTGGAACACCCCCGTTCAGTCTGCAAGCGTGACCCTGAGCTTCTGCTCGCCTGTCATTTTAATTCTCCACCCCACTCCCACTCTGTCCTCTCTGTCCTTGGCCTCCTACACTGTTCTAATGAAGCTCATTGGAAGCTTGAGGAACAGCACCTCACTATTCAATTAGGCACTTTACAGTCTCAACATTAAGCTCAACAATTTCAGATCATAACCACTGCTCCCATTTTTTCAGATAGCAGCTTATGGTAATGATTCTGCTGTTGTCATTTGCAGCTCCTCTAGACCCATCTTTTGTTTCTTTACTTGTCCATTTACCACCTGCTTTTGCCTTGCACCATCATCCCTTTTGTCATTTAATCACTCCTGCCTTCCACCATATCACAGACATTCCCTTTTGTTCTTTCCTCCCCTCCCCCTTTCCCTGCCTCTGTACTTCTTTAAAAACTGTTACATCTCTAACTTTTTCCAGTCCTGATGAAAGGTCATCAACCTAAAACATTAATTCGGTTTCTCTCTCCACAGATGCTGCCTGACCTGCTGAGTATTTCCAGCATTTTCTGTTTTCATTACTGGGACTCCATAAGCTCCCTCAGACTCCGGTGGGACATGATGTATCAGTTGAGTCGGTGCCGAGTGAGTGCACACTGAATGTACCTATTTCTCAGGTGTAGGGTGTTTTTGCGTGCCCCGTGTTTCTATGACTCTCCCTTGAGTCGACCCGTGCATTAAAAACTCCCCGGTTTGGGTTGTTTCCCTTGGACGGCAGGAGCTTTTGCCAATAGTCCCTGCCTAGCCCGTCGATTAGCGGGTAATCCCACACAGAGAGAGAGACCAAGGCCAGATAGGTCTTCTCCTATGCCCGATGCGCTGCATCCCCAGCGGGATTACTGTGTAACCCGGCCGTGACCGGATGCCACCCGGTTGGTCTTCCGAATTATACCGCGAACCACAAGCCCCACAACCCTCAAGTTCAGACCCAAGGAGTTACTATGGATAGATTATAATTGACTCAGATGAAACGAAACGGTTCAGGTTGGTCAAAGATCGATTCCTTTTATTACACTCACAAAACGACAATCCCTACTCCTCTCGCTTACGGCATAACGAGTAGGTGACCGTGGACACTAGCTTATAACCTTAGACTAAAATACCCACCCTGTTGGTTATGCCGAACCAACCCCTTCCCAGACTCTAAGCCTAGATAATGGAAAAACCCTTCTAACTAAACCCCTCTCCCGGTTTGGTCAGAACCCACACTTGGAAGCCTCCTCACACACACACACGTGTTAGCCTGCGTCTTGGACGCTTGCAGTTCCTCAGCAGCCAAACACACGGGCGGTCCTGGGGATTTCTAGAGGTGTATGCTGGATATAATTACCAGCCCATGTCGTTAATTCACGCGGTCCCGGGTCCGTTCGACTCCAGAGATAAAACCGTGCCTAACAGAGGCATGCGATGAGGCCTAGAGAGTTTCGTTCAGGCGGTACGGCAGGCACTCACTTCGGGCGTTCCAGGAGAGTTGACAGACACGTAGTTACGCGGAGAACCCCAACCCAGATGGTAGAGAAAAGCAAGCCCTGAATCTCCAAAGTCCAGCATATTTATACCCCGTATAATACACAAAACTGGCTGGGCGATTCCTGGTTACCATGGTCGCAGAGAAGCTAGTTGGTCTTCCTGGTGACGTCTCTGTCCTGGATTGGTTATCTTGATGAAAACAATGGTAGGCCATCACTGTAGATGAACAGTTCTCGAAGTGCTAACTGTTTGTTAAGTTCTTGACTGCTCCTTCATTGAAAGAGTCCAGAGGTGTTACTTTTGGTCTGCAAACCTCATTGTCCATCCAAACATCCCGGCTCCATGGACAAAAGGTGTTTTTCCACAAATCACACAAGTTCGAATATGAAAAGGCTCCTGCCTTTCATGATGCCAGCGTTGAGACTGGTCCCATGGCAACCCAGAAGACAGACAATGCCTGCTATCTTCACAGAAACCAACAGTCAGTCCTTTTTAAAGTCCAAAAGTCCAAACTCCATTTTGAAACGCAGCCCAAGTGCATCTCCATTTTAAAAGGGTACATTGTTGAGGCTGCCGCGAAACACGAATTAAGACCGAGTCCATGTGCGGAACACAAAGGCTTTTTAATACAACTGCCTGGTCAAAAATGGCTGAAACAAACTGCTCACAGAATTATCTGGAAAAATCCTGAGGCCCCGCCCACTCCTTTTCTCCTGCCTTAAAGGCAAGGTGCCTTAAAGGCAAGGTGCCCGATATATTGTCCATGGACGGAAAAGTGGGAATGCCCGTTTAGGTGGCGATCCGCCACAACATATCCATTTTAAAAGTCCAAAAATCCTTCAGGCACTGATGTTGGCACCGGCCAAACCCTACACCCCGCTGTGATAAAAACACCATCAAACCTATGGCAGAATTATCACGCAACCGGTGTGTGAATGGAGGCCCCGGTATGTCTTCAGACCAAACCATACCTACCTTCCCGGGAGTTACCTAAACTAAAATAAACTGTTCCCAAAACTTGGACAACGAAACAGTTCCCTGAAAGTGCAATATCCCCAAATCTTTAAAACTCATTACAAGGTGGAGACAGAAAAAACTGTCTCCCTGAGTAATTTGTGACCACATTCATAACAATACAAGGGAAAAGGTAAGTCGTTTCTCCCCACAGTATTTCTCAAAAATGAACTTAAAGCAGGTCCCCTCTCCCACGGCCGCTAATTTTAATTACACTAGACGACCAGGCTTCGGGCACCCTTGTACATTCCCATAAATGCATTAAAACCCGCGCAACATATACAACAGACTAGGTCGGCCCTGCCGGTCCACCCAAAAATGCATACATCCGACAGTACATTGCACAACTCATTTATAGCAACGGTGAAACAGCTTGTGAAGTCCGGGGCCGATAACGCAGCAGTCTCAGCCACCGATCTCGAACTGCCTTCCCTCGTTGTCTGCAGGTCACGTAAAGCAAATACGCAGTTATTACACACTGTACAATCACTAAGATGTGAGAGACTACTCGAATCCACGGTGGGACTTCTATGCTGAGCCCAACATCCCACCATGTAGGAGACACCAGCTGAGTGATCTCCTCCTCCATCTCCCCATTACGCTGTTCCAAAGTATAAAAGTGCTTCTGTGACAATTCCACCTCCTTGAGCAGCTTTGTGAGATGTTCGGGCAGAGGTGGAATGTCATACCCGAACTGTGTTACATATTTATATAAATTAGTTACGGAATCGTTTACAGTAAGATGCACCATGGAGGGCTCAGTGATGGGGAAAATCCGTTCCTGAGCAAACTGAACCTCCGTGTGGGGTTTAAAGCAGAAGGTCGGATCGGGAACTGGACACCAGGTCTCATTGTGGACCCTATACTGAATCACGCTGGTCGTGATACAATATGTCCCCCTGCCTGTGTACGTCACCTGAGGTGGAACGTGGCCCTGGGCCATCACCTCCATTGTACAATTAATGGCCTCCGCACCCTCTGATTCAAACCCTCACACCGGTCGGTTGAACGAATTTAATCTCTGGGGACAGAGTACAATGTGTGCTCCCCGGTGTTGGCACCCATTAAGGTCTGTGCCTGCGATTGTGGAACCCCATTTAACGACGAATGGCGGAGTCCCATGGTGCCGCAAGTGTACTCCATCCCTTATAACCCAATATTTTGCACCCGGTATACCGGAGCTGGCTGCGGTAAACCGCTCATCACCGGCATCCTAAGCACAATCCCCATCACAGTAAAATTTGACTGGCCGCAATCAACCGCGACCTGGGTACGCCTCTGAGGCCAGTCGGAGTTGGCACAGGCTCATCAACCCCTTGTACGGGCTGAGTGCGGTGAGGTGCCTGTTGCTGACCCATGAAGGAATGCGGCCTTGCTGAAGGTCCTCCAAATTACTGCGTCCTTCATTCAACAACCAAACACATGCATCATTTCGTGCCGCCTGAGCTGAGGCGTTTCGATCTTCACGAATCAGACTGTTGATAGTCTGAGCGTGGGCCTCCAGCTCTGCTATGACCTCCTTCAGGTGAATGGTGATGGCCTGGTCTTCCCACAACTCTGACCCCTCTATGGCGTTACCCTCTCCCAGTATCTTTCGCAGTCGGTCCCTTAAGGTATTTACCTGTATTTGCAACTGAGCATCGTCCATACTGTTAATAATGGACGTGCCAGTGCTGAAGGCCATTGCCGCATCATTCACCAGCCCTCTCTTATACCTCCCCGAACCCCCGCGATGTACATCGTATAAACCATCCCGATCCACGCCACCGTAACTCAATTCATAAAACTTTTTAAACATTTCCTTGAGCAATACTTCATACAACTGCTCTATTTCTGTCGGACACCACCGTGGCATTTGTACCTGGGTCAGGTTTAAAATCACTGAGGCGACCGAGTAGTGTACATCGTGGTATAAGACCTTACTGGTGGGGACTAATACTAAACCATTTCTAGGCCCAGGGGTTGTGGTGGGGCATCTATCTTCCGCCTCCGGCACTGGGACGCTGTGGGAGGAGGCTTTACCTCACACGCTAGCAGCTCAGCGGCGTTTATAGTATTGGGGGGGTCTGGGATGACACAGGAGTCCATACTCCGTTCCCAGCTCATCCCAGCCCCAGAATCCTGCCATCGCCTTGAGAACGCAATTGACACGCCGGTCGGGCAGATTCTTTCTGAACCCCACATACATACATAGAGGCCTTCCTCCTCTCTCCACCACTTATGCCAGCACACTACAATGCCTCCCTCCGTACCCGTGATCTCACGGTACACATCATTGCCTAGCCGTTCCCAGTCCGCGGACCGATTGCCTTTAACATGGCTCAACTTCCTCAGCCACCACCATCGCTCCAGGGGTATGTGTCCCTCACACTGCAAGCACACTCGCCTTCCCTCGGTCACCCTCACCTGTGTGGCCGTAACTTTCATCTCAGGGCACGGTAGGGACGCCTCCCTTTAGGTGAACTCCTATCTGCTGGCGAACCGGGTTGAGTTGGACCCCAGCCACCCCGGCCATTTACCCTCGTGGAAATAGGCCGCCACACCATCAGTAACCCCATTCCTAACCCCTTGTTCCACGGTGGGTCGTTTCCCTCCTGTGCACCCGTAGAGGAGGGATTCCTCTGTGTCCCCTCTCTCCAAGCTGCACAGCCTGAAGATTCCCACAAGTACTGTCACTGAGAACACGTTCATCTTTCTTCCTTCCCTTTAAAACCTGCAAAACAAACAACCAAACAATTTCGCCCTGCGAGAGGGTGTTTTTCCTCCACAGATCCAAAGGTTCACAAAACAAAACATACAACAAACAAAACACCCGCAAAATGCAACCTTAAAGAACGGAAAATGTACAAAGCTGGGCCTGCTGGCCCCAGCCCTAGACAGCCCCACGACCTACGTCTGGGGCCTCTTGCGGCTGACTGGGGGTGAGTAAGGTGGCGTCCACGGTGCCCTCGGCCGCCGGACTCGACTGCCCCTTCTTACTACCCCTGCTATCGGATCGTCCGGTAGCAGGTCACCCTCATCCCACATCCACGGAGGGAGACTCGTCTCAATCATGCTCATAATTGTACCCTTGTGGCGCACGGCCCGCGTGGTTCCCTCCTCGGGCTTAAACAGCTTGCACTGATTGATGTGGAACCACTTCGTGCGCCTAGGGAGTTTTATGGCATAGACCATAGGACTGGCTGTGTCCACAATCGCGTATGGTCCCATGTATAAAGGCTCAAACACCCCTTCCCGAGCATAGTTACGGACCATGACCTGATCCCCTACCTCCCATTCGTGTGTGTGCTGAGGCTCTAACAACAATTTGTTCTGGCGATGTTGTATCTCCAGGTTGTGGGCTGCCCGCCCATAGACCTGTTTTAAGGTCATTTACAAGTTCTGAATGAACCTATCCCGGTCGACTTCCTGGAGCTGAGACTCGGTGAGGACCGGCGCCAACACGTGGGTTGGGGTACGCATGGTCCTCCCGGTCATTACCTCGTATGGGGAATGCCCTGTGCTCCTGGAAGGGCTGGCCCGGACCCCCATGAGAATCAGAGGCAGGACCTCGTCCCATGACTTTGGGAACTGGCCCAACTCCTTCCTCAACCGTTCCTTCAGGGTCTGGTTCATGCGCTCCACAATCCCCGATGACTGGGGTTTGTGAGACACATGGCACTTCCCTTCTATCCCCAAGAGCTTGAGGGTCATCTGCATGACCTGCCCCGTTAAATGGCTCCCCTGGTCGGATTCCACTACCTGGGGCAGCCCCCACCTTGAGAGCACTTCCTTGACCAGTATGTGAGCAGTGGCCAGGGCTGTAGCTGCCCGGCAAGGAAAAGCTTCCACCCACATGGAGAACACATCCAGCAGGACTAAGCAGTACTTATTCCCAGATTTTATGGTGGGTAGGGGCCCAATAAAATCGATCTGCACCGATCGCCATGGTCCCTCTACCCTCCTGGTGTGGCCCAAAGGAGCCTTCCTGTGCTGAGGGTCGGGATTGTTAGCTGCGCACACTAGACAATGTGTGCAGAAACCCCTTACATCCTCCCTTAGCTGCGGCCACCACCCTGCCTCTTCTACCTGCTGCCAAGTGGTCTCTGGTTCCGGGAGTCCCGCCCCGGGGCCCCTGTGAGCTAGCTGGAGAAAGTCCTCCCGATGCTGTACTAGGACCACCCACCGGTCCCCCTTAAACAACATCCTGTCCTTAACGCCGATGTCAGCAGTGCCAAAGGGACCTTCTATTACCTCCCCCTTCTCCCTACCTAGCAGGACAGCCTTGAGAATGGGGTCCTGTGCCTGTGCCTGTGCCTGTTTAAGGTCCGGGGCTAGAGCGATCCCTGGTGTGCTTCCCCTGTCCCAGATAGCTGCTACTGGGGCCGCTTTCCCCAGATCCCACAGGGTTTCCTCTCTAACTCCCTTCTTTGCTAATTCATCTGCCCTCTGGTTCCCCTCCCCACCGGGTTCTGTCTTAGAATGGGCCTTTACCTTGTGGATGTAATAATCCCCTCTATTCTTAGTGGCCTCTAAGATTTTGTGGAGCAACCATGCTGTGGCCAGGTGTATCCCGTCAGCTGATTTAAACCCTCGTCTTACCCAGATTGCCAAATATTCAGTGCAAGAGTTGCACGTGAACATTGAATCCGAGCAAATGGTATATGGAGGGGGAACTCTTTGGGGTGGGTCGCCACGTAGGCCACGGCTGCCAGTTCGGCGTGCTGAGCGCTCATGGTGCTGGGGAGTTTTATGACCTTCTCTACCTGAGCAGTCGGGTCATAAATCCCGCAACCTGTGAGCCGCTCCTTGTTGGACACGGTACTAGAACCATCCACGTAGATGTCCCGGCCCTGAGTCCCTCCTCCACGTCCCATACCCCTTCCACTGTGCATGTGTGTGCCGTCCCGGGGTACACCATGTTTCCTGCAAGTTTCGGCTCAGTCAACACCTGCACTCTGAGATTAAGCTGCGAGAGCAGTAGGGTCCAGCGAGCAATGCGGGCACTGCTCACTGTCCCGTCCTTAATCCGCCCATCCAAAAGCATCTGGGTTGGCGTGTGATGCGTTAGGAGGACTAGCGGAGAGGATCCCGTGAAGAGCTGCGAGCGCTTCATGGCCCAATGCGTGGCTAAAAGGTGCCTTTCGCAATTGGAGTATCCTCTCTCCACATCTGTGAGCACCCTGGAGGAGTGCACCACGGGTCTCAGCTTGCCGTGTCGCTCCTGGAGCAACACCGAGCTCAAGCTGTCCCCGCTGGCTGCTACCTCAAGAGAGAACTATTCCCCCTGGTTAATCGCACCCAATGCAGGTGCCGTTTGGAGGTCCCTTTTTAGCTGGGTGAATGCGGCCTGGCAGTTGGAATCCCACTCCCATTCGACTCCCTTGCGGCGGAGCCGAAGTAAAGGGGCTGCTGTGGCTGCATATCCCTCGATGAAATCCCGGCAGTACCCTGTGAGCCCCAGAAAAGACCTCACCCCTGACACCGTCTTGGGGGCTGGGAGCGCCTGTACTGCCTTTCGTCGGGCATCATCAATCGCCCTTTCACCTGCTCGGACGGTCAGCCCGAGAAATGTTACTTCCTTCTGACCGACCTGAGCCTTCTTTGGGTTGACTTTGAAACCCGCATCCCTGAATAACTTCAGCAGCTCGCTCAGCAGTGGGCTGTGCTCCTCCTTATCACTAAAGAGGAGAATGTCATCCACATACTGAACGATCTGCTCGGGCTGGCTAAAATTCTTCGAAGGGGAATCGACCAGAACCCATTTGAAACATCCAACACCGAGAACGTGGTCGCGGTGGCTGGAATATTTCCAATTAGGTCCGCTACAGCCGCGACTGTGGGCGCGCAGGCTGGGATATTATTGTTGAGGACCCGATAGTCCACCGTGGCTCTCCATGACCCATCAGGTTTCTTGACCGGCCAAAGGGGAGTGTTCACATGGGTGGCAATCGGCCTCAACACACCCTGCTTTACCAGGGAACCCAGTGCCGTCTCCAAGTCTGCCTCCGCTTCCCTGGGAAAACTATACTGTTTTGGGGGCCTAGACATGGAATCCCCATCTACTCTAACCTCTACCCCAGTCACCCGTCCGCAGTCGTGCTTGTGGGTGGCGAATGCATCTAAATTGCTCCGCACCTCTGCCTGGTACTGGAGCGGGGTGTTACTGACCAAAACCTCTAGGTCGTAACTACCCCGGGGCTTCATGATGCAGACGCTCCCTCGTCCCCCCTTGTCTCTGGGTATTACCACTACCTCACCCACCGCTCCCCACAGCAATGGTTCCTAAAATCTACAATGATCCTGTGGGCCAACATGAAGTCGGACCCTAGGACTCCCCATGTGGTGGTGTCTGTATCTATAATTTGTAGAAATCACAACTTTGTACATAAATAACAAGAGTTTATTATTTGACTCTAATCTATGAACATTTATGATTCCTTAGTTCAGTAAGAAGTAACAGTTATACAGAAAGCATATTTGAATGTTTATGTCTTCAGTTACACGATTTTGACATCAATCGCTTGAGGTTTGCTGTAACTTTTTCAGAATGTTTTAGTAAAGGTATTTGGCGCATTGTTTTGAAAGTGGTTGAACTTGTCGTCTCCAGCTATCAGCACCGTCGCAGGGAAAGAACGGGGTCTGTCTGGATCCTGAAAAAAAGCAACAATCAACATTAGTAATCAAGTAACAAGAAGCTTGGGTCAAATGTACATCACACAGTTATAGAAAGAGGGGGTATGTTGGGTCCATAATGAATTACATTTGAACTAACATTTATTTGTGTTTAATTCTGGTTGGTCTTATTCCTGGAGGTTTGATCACATGACGCTTGACCACGTGATGTTTCATCACTTGACATTTGCTGTGGTTTTCAAATGTTATTGCATTTACCTTATAAAGGCTGGGTCCCCTGTAGGTTTCCATGTTCCCCGTCCAACTAAGCTAACCTACTTTAACAATTGGCATAACCAGCTCTTCTTTCTGTTGATACTGCCCATTACAGTATCTAACTGCCTCTTGAATGATACCGGTTTTTAATTCCACTATTCATCTGGAACACCATTCCAAGTATTGCTCATTGCAAGAGGTGTTTCCTGACTTTCGTGCTGAACTAACCTTACATTAGTTTAGCCCCGGTTACTTGTGTATCTTATGAGGTAGAGGGATTAGGTTACTGAAGTTTCCAAAGAATTTTCATTAGCAGCAGAGACAATGGCCGTGAAGGCAGTTTTTCATCTGCCTGTAGACATGAGCCTTCTATTGGGTTTTGAGCTCGGTGTTAAACAAGGGATTAACCCTACTTAAATGTAACTGTATATTTAAAGATATTGTGTGTGTGATGGGCATCAATCTGTAAGGGTGCACGGCCAGGTTATTTTGCCGACTTTCAGCTTCATTTCATTTGGAGGGCAGGCCCGGGTTCAGGTCCTAGTCCAGGTCCAGACCGCTATTATGTGGGGTTTCTGGTCGGGTTAGTTGGTGCTTGATGGTGGTTCAAAGATGCCTCTGGGTTTTAAACCCTCCTGCAGCGTGTGCAAGGCCAATTCCTTGTCCTCGAGCAAGAAAAGCAGCCAGGGCAAAATCGTCTGCAACAACTGCACCAGAAAATCCATGGCTCTGCCCACAGCTCGGCTTTGGGACCCAGAGCAGGTAGGATGGTACTGGGTGGGAGTTGAGAGGATGGGTTATGGAGCCATGCAGGCCTGAACCGCATATTCAAAGTATTTTTCTCCTGGGTTGCCAGCAGCAGCCCTTGGGAAATCAATTGTCAATTACGGGAGACACCCGACCAATATCGCCCATAAGCTGCACTGCCTCCTGCGCGGCCTGCCTCCCCCAATGTTTCAAAGTTTTGCGCATGCGCGGTATCAATAATGTAAAAGCTGGTGAGCGGTCTGTGTGGGACCTTGCAGATGACTGCGTGGCCACGCAGCTTAGTGGGAACATTGCTCCCAAGCAATCCAGGAGGGTTGGCAACCCCAAGAGATCCATTGTATCAAATTGTACCAAATTCAGTTCTGTATCCATTATACCAATATTAACACATAAAGTTAAAACACTGCATTTGTTAAACATAATACCGGGGCAACAATTCAAGTATAAAAGGAAGTTTTACAACTGCCAGATACACAAGTACTGTAAACTGGAACTGCTCTTGTAAAGAATTTAAATTTCTGCAATTTTAATCTCAAAGCTCTTTATATTATAGACAGGTTTCTCGAGGATCATCTGCAATCTGGTTTAGGTCAGATCTTGTTTATTCAAAGAGGTAGTAAAATTTTCACAGTGCTTACAGCTATCTTGTATTATTTTATGTGATTGATCTGTCAACTATAACAATTTTATAAAACTAACTTTATTATTTGGATATCTTATGGGCTGTCAACAATTGTTTCAAGAATCAGAATAGTTGTATTTCCTAAATATAGCTGTTGTTTTTGACCATACAAACATTGGTGATATCATATCTTACCTAAATATCACAGACTGCAAGAATTTGTATGTTTTATAGATTTCATTCAGGGAGTTGGGGTCTTGGCTGCTGACGTGTGGGGTTACTGCTCGGGTTAGTTGGAGCTTGGTGGAGGCTCAAAGATGCCGTTGGGTCTGAAGCCATCCTGCAGCGTGGTCAAGGACTGGAGCAGATAGGAAGGTGCGGGGCCGAGAACTGAGAGTATGGACCTCGGAGGTGCGTATGCACGGACCGCGATACACAGTACTTTTCTCTCGGGTTGCCACAGCATCGCCCGGGAGATCCATCGTCATTTGCAGGAGACTCCCAGGCAATCCGGGAGGACTAGCATCTCTATTTCTGATAAGGATTTCAGGTTAAGTGTTATAAAGAAAATACAAAACATTGAGATGTGTATGTTAGTCACATTTATATGTGGAGTGGTAGGCAGTGGTGGGGACATAGCGGATCACAAGGCCACATCTACGCCTGTTTGACATGTTGGGTTCACTGAAGTGGACTGTCAGACCATCATGGACCTGAAACATTTTTTTAAATAACAGGCAATCAGGTTAAACACACAACAGGAAATTGATATATTTTCGGTCTAAATTATAATTTATTTTAAATTTCGGAATTCCACTTACAGACATTTCTCCTTCTTTGAGAGGACATTCAACAGCCTTCTCAGCTTCAACCAAATTCTTGGGAATCTCCTGATTTGATGTCAGCATGTTCCCAGGATTAGCACCTGTTCCATGCTCTAGTAGCCCTAGTTTGTGGCTTCCTGCAAATATCATTGAGCACAGTATCACCCATCTAAGAATTTATAATTATTTTGTTATAAAATTATCAAATGTGCCTTTGGACTGGAAAACTGCAAATGTCGCTCCATTATTTAAGAAGGGAGGGAGAGAAAAACCAGGTAAGTACAGACCCATCAGTTTAACATCAGTTATGGGGAAGTTACTGAAATCTATTATCAAGGACAGAGCAACTGAGCGCTTGAACAAGTACAAGCTGATCAAAGAGTCAGCATGGATTGTGAAGGGTAGGTCATGTCTGACTAATCTCATTGAATTTTTTGAGAAGTGCACTAGCATGGTGAATGGCAAGATATCTATTGATGTCTATATGGACTTTCAGAAAGCATTTGATAATGTTCTGTGCAAGAGGTTATTGGCAAAAATGATAGCGGACGGATTTTGAGGTAACCTTATAACATGAGTTGGTAATTGGTTGGGGGGTAGGACACAAAGAGCAGGGATAAAGGGAACATTCACTGATTGGTGTGATGTGGCAAGTGGTGTTCCCCAGGGATCTGTTCCTGTCACCATATAAATATATATATATATATAAATGACTTGGATGAAGAAATGGACAGCTGTATATCCAGTTTTGCAGACGACATCAGGTTAGGAGGCACAGTAATTTGTGTAGATGGGAGTAGAACGTTACAAAGGAACACAGACAGACTACATGAGGGGGCAAAATTATGGCAGATGATGTTCAAGGTGGGGAAGTGTGGATCCAAGAAAGACAAATTGGAATATTTTCTTAATGGCGAGAGACTAGGAGCTGTGGAGGATCAAAGAGGTTTGGGTGTCCATGTGCACAGATCATCGGAAAACTAAAGTGAGGAAGTGATGCTTCAGTTGTACAAAACCTTGGCCAGACACCATCTGGAGAACTGCATTCAGTTTTGGGCACCGAACTTCAGGAATACTGGCCTTGGTACAGCACAGATTCACCAGAATTATACCAGGGCTTAAACGGTTAAATTATGAGGACAAGTTGTATAAATTTGACTTTTATAACCTTGACTTTAGAAGGTTGAGCGATGATCTAATTGAGATCTTTAAAATGATAAAAGGATTCAATACAGTAGAGACAGAAAAACTATTTCATCTGGTGGTGGAATCCAGAACAAGGGGAGTAATCATAAAGTTTGAGCTAGGTCATTTAGAAGTGAAATCAAGAAGCACTTTTCCATACAATGGGTAGTGAAAATCTGGATCTTTCTACCTAAAGGGTTGTGGATACTGCATGAACTGAAATTTTCAAGACTGAGATTGTTAGTTAAGGGCATCAAGGGATATGGAACTAAGGCAGGTAAATGGAGTTGAGGTACAGATCAGCCATGATCTAATTGACTGGCAGAACAGGCTTGAGGGGCTAAGTGGCCTACTCCTGTTTCTATGTGCGAACCCAAAAAAGGGAGAATATAAACAAAGCCATTATTGCCTATAAATCTAACCTGGAATAACCTGCAGGACCCCGTTTTCTCTGTCAACGTCATCGAAAGCCAACCACATAGATGCTACAGGGCCTCCTTCAAAGCCCCAGTATCTGTGGATGAAGAACAGTATAAAGTTATGATTTTCGAGAGTTAAGCAACTGTTTCAATCAGAAGCATGTCTTAGTTGTTTGCTGCACTGTAATCCCTGACTCACCTGATGTCCTGATGCCAGGCAACATAGGGGGCCACGTTATTTTTGTGAGGGACATCAGAGGCCGGATACTTACAGATAAACCGGGAGTCAAGCAGAATGACATTAGGACCCAAAATTGCAATCATCGTTTGTAGGACATGGGGATGTGTGGCTAAATCCATCACCCACTTGTACTGTAAATGCACATTGTGCAGGTTGTACTGGGTGTATACTTTACCTAGAACACACACACAGGAGAAATCAAAAGAGAAAGTTAACTTCAGTTTTAAATTCATATTTTCTTATTGTAAATACAATCGTGACGCCAGACGTTCATCAAAGATGCTGGATTAAATGTTGAGCCACATTTCCAGACCTTACAGTGGATATATACTGTTGAGGTATTCTTTAATGTTGTATATATAAGGGCATTTTAATAACTGGTACACAAATCCTTACTTACCACAATTACCCTCTAAGGCTGAAAAGTTCTGAACGGCCAGTGCAAGCTCATCCTTGTCTAGGACCTGGATTGCTGTAAGGTAGCCATTATTTTCATAGAACTTCTTCAGATCGCTTGCCTTGCTCTTCATATTAGTAACTTGTTTTGCTTTTCCACTGCCTCCTGAAGTTGTGCTATTGCTGATAAAGGCTAGCTGTAGATTGTGACTTAAATAGAGAACTGAGACATCTACATTTGCATACATATGACCCACCTCTTCCTTGAACATCTGACTGCCGTTGTTACATTGAGCAACCTCTCCCTTGATTCCACCCACATCTTCCAAAGAAAAGGGCACCTGTATTGATCCCAACCAAGGCTGCATTTTTGTGACATATGTAGTCCAGATTAAGAGACATTGAGAGACATTAAGAGATGATCAAGGCAAGAGGAGGTGTTAATGTGACAGGTTGAGGCTAAATGAAGTGTGAAATCCACTGGCAGAATGAAGGACAGCTGCCAGCTTCTGGGAGGGAAAAAAAAGGGGGGGGGCCAAACAAAAGGGTGGATGAAAAAATAAAATATAAATGTGATAGGGGCTGAGGTTATGATCTAAAATTGTTGAACTCGATGTTGAGTCCAGAGGGCTGTAGGGTGCCTAAACAAAAGATGAGGTGCTGTTCCTCGAGCTTACGCTGAGCTTCCATGGAACAGTGTAATAGGCCGAGGACGGTGAGGTCAGAGTGGGAGTGGAGCGGAGAATTAAAGTGACAGGCCACCGGGAGCTCGGGGTCCCCCTTACGGACTGAACGGAGGTGTTCTGTAAAGCGGTCACCCAATCTGCGTTTGGTCTCCCCAATGTAGAGGAGACCACATCGTGAGCAGCGAATACAGTATACTAAATTGCAGGAAGTACAAGTAAATCGCTGTTTCACCTGGAAGGGGTGTTTGGGGCCCTGGACAGTGGGAAGAGGGGAGGTATAAGGGCATGTGTTGCATCTCCTGCGCTTGCACGGGAAGGTGCCGGGCGAAGGGGAAGGGGTGCTGGGGATGATAGAGGAGTGGACTAGGGTGTCGCGGAGGGAGCGGTCCCTGCGGAATGCTGAAAGGGGAGGTGAGGGGAAGATGCGTTTGGTGGTGGGATCACGCTGGAGGTGGCGGAAATGGCGGAGGATGATCCATTGAATGTGGAGGCTGGTGGGGTGAAAGGTGAGGACAAGGGGAACCCTATCGTGGTTCCGGGATGGAGGGGCAGGGGTGATGGCAGAATTGCGGGAGATAGAACGGACACGGTCGAGGGCTGTGTCAACCACAGTAGAGGGGAATCCTCGGTTGAGGAAAAAGGAAGACATGTCGGAAGCACTGGTATGGAAGGTGGCATCGTCAGAGCAGATGCGGCGGAGACGGAGAAACTGGGAGAATGGAATAGAGTCCTTACAGGAGGCGGGGTGGGAGGAAGTGTAGTCCAGGTAGCTGTGGGAGTCAGTGGACCTGTAGTGAATGTTAGTCAATAACCTATCCCCAGAGATGAAGACGGAGAAGTCGAGGAAGGGAAGGGAAGAGTCGGAGATGAACCATGTGAAGGTGAGGGAAGGGTGGAAATTGGAAACATAGTGAATGAAATGTTCTAGTTCAGGGCGAGAGCAGGAGACGGCACCGATACAGTCATCAATGTACCGGAAAAAGAGGTGAGGGAGGGGACCCGAGTAGGACTGATACCTGGGATGGCAGGAATGACGTATGAAGAGAGATTGGGTTGATTAGGCTTATATTCGCTAGAGTTTAGAAGAATGAGAGGGAATCTCATTGAAACTTATAAAATTCTAACAGGACTAGACAGACTAGATGCAGGAAGGATGTTCCTGATTGCGGGGGAGTCCAGAACCAGAGGTCACAGTCTAAGGATAAGGGGTAAGCCATTTAGGACTGAGATGAGGAGGAATTTCTTCACCCAGAGAGTGGTGAACCTGTGGAATTCTCTACCACAGAAGGCAGTTGAGACCAATTCATTAAATATATTCAAGAAGGAGTTAGATATATTTCTTAAGGCTAAAGGGACCAAGGGATATGGGGAGAAAGCAGGGACAGGGTACTGAATTTGGATGATCAGCCATGATCGCATTGAATGGTGGAGCAGGCTTGAGGGGCTGAATGGCCTACTCCTGCTCCTATCTTCTATGTTTCTATGTTTACTCAGGTTCCCTTCCTCACCTCTTTTTGCAATACATTGATGATGGTGTTGATGTCGCTTCCTGCTCTCACTCCAAATTTCCACCCCTCCCTTGCCTTCATATGGTCCATCTCCGATTCTTCCCTTCCCTTCCTTGACTTCGCTATCTCCATTTCTGGGGATAGGCCGTCCACCAATATCTACTATAAGCCCACTGACTCCCACATTGATCTTGACTATACTTCCTCCCACCCGGCTTCCTGTAAGGACTCTATTTCATTCTCCCAATTTCTCCGTCTCTGTCGCACCTGTTCTGACAATGCTACCAGTGCTTCCGATATGTCTTCCTTTTTCCTCAACCGAGGATTCCCCTCCATGTGTTTGACAGGGCCTTGACCGTGTCCATCCCATTTCCCGCACTTCCCGCTGAATATTTTCAACATTTTCTGTTTTATTTCAGATTTCCAGCATTCACAGTTTTTTGTTTTTATGTAGGAAGTAATACTTCTTAACCCCCCACCCCCACCCACTACACATTTCCTTCTCCTTTATTAATGGTTACAGGACCACCAACTGAGCTTTGCAATGTTCCTTTGCTTCCTGTATCAAATAGTTACTGATTAACATTAACCTAACCAGAGCATTGCTGAAGTATTGGCCCTGAAATTCGCCTCTCCGGCTTGCCGCGGGGGTAAGGATTGCACGCGCACTTACCTACCGCGCCTGCCGTTGACCTCTGGGCCCACGGGAACCTCAGCTCCTGGGCCTGCTCCAAGTGCCGGCGCGCAGTGCTTGCGTGTCCCAGGGGCGTAGTTAGTGCGATACGTCCCCTGGGATCACGTGGGCCATGGAGAGCCAATGGCAGCAGACCATCTTTCATTCATAGATTTGACAGGAAGACCTGTCAAATCTATGAATTGAAATCGGCCCCAAAAGAACAGCTAAACTTCAAATAAATTTTTAAAAAACCATCACATTTATAAAATAACTATAAGTAAAATAAATTAACTACTTTAAACAAAAATTTAAATTTTTGAAAAAATTAAAATACTTTTTAACAGTGCTAAAAATAAACTTACCTTTCTTTAAAGTATCTAAAAACGATAAACCTGTTGAAAATTTTTTTACATTATAATTAATTAACCACTTACCTTGTTGAAAACGGGTCCTGCGCCTCCTTTTTAAAAGCGCAGGTTCTTCAATACTTACCCTCCCGTAGAAACCTGAAAAAAAACCTAAGTTTGCTGCGTGCGCGCTGCCTCTCCCGCGCACGCGGTTCACCTGTGAACCGCTCCCTTCACCAGATCGGAAGTTCCGGTTTCCCGCGCATGCGCAGTGCATGCAGGAAACCGGCAGTTCAGGACACCTTACGGGTGAGTACACAGTGCGTACTCACCTGGCAAGGGCCGAATTTTTGGCCCAATAACTCAGAGGACAATACAAATTCACGGGTGTCAGCTGCGGCTCACGTGTTAACACTCTCATCTCTGAGACAGAGCTAAGTGATCCCACAACCAACAGATCAGATCAAAGCTCTGCAGTCCTCCCAAATCCAGTCATGAATGGTGGTGAGCAATTGAACAACTAATAGGAGAAGGTGGCTCCATGAACATCCCCATCCTAAACCATGGCGGAGCCCAGCACGTGAGTGCAAAAGACAAGGCTAAAGGGTTTGCAACCATCTTCACCCAGAAGTGCTGAGTGGCTGATCCATCTCGGCCTCCTGAGACCCCCACCATCACATATACCCGTCAGCCAATTCGATTCACTCCATGTCATATCAAGAAACGGGTGAATGCATTGGATACAGGAAAGAATATGGGCCTGAAAACATCACAGCTGTAGTGCTGAAGACTTGTGCTCCAGAACAAGCTGCGCCTCTAGCCAAGCTGTCCTAATACAGCTACAACACTGACATCTACGCGACAAAATAGAAAATTGCCCAGGTATGTCATGTCCACAAAAAGCAAGATGAATCCAATCCAGCCAATTACCACCACATCAGCCAACTCTCAATCATCAGCAAAGTGATTGAAGGTGTCATCAAAAATTCTATCAAGCGCACTTACTCACCAATAACCTGCTCACCAATGCTCAGTTCAGGATTCGCCAGGATCACACGGCTCCAGACCTCATTACAGCCTTGGTCCAAACGTGG
Organism: Squalus acanthias; assembly: GCA_030390025.1. Lineage (NCBI taxonomy): Eukaryota > Metazoa > Chordata > Chondrichthyes > Squaliformes > Squalidae > Squalus > Squalus acanthias. Next base: position 115,575,791 of record CM059430.1, read on the forward strand.
ACAAAAGAGCTGAATTCCAGAGGTGAGGTGAGAGAGACTGCCCTTGACATCACAGCAGCATTTAACTGCCCACCTTCATAACACGGCACTTTTCTAAGTTAACCATCATTTGCCTGTCACGGGCCCAATCCCTCAGCGCATCTAGATCCGCTTGTAGTAGTTAAGCATTGTCGATAGTCCTGACACTTGCACATATCTAAGTATCATCTGCAGATCATTTCCTCAAATCCAACACCGAGATCATTCAGGAAAATACTACATAGCAATGGTCTTAACACCGGCAAGACTGAAAACTGTGGGACCTGCTTGCAGCTGTCCAAAACCAGTAGTCAGGAGGCTTCCAGCCACAAAGACCGAATGAGGGTGAGAAAAAATGGCACTTATTCTTTCGACTCATTTTGGCCTAGCTGCCTGTCTTTCTCGGCTTCTCTAATTGGAGGAGGCTGGCTGTAAGGGCTAATGACTATTTCTACTGGGCGTCATTCCTAATTGGTGCCTGCCCTGTATTGGGAAAGGGAAATCAGATGGTAGTTGCTGTTATGTCTCTCTTGCTTCATTTAAATGGGATTTGAATGCTTGTGCCCCCCACCCCAGCCCATGCCTCGTGGGAGGAGACTGTATTTCTGAAACCTCAACTAGTTTAATGTTAAAACAATTCAGCTTCATTTGTTTAAGCTCAATGTACAATAACAAAATAACAGCATATACATTTTTATAGTAAACAACAATTTTAGATCATAACCTCAGCTCCAATCACATTTATATTTTATTTTTTCATCCACCCTTTTATTTGCGCCCCCCCTCCCACTTTTTTTTTCCTCCTAGAAGCTGGCAGCTGTCCTTCATTCTGCCAGTGGATTTCACACTTCTTTCAGCCTTAACCTGTCACATTAACACCACCTCTTGCCTTGCATATCTCTTAATGTCTCTTAATGTCTCTTTATCTCCCCTTTTGTTCCTTTATCCCCTCCCCCTTTTCCCAGCTTTATCCTGGCCTTAAATCTATTTGATTTCCGGCTCTTTCCAGTTCTGACGAAAGGTCATCGACCTGAAACGTTAACTCTCTTTCTCTCTCCACGGATGTTGTCTGGCCTGCTGAGTTTTTCCAGCGTTTTCTGTTGTTATTTCGGATTTCCAGCATCCGCAGTATTTTGCTATCGTACATTTTTATAGTGTTGCTTACAATACAAATAATGTCTCACATCACTTTACAGGGCAGAAGAACAGGGTGAGCAATGACCAGGAAAGAATAGACCAAACAGAAATTAGGGAAAATTGAACGCATACAAATGAACTGGGTGTCATCCAAACAGAGGATCAAGCACAGTGACGCAGCCCTTGATTTGCTGGGACCTGGCCTTCCCTCGGAGTTTCTGTGGGACCTTTTGAAGGGTAGGAAACCTCTTCCTCCCCCAAACAGGCCAGCCATGGAGGAAGGGGCTTGGCTCAGGAGGGTAACTACCAGGCCAGGAGTTTCCACATCCCTAGAAGAAGAGTGGCATGTCAAATGGGGCTGGGGTACTGGACAATCCAACAGTAGTTCTGGGGCCCATCTTGGGGGTCCAGGTCTGTACTACAACCTGGACCTGCAAGCTGTAGGCAACTTTTATTTTTATCTCCACCCTCCCCACTCACCGTACAAAGGAGAACAGTGGGTGCAAAATTGATCTTTCTGGAGAGAGGGGGGTCGCTGGCATCTCCTCATCCAGTACACTGCACCACTGTTTGTAACCTCTTGAGGCAGACAAGCACTACAAATGTGCAACTACTTGTTCGGGCAGCTGCCCACTTTATTCAAATTAAGGGAAGCCCCTACCCCCACTCTACAATCTTTGGCGAGGTCAGTGCCAGAGGTCAGAGGCAGATACATCCCAGCAATTATCTGAGATGTCGGCACCATGGGTTTTCCTGCCCATTATCTCCAGCAACTACAGAGGGTGACACAATCTTTTACTGTTGGTTCAAACACATAAATCTCCACAAGATAGGTGTGTGTCTGTGTGCATTACTCCAGGCAGTGTGATGATTGACCACTAACGGAGGAGTAGTTCTGCCGCTGGAGCCTGGGAATTTACCCATTTAGCTCAAGATTACCTCAATGCCCTAATGGGTAGGGAGGCCTGCCTGGGAAACTTACCAGTGCTCTTTGTGGTTTTAACTGGTTAATTCCAGCGATATCCCTGCTTACACCTGGAGAGCACTAAGCCTTTGCTCTGCCAGCCTGTCCCAATGCTCCTTGGATATGTGGCCAAAAAGCAATGACTAATGTTTATCACATGTACCAGAACAGATGACTCTTACTCTTTTCCTAATTGTGAAATAGACATTTTCAAATTGTGAAAGGGGGAATTTTGAGTTCGCTGAAAGCTGATGTGATGAAATATAAGAATGAAAGATGTGCATTTATACAGCGCCTTTCATGACCTCTGGATGTCTCAAAGCGCTTTGCGCCTAATGAAGTACTTTTGAAATGTAGTCACTGTTATAATGTAGGAAACGCAGCAACCAATTTGCTCTCAGCAAGGACCACAAACAGCAATGTCATAATGACCAAGTAATCTGTTTTTTTAGCGATGTTGGTTGAAGGATAAATATTGGCCAGGACACTGTGGGGAACTCCCCTGCTCTTCTTCAAATCAGGTGCTTGAATAGCTATTAGCAACAAAGACTACACTTTGCTTCTCTGACTGATGACACCATTGCAAGTGACTGTCTCTGCAGCAGAACTTCACATGTAGCCACCCTAGTAGTCAGACAGTAAAATCATACTTAAAGGGTCACTTCAAATGTCTGGAGGGACACTACAGTTTGCCTCTGAGCAGGTGTCACAAATTGTGGTGCTTTGCTGTTTACTGCACAACTTTGCCTTTCAAAACAGACTGGAATTGGAGGCTCCGAGGAGGAAGGCCAAACTGTTATAGTGGTAGGACTTAGAATCAGTGGAGCCAGGAGCCCAAGCTGCAAGAGAAATGCTTAGATGGAGCCCTTCTCCAGGGACTGACATCACTCTCCTGCTTATACTGTCCTCATTACCTCTCCCCACACGTGCCCCCCCACCCCACCCTGCATCCCCCAATTCCCAGTACCCATGCAACAGATCCAAACTCTCAGGGTTCTACCTTCAGAACTAAGGCTTCTGACATACAAAAGCTGTTTCATCCATAATACCACAATAATCCAAAGACATGAATGAATACCATGACCAGTTCACAAGCCAAATGAATGTTAATGCTATGTTCCCTTTGATCCACAGTTCTTTGTATAGTTTACAACAGTGCTTTCCTGAGTGCCTTCCTGTAGCCAATTCTAATGCTATGTCTGGGTAAAAGGTCTAGTGTTGCGAGATATGATTGGCTGCAAATGTGGACCGAGAGCCTCTTGGAACTGGGGTGACCTTCGTATTATAATAGCTAAGTCTTGGTTTGGATCTGCTGCACACTGCATCACTGTTAGGGGGAGAATGCCAGAACATGAGCTGAGTGGCTGAAAGCACAGCTGCCAACAGTGGGGTAAAGGGGAAAGAATGCACCAAAATCAGTGGAAGAGAGTTTTCGGGGGGTGGGTTGTACACCTGGAGGAGGTTACAAAGATAGGGAGGGGGGAGGCTATAAAGGGATTTAAATACACATGATGAGAATGTTAAATGTTGGCGCATTGGAAGACCCAACTATGTCCTAGGCTCAACCATCTTCAGCTGCTTCATCTATGACCTTCCCTCCATCATAAGTTCAGAAGTGGGGATGTTCGCTGATGACTGCACAGTGTTCACTGCCATTCGCAACTCCTCAGATAATGAAGCAGTCTATGCCCGCATGCAATAAGACCTGGATGACATTCAGGCTTGGGCTGATAAGTGGCAAGTAACATTCGCACCACACAAGTGCCAGGCAATGACTATCTCCAACAAGCGCAAATCTAACCACCGCCCCTTGACATTCAACGGCATTACGATCGCCAAATCCCGCACCATCAACATCCTGGTGGTCACCATTGACCAGAAACTTAACTGGACCAGCCACATAAATACTGTGGCAACAAGAGCAGATCAGAGTGCCTCACCTGCTGACTCCCCAAAGCCTTTCCACCATCTACAAGGCACAAGTAAGGAGTGTGATGGAATACTCTCCACTTGCCTGGATGAGTGCAGCTCCAATAATACTCAAGAAGCTCGACACCATCCAGGACAAAGCAGTCTGCTTGATTGGCACCCCATCCTCCACCTTAAACATACACTCCCTCCACCACCAGCGTACCGTGGCTGCAATGTGTACCATCTACAAGTTGCACTGCAGCAACTCATCAAGGCTTCTTCGGCAGAACCTCCCAAATCCGCGACGTCTACCACTTGAAGGACAAGAGCAGCTGGCACAAGGGAACACCATCACCTGCAGGTTCCCCTCCAAGTCACACACTTTCCTGACCTGGAAGTATATCGCCGATCCTTCATCATTGCTGAGTCAAAATCCTGGAACTCCCTCCCTAACAGCACTGTAGGAGTACCTTCACTACTCGGACTGCCGAGGTTCAAGAAGGCAGCTAACCACCACCTTCTCAAGGGTAATTAGGGATGGGGAATAAATGCAGTTTGTCACGGAGTGCAGATTGGAACAGAGTGTTAAGCTGTGAGTTTGGTGAGTTCGGGAGTTCGGGGAGGGAGGTGTTCCTTCCTTTTTCCATCTTTGTCAGCATCCTGGTGCGGTGGCGGACCTGCGTGAGGCGAGGCAGCGGCAGAGGGTTTAAAAGGCTCCAGAGACCAGGTAAGGCGGGACAAGTCTCCGAACTCGGAGGGAGGAGAGAGGTAAAAATAATCGAATGTGACGTTGCCAGAAAGCAGGTAAGTAATTGGTTGGTGAGTATTTCTCTCTTTTAAACTTAAACTCTGTGGTTTATAGTTTCTAAGGTGTGATATTCATCAGGCGGGGCAGAGGGTATTTAAAAAATATTAATAAATTTAATTAATTACATAGAATGGGAGAGCAGGTGATGTGTTACTGCTGCAATATGTGGGAGCTGGTGGACACCATTGATGCTCACGGTGATCACATTTGCAGTAAGTGTTGGCTGCTCGAGGAACTCCGGCTCCGTGTTGATGAGCTGGAGTCCGAGCTTCAAACACTGCGACACATCAGGGAGGGGGAGAGTTACCTGGACTCTGTGTTCCAGGAAGTAGTCACACCAATTAGATTAACTAATTCAGATGTAGTCCGTGGTCAGGGACAGGAGGGTGTGACTATGAGTGAGGCAGGTACGGGGATCCAGGAGGTAGTGTTGGAGGAGCCGCAGCCCGTTGCTCTTGTCCAACAGGTTCGAGGCTCTTACTCCTTACTCCCTGTGAGGACGGGAGCAGGGACTGCAGGGAGGATGAGCAACCTGGCCACAGCACCGTGGAACGGGGGGCCATTCAAGTGGGGGGAGTAAAAAGAAATGTTGTAGTGGTAGGGGATAGTATCATAAGGGGGATAGATAGGGTTCTTTGCAGCCGAGAGCGAGAGTCCCGAAGGTTGTGTTGCCTGCCCGGTGCCAGGGTTAAGGACATCTCCTCTGGGCTGGAGGGAAACTTGGAGTGGGAGGGGGAGGTTCCAGTTGTCGTGGTCCATGTTGGTAACAATGACATAGATAGGACAAGGAAAGAGGTTCTGCTGAGGGAGTATGAGCAGCTAGGGGCCAAATTAAAAAGCAGAACCACAAGGGTAATAATCTCTGGATTACTACCTGAGCCACGAGCAAATTTGGCTAGGGTAAATAAAATCAGAGAGTTAAATGCGTGGCTCAAAGACTGGTGTGGGAGAAATGGGTTTTGCTTCTTGGGACACTGGCACCAGTACTGGGATGGGAGAGAGCTGTTCCGTTGGGACGGACTTCACTTGGCCAGTGCTGGGACTAGAATCCTGGCGAATCGAATAACTCGGGCTGTAGAGACGGCTTTAAACTAATTAGTGGGGGGGAGGTTTCAAGAGAGCGAAGAATAAAAATGTCAGCGGAGAAGGCAATATAGCAAATTAGCAGTGGGGAAATTACAAACCAGAGCGTGTCAGGAAGGGACAGAATATATAAAGATAAAGGTAAAGTAGTAAAGGGGGTAAAAGCAGGAATAAATTGTCACAAAACATGTTTAAAAGTTCTTTATCTGAATGCACGCAGCATTCGTAACAAAATAGACGAGTTGACGGTACAAATAACTACACATGGGTATGATCTGGTGGCCATCACAGAAACATGGCTGCAAGGTGACCATGACTGGGAACTAAACATCCAGGGGTATTTGACTATTAGGAAGGACAGACAGGAAGGAAAGGGAGGTGGGGTGGCTATGTTAATAAAGGATGGAATCACTGCAATAGTGAGAAATGATATTGGGTCAAAGGATCAGGATAGTGAAACAGTTTGGGTGGAGATAAGGAATAATAAGGGGAAAAAGTCACTAGTGGGCGTAGTCTATTGGCCTCCTAACAGTTGTAACTCTATTGGTCGGAGTATAAATCAGGAAATAGTTGGGGCTTGTAATAAGGGAACAGCTATAATCATGGGAGATTTTAACTTTCATATTGACTGGACAAATCAAATTGGGCAAGGCAGCCTTGAGGAAGAGTTCATAGAGTGCATTAGGGACAGGTTCCTTGAGCAGTATGTTACTGAACCAACCAGGGGGCAGGCAATCTTAGATCTGGTCCTGTGTAATGAGACAGGATTAATAAAAAATGTCCTAGTAAAGGATCCCCTTGGAATGAGTGACCATAACATGGTTGAATTCCAAATTCAGTTGGAGGGTGAGAGAGTTGGATCTCAAACCAGCGTACTAAGCTTAAATGAAGGAGTCTATGAAGGTATGAGAGCAGAGTTGACTAAAGTGGACTGGGAAAATAGATTAAGGTGTAAGACGGTACAGGAGCAGTGGTGTACATTCAAGGAGGTATTTCACAACTTTCAAGAAAAGTATATTCCACTGAGGAAAAAGGGGCGTAAAAGAAAAGACAGCCATCCGTGGCTAAGTAAAGTAATAAAGGATAGTATCTGACTGAAAACAAGGGCCTATAAAGTAGTCAAATCTAGTGGGAGGATAGAAGATTGGGAAGCATTTAAAAGCCAGCAAAGAATAACTAAAAGATTAATTAAGAAGGGGAAGATAGATTATGAAAGTAAACTAGCAAAAAATATAAAAACAGATAGCAAGAGTTTCTAAAGTTATATAAAAAGAAAAAGGGTGGCTAAAGTGAATGTTGGTCCCTTAGAGGACGAGACCGGGAAATTAGTAGTGGGGAACACGGAAATGGCAAATACGCTGAACAAATATTTTGTATCAGTCTTTACAGTAGAGGATACTAAAAATATCCCAACACTGGACAAACGGGGGCTATAGGGGGGGAGGAGCTAAACACGAGTAAAATCACTAAGGAGATGGTACTCGGTAAGATAATGGGACTTAAGACGGATAAATCCCCTGGACCTTATGGCTTACATCCTAGGGTCTTGAGAGAAGCAGCGGTAGGGATTGCGGATGCATTAGTGGTAATTTTCCCAAACTCCCTGGATTCGGGAAAGGTCCCAGCAGATTGGAAAACTGCTAATGTAACACCCTTATTTAAAAAGGGAGGTAGACAAAAGGCTGGAAACTATAGACCAGTTAGCCTAACATCTGTGGTTGGTAAAATGTTGGAGTCCATTATTAAGGAAGCAGTAACAGGACATTTGGATAAGCATAATTTAATCAGACAGAGTCAGCATGGTTTTATGAAGGGGAAATCATGCTTGACAAATTTGCCCGAATTCTTTGAGGACGTAACAAACAGGGTGGATAAAGGGGAACCAGTGGATGTGGTGTATTTGGACTTCCAAAAAGCATTTGATAAGGTGCCACACAAAAGATTACTGCACAAGATAAAAAATCACGGGATTGGTGGTAATATACTGGCATGGGTGGAAGATTGGCTATCTAACAGATAACAGAGAGTTGGGATAAATGGTTCATTCTCGGGTTGGCAATCAGTAACTAGTGGTGTTCTGCAAGGGTCAGTGCTGGGACCCCAACTCTTTACAATCTATATTAACGATTTGGAGGAGGGGACCAAGTGCAACGTATCCAAGTTTGCTGACGATACAAAGATGGGAGGAAAAGCAGTGAGTGAGGAGGACATAAAAAACCTGCAAAAGGACATAGACAGGCTAAGTGAGTGGACGGAAATTTGGCAGATGGAATATAATGTTGGAAAGTGTGAGGTTATGCACTTTGGCAGAAAAAATCAAAGAGCAAGTTATTATCTAAATGGAAAGAAACTGTAAAGTGCTACAGTACAAAGGGATCTGGGGGTCCTGGTGCATGAAACACAGAAGGTTAGTATGCAGGTACAGCAGGTGATCAGGAAGGCCAATGGAATCTTGGCTTTTATTGCAAGGGGGATGGAGTATAAAAGCAGGGAAGTCTTGCTTCAGTTATACAAGGTACTGGTGAGGCCACACCTGGAATACTGCGTACAGTTTTGGTTTCCATATTTAAGAAAAGATATACTTGCTCTCGAGGCAGTTCAGAGAAGGTTCACTCGCTTGATTCCGGAGATGAGGGGGTTGACTTATGAGGAAAGGTTGAGTAGGTTGGTCCTCTACTCATTGGAATTCAGAAGAATGAGAGGCGGTCTTATCGAAACATATAAGATTGTGAGGGGGCTTGATCGGGTGGAGGCGGGGAGGATGTTTCCACTGATGGGTGAGACTAGAACTAGGGGGCATAATCTTAGAATAAGTGGCTGCCGTTTCAAAACTGAGATGAGGAGAAACTTCTTCACGCAGAGGGTAGTAAATCTATGGAATTTGCTACCTCAGAGAGCTGTGGAAGCTGCGACATTAAATAAATTTAAAACGGAGATAGACAGTTTCCTAGCTGATAAGGGAATTAAGGGTTATGGGGAGCGGGCAGGGAAGTGGACGTGAGTCTAGGTTCGGATCAGCCATGATCCTATTGAATGGCGGAGCAGGCCCGAGGGGCCATATGGCCTACTCCTGCTCCTACTTCTTATGTTCTTATGTTATGTTATTTTCCCAGCGATGCCCATATCCCATGAATGAATAAAAAAAAAGACCAGGAGCTAATGTAGGTCAGTAACATTAGTTGATGGGTGAGCAGGACGGTGCGAGATAGGATATGGGCAGCTGAGCTTTAGATGCACTGCAGTTTACATAGGGTGGAATATTGGAGGCCAGCCAGGAAAGTATGGAAGTGGTTAGAGAGTCAATTAAAGGAGAGTGCTACAGTAGGAGGACAAAAATTCTGAAAGATTTTGTAAATGCTCAAAAGACATCCCAACTGATGAGCAGGCTTTCCTAAGACTGAAAGGATAGGCAGAAATGGAGAAAAAGGAAACCCAAGGTACATACACAAGTCTGTAGGCAAGTGATAGAGCAGCCCAGCACTTGACCCCCTGTTTGAAGGCTGCTGAAGTGGAGGTCTTGCTGGAAGAGGTGGTTGTGAGAATGATGGTCCTCTGGGCTACTCCATGACAACTTTCCTATAAATTAGCATAGCAGCATGCCTGCAAGTTTCAGGCTGGAGCTGACTGTTAGCTTCACTGGATGTTCCAACTCTATTCTATATGAGAGCTATATTTGTCTTTGCATTAGATGGCACTGCTCTTTATCTGGCAATTTGCTGAACCAGATCTTGCATAGACAGTTCCCTGTGGTCGTTGCCAGATAGGTGTCCCAGGGCCCCCAGATATGGTAGGTGACAGCTTGGCAGCTGCAGGCTGTTATACTAGCTGTTGAGAACCATGACATGCTTTCTTTTATGTAGTGCGACTGAAAGCTGGACATTCTATGATTGGGTTGCATCTGAGGGAACAGCCAACATCATTGTTAGTCAGGCATTTGAAGTGCCTTTGATTTCCCAATATGTGTTTCCAGTGAGCAACCTTCTACATCAGAAGCATGCAGTTGGAAAATGTGCATGTAATCAACATAAGCCAGCAAATAATTAAATCACATTCTTTAATGCAATGTTACCAAAAACACCAAAGTACAATAGGTTATTGGTTAATCAAAACAACACAATAATTAAGATGTATTGAACTACGTGGTAAACGTATTTTTAAATCAGAACCAGGCAGTACTGATTTTACAAAACACAATGGCATAAAATAGTTAAGTTCCATAGCCTAATCTATGATGTGACAACTTTGGAACAGAAAGGATGCATTTACAGTGTAACTGTAGTGCCAGTTCAAAGCAGCTTTTCTTTGCACCCATGCTGCAGTTATAGTGTGAATGCAGCCTTAATCTGGAGCCAGGGCCTGGATAGACACTAAAATGAATTGGAATGAAACTCCCTGAAGAAGTCTTGCTCCACTTCATTTTGAAGTCCATTCAAGCCTTAACACCCAATTTTACGCAAGTTTAGTGTCAGTCTGAAGCTGAAATTGCTTTGCACCAATGCTAAACTTGTACCGTAAATGTACCCTGAGATCAAGCAGTGTCACATTTTCTGAGGTAAAAACCATTACCAATCACTTCATACTTCATGGCTGTGCATGTCATGTAAAGTGTTCTTTTAGAATGTGTAAGTTTTAATGACATAATTATCAGCGCATCATGTAACAAACATGTTAGAATCCAGAACCAATATTTCCTAAATATTTCAATAATCATGCCTATTAAATAAATTACATATATTACAGTCAATTATTGTCCCTGAATTTCTGATTGGCGGCTTCCTGCGGGCGGATGCCTCTGATCAGCAAAAAATCTACGAACCTACCTGCTGGTCCCGGAGATACGGAGGCTTCCACTCCTGAGCCTCCTCTTGGAAATGCGCAGAGGCCCACAAGTCCCAGGGGCGCATGCGGTTCGCAAGCGCCCCGGGATCATGTGGGTCAGCTCAACCACTGGAAGAAGGGAATCCCCCTTCATACGTTTGACTGTTCCGTACGCACGGAACTGTCAAAAGTATGAATGGGGATGACTACAAAAATGCACTAACACATTGAAATAAAGAAAAACCATTACATATATAAAATTAATTAAAATGGCATTTAAACAAAAATGTTATTTGTTGAAATTTTTTTATATATGTTTTAACGGGGCTTAATATAAACTTACTTTATTGGACAGGGTTTTTAATTTATAAGTGAGTGATAAAATCTTATTTCTCTATTTTTCAAAACTCTTATGCCGGTAAAAGCAGGCCTTACGCCCGCTTTTACCAGGCCTAAGATATCTATGGCCTTTCAGCGGGTGGAAGTTGAGCAAATAGCGCAGCTCTCCACCTGCAGAGGCACTTTTCTCATCTCTCGATTACCACCAATTTTGGGGAATTAAAATTGATCCCATGGATTCCATTATGGGCCTATGAAAGGCCTCAAAAGTGAAAAGTGATATCTCCCTGAGAGATAGATTACCTTATGACTGCAATCTCTTTGTTCCCTGCGGTGATCATTTTTTTTTACCAACTTGCTGCATTTTGCAGGGTAACACTCCAGTTTTCCCACACTTCATAGGGGCAGATGTCTCCGATGCACCTCCATAGGTGTGGACTGCCATCCCAAACATTAAAATGACCCCATTCCTGGAAATTTGGCCAGAGTCACAGGCCTGGCCAGTCAGTTGAGGGAAGTCTCGCCCCACTGCACTTCGGGTGGTAGACTGCAATACCAACAATTTCAGCCCCAATAGCTTCAGGAGTTTCAATCTTTATAGCATAGATTACATATCACCTATCAAACCTATGATCAACATGTTAAATTACATTCAGACATTAGTGCAAAGATTTTGAAGTTTTTCACTGCAAATAAGAAGTTAAAGTGGAACTATCCTTCACTTGTTCAAGGTTCTCAACTGTGTCGATGATAGCTTCTATTTTGTCCTGCTCCAGCACATATGAAGCATTATTTTTGAATTTGTTGAGCAGTGATTCTCTAGAGAGTGGATTTCTCCAGTGTCCATAGAAGGTTTCACATTTTCCACTGAGCACATCTCCGTTCTTGAGGACCAGAACCACTTCTCCGTACATCTTCTCAAAACTGGCCAAGTTATCTTCAGGATGCTGAAGCTCCACTTTGTTGAGTAACTCACTGAGATCATTGCGTTGGAGTTTACTTTCACTGAATGATTCAATGCTCACATCTCCATCCAACAATGCAGAGCATGCATTAAACTGGAAGGAATGGCGAGCCTCATGTTCCGTCTCTGGGAATGGCCTGTTGATGTATCGAGAAATGGGAACGCGCAGAATGATTCTTTCAATCATAGAGGGTGAAAAGGCACCATCATTGGCAGTCACCAACTGCCTAACTGAGGCAGCGGCATCTACCACCCAGTGCATGCCCAGATGAGCTGGGAAGCGTTTAAATGCAATGTCTTGGTCCTCTAGCAGAAAACGTGTCTGCTCAAGTGGTGCTATCTCCTGAGGTTGATAATCACCATAGAAAGCAGAAAATCCAAAGCAGCCAGGGGTATTGTCTAGAATTTTAGCACTTCCCTCCATTCCATTAGAGGCAAGGAGGGCTGCCTCAAAGCCCAGCCGTGTGGCATTGCCAATATGGATGGGCTTTGCTTGAGTGGCTGCATTGGCCATTGGTGCCCCTGAGAGTGAAGCTGCAATAGCCAGGGCATTAATACACTGATTGGGGTTCAGTGATAGCAATTTAGCTATGGCTGCAGCGCTGCCCATTGTCCCAACCACACTGGGAGGGTGGAACCTGTTAAATAAAAAAATATATATTCAAGCATCTGATCCGTTTGCTTATTTCTTGCTACTGCACAGTGACACTTTAATCCAACATAATTAACAGTTTTGTTGTGATTAATACTTCTACAAAGTGCTCTTTTACAGGTCAGATCCTCTGCTAAAGCTTCCAAGTGACCTCACTGCCCACTAATCAGCCATGTATATAAATGCTTCTAATGAACTGTAATAAAACCCGGCACTTTTTGTGGATTTAACCCAAAGGTTAAAATTAGTTCTCTAGAGTGTTTTATGCTGTTTTATTGGCCTGAGTTCTGCGGTAGAAATAACAGTAAGGCACCGCTATTATGGAGTAAATCGGACAGCAACTTACGGCATCCGCACATGTGCAGTTAAACACGGAAATTAGGAAGTTGCTGTCCGATTTACTCTGCTTCTCCACAAGCTTCGCTACAGTGGTACCACACCAAGAGGCTCGGCATTCAAACGCATAAAGGGCGTGAAGTTGCGATACTTACCCACTAGATACCCACTAAACACGCCAGAAAAAGTTAGGGCTTGCCCATTCCAGTCTAAGTAAATTTTTAACAGCATGATAAGTCTTAATTACTGCCAAACATCCTCTCTGGCACTGAAAATTAACTTTTACAATTGGGAGTCTCATTCCTTCAGATTTTAAATATTGTTGAAGCTTTAAAAAAATGTAATTTTTTTAACATTTTCTTTCTGTCTCTTTTATCTCTCTCTCTTAATCCCATCTTTCTTTTGCTTTCTGTTCATGATTTGGCATGAATTAAATATTCTAATTTCCTGGTTCAGACTGTGCTGTTGCAGTAAGGATTCTTCAATCTGATTGGTTAAGGAGGTTCACACAGATCCCAGATCCCCTGTAGAGGCGCTGCACTGTTTTGGGTTCTAACGGGTAGCGCTGCTCGTTGGTTGGCTGTAAAATCCGACCTGACATTGATCATTCAGGTAGATATCAGTATTTAGGTGTAGGTTACTGCTTCAAATAATATTAAAAAAAAACAATATCCTGGATCTAGAGTCAAAACTAACAGAAATCAAGTCTACCCTTTCTGCTAATCTGGAGCTAAAGGGCTGCTCCTTCCTCAACACTAACGCTCACATTTATCCTAAAGTACCAGCCATTGTAACGGGGGAAAAAAGTTGTTCCACGCGCAACTGTATTTAAAAAGAGACTCTGAACACTTAAACGACACCGTTTGATCTAATCGGCGACAACTCTAGCAGTTGCTGCACCGATGTTTTGAGTTTAGTGTCAGAATCTTACCTCTTCGGGATGTTGTTCGCCTCTTGGGAGAAGCGCATTAACCTGCCCTGAATTTCAATGCCCACATTGAAGGCCAGCAAGAGGTCAAGACCACTGGGTTTGGAGTTTGCAGGCAACATCTGGGCAGCAGCTAGGAGGGCGGGCAGGACTGCTCCCGAGGGATGGGTGGCAGGGTGCCAGGTATCATCGAAATCCATCGAGTGGACCTGAGGGTGAACAAGAGGCAACACTCAGATTAACCGTATGGAAACAACAAGAAACGGACAGAAGAGTCCGTTGCGATGGGAAGGAGAGTTTTATCATTAATATTTGTCTGTTATTTGATTGGTTTGGGAAGCCCAGCTGAAAGTCACGCGGAAGTAGATAGAGTACAAATATCTCACCGCGACTCCATTGGCGAAAGCAGCCAGAGTGGGAGAAAGTTTTAATCCATTGCGTCCATACACCGAGCTGACTGGGTCTGGGGCAAACGTTTGCTGTTAGAAGGAAGGAGAACAGGTTAGAAAGTATGGAACTGGACGGCTTGCTTTAAGAAATTGCCCGTGCGGAGTCAGTTGGCTCAGACATGACTATCACTGGTAGAATTCGTGTGCTAATGGGTAATCATTGCATTCTGTAGACTGGAGCTGCCAATCCGTGTGCATTGGCGTTCCCTTGAAGTCAATGGAAATAAAAATCGGGAGAGATGCAAGCCGGGCTGGCGATTCGCCATCACCCGTTTTACACACTCTCCCAGTCAAAAATATCCCCTTAGATTTATCCCACAAACTTTGGGAATCAACCTGAAACGGTCTCCAAGTTAGACAGTCACTTTTGCACTGATGTCACCCAAAACTACGTCACATAAACACGGAAGTGGCTGTATAAACGCAGCCTAAAATGAACGTAGGCGATGCGGTGTTGTGTTTGAAGCCGGAGATGGCTGTTATATTTAAAGCGAACTCCGGTACTTTGGCTGCTTGGCGGAAACTAGCACAGATATTAATGCAGGAATATCAATGCGGCTGGCCAATGCAGTATGGAGTACTCGATCAGCACGGAGTGTTGCGGTGACTGAAATTAGCTCATGTGTACATTACCTGACAGTAATTGAGGCAGATATCAAAAACGTGGCTGGTGCTGCCCAGGACCCCAACTCCAATGTTATCCAGGACCATGCGTTTGCTCCGCTGTAGAACCGTATCTGAGAGATGATCAGCTTTAACCCCGGAGATAAATGCACCGAAACTGCTTGTTACCGTCTCTTTCAAATCCGGTGCCTCGAAAGCTAAAACAGAAAAAACATTTAGTTGTTATAAAATTGTGTGTGTGACGGGTTTCTTTGTGAAAACACATTAAATTGAAACCGCCAAATACTCTCCTCCAGAACGTGTTCTATAAAACTGTAACAGAAAAAAATAACTTGGAAATAGATGAGACATTTCCCGCCAAGGTGATCATATTTCGAATTAATAGCGCTCTCGCATGTTAATGTTGAAAGGAAAAATAACACAACCAATTTCATATCTTTTGTTTCTTAGGTTTCATTACAGAATCCGCGAGATGGGCTGAAATAAGCTAACCGATTTATCCAACAAACTTTAGTCACTAGTCACTTCATTATCGACCTGCCGCTCTATAAATGTATCTGGAATTTAATTCTCAACGAATAGCACTAGTTCTACTGTTAGTGTTATTGTTGTGTGGTTTGAACGGATTTCAACTCGATTTTTTAGTGCATAGTCTTTGAGTTGAAGCAAGCAGAAGTACTGAGATTTCGGTACTGTCCTTCCCACCTTCAGTGTCATATCTGCACTCTACACCTGACTCCAGAAGGGAAGTATACACAGTGAGACTTTTATTTTAATTTCATAACAGACAGAAAGAAGGATATTTACCTTTGCGGGAAATGTTATGGTACAGCCGCTTTCCAACTGTTAAGCAGGATTGAATTTTCTAAAGAGGAACAGAATGAGTCACAGTGTTAGCAATACATCTTTCAAAAATACAAATATATATAATTTAAAAAAAACAACAATAAAAAAGATTACAAATATGGGAAAAAGTTACATTAATTTTTCAAAGTTACAAAAATATTTACCTTCTGTTTGGAAAACATTGTGGTGCTTTTCTCTTTGTAGCTGTACTTGCGATGGGAACAATTTTTACTCAGAGAATTGTCTAATTCTGCTCTCTGGAACGGGATATTTATAGAGCAACTCGCAGCTGGTGAGCCGAAACCCCACGTCACTCACTCTCCGCCCCTGACACCCATCAGGGTCAGTTGCTATTGCCAAAGATTTGCATACTTAGAATCGATTGGGATTTCCTTGTTTTCGTCATTATCCATCAGAAAAAATTGAATTTACGCAAGTCGCCCATTGTTTCGGACTGCCCTTTATTTCCAAGCATTCCCTCCTACTTTCCACCAATTACAGGGAAATAACGGGGGGGGGGGGGGGGGCGGTGGTGAGGGTGATGGTATCCAAAGTGGTCGTGTTTTACACCCCGTCCGATTTGCTTTTCTATTGACTTCGCCTTTAAGTGTAAATAGTACTTAAAAACCTACCCCGATGTATTGCATGTCAATATGAATGACATTTTGCCTCACAGATTTCAATCTATGAATTTGATTGAAGCTTCAACCCAAAAAAAAGTAAATCAGGGGCAAATAACCCAAACCAGTGAGAGCCAAAACGCTGGTCCAAAATGCTTCCTTTTTTGTGCCCATCCTAGTAATAGCAGAGCCCTAATGTTAGGCTACTCCTCAAAGGTAACACCACCCAGCTCCAGAGGGTGGCAGTAGCAGTATGGTAAGGAAAGAGATTGCTGAAGTCAAACTGCAACCCTGAGAAGGAACCTATCACAACCTCCCATCAAGTATAGAGTAATGAAATAGAGTGAGTATAGAAATAGGAAAAAAGAAAAAAAGACTGACATTTATAGTGCCTTTCATGACCACCAGATGTCTTGAAGCGCTTTACAGCCAATGAAGTACTTTTTTAAAAGTGTAGTCACTGTTGTAATGTGGGAAACACGGCAGCCAATCTGCGCACAGCAAGCTCCCACAAACAGCAATGTTATGTTAATTGAGGGATAAATATTGGCCAGGACACCGGGGATAACTCCCCTACTCTTCTTCAAAATAGTGCCATGGGATCTTTTACGTCCACCTGAGAGAGCAGACGGGGCCTCGGTTTAATGTCTCATCCGAAAGACGGCACCTCCGACAGTGCAGCACTCCCTCAGCACTGCACTGCACTGGAGTGTCAGCCTAGCTTTATGTGCTCAAGTCCCTGGAGTGGGACTTGAACCAACAACCTTCTGACTCAAAGGATAGAGCATATGAATGCGTGGCTGGAGAGATAGTGCAGGAGGAAGGGCTTCAGATTCCTGGGGCATTGGGACCTGTTCTGGGGGAGGTGGGACCTGTACAGGCCGGACGGGTTGCACCACAACAGGGCCGGAACCAATATCCTCGCGGGGAGGTTTGCTAGTGCTGTTGGGGAGGGTTTAAACTAATTTGGCAGGGGGATGGGCACCAGGATGTAACATTACAAAGGGGAAATAAAGTGCTCAAAGGATTGGGAGAGGCAGAAAGCACTAAAGTAAGAAATAGTAAGGTATTAGGTGGGGTCCAACTAAGAGAGAATACAGGGTGGTCTAAGATGGGTTTACAATGGTATGTGAACGCATGAAGCATAGTAAACAAGGTAAGTGAGCTGCAGGCACAAATAGACACTTGGGAATATGATGTTGTGGCTGTAACTGAGACCTGGCTCAAAAAAGGGCAGGATTGGGTATTAAATATTCTTGGTTATAATGTGATCTGGAATGATAGGGAAGGAAAGATAGGAGGTGGTGTGACAGTATTGGTTAAGGAAAATGTTACAGTGCTGGAGAGGGAGAATGTCTTGGAGGAGTCAAGGACAGAATCTATATGGCAAGAGTTAAGAAATAATAGAGGTGCCATTACACGACTAGGTGCATTCTATAGACCACCAAATAGTAGTAAAGATATGGAGGAGCAAATTTTCTGAGAAATTACAGAGAGGTGCAAGTACTATAGAGTAGTAATAATAGGGGACTTCAACTATCCTAATATAGGCTGGGACCATACTAGTGTAAAGGGCAGAGAAGGGGAAGAATTTCTGAAGTGTGTTCAGGAGAACTTTCTTGATCAGTATGTTTCCAGGCCCGACGAGGGAGGAGGCATTGCTGGATCTGGTTCTGGGGAATGAGGTTGGTCAAGTGGAGCAAGTGTCAGTAGGTGAACATTTAACGAACAGTGATCATAATATCATAAGGTTTAGATTAGCTATGGAAAAGGAGAGGGAGCAATCTAGAGTAAAAATGTTTAACTGGGGGAAGGCCAATTTCAGTGGGATGAGAACGGATCTGGCCCGGGTAAACTGGAATCAAAGATTGGCAGGCAAAACTGTAATGGAACAATGGTGTAAAATTCGCAAATTATCGCGATTCGAAATAATGAGAAAGGAGATACAGTTTCGTTCAAGTAGTTTTATTTTCAGCAAAATGCTGTCATGTTTCAAAACGGACACAAGAAGCCTGTAAAATGGCCGCCGCGCATCGTGGCAGAAGTTTCTAGATTTTCAGTGGGCAGACAAGATGGCGTTCCAATAAACATTTCAGTAAGATCGGATAATACTCAGCAAACATCGGTAAAGGGCAGGACGCGACCGATTTACATTCGACACAATAAGCAAGAAATATAAGTGCTGGAATCGGTTTTCCATGCACAAGCGAGGGCTATTGTACTGGGCAATCAGAGGCCCATCCAAAGACATTGATACGCAAATTCCCTGCGGCTCTACGATGAGAGAGCCGTTCGCGGGTACTCACACCAATATTTCGGAGGCCCCAAAACCCCGCCAGGGAGGCTCCCAGCCGGTTCCACAATGGGAGACACATTAACGGGTGTTTGGCCAGTTACAAGTATCACCGAAACCCATTACAAACAAGAATCACCCCATACAAGAAGTTTGAGCGCCAAAATATTACAAAAGATGAACATTAAGATTGGGCGGGTGATAAGGAATTACAGTGCTATAACTGTAGTGAACAAACGTCCATCTCTCTCTTATCTCTGCTGACTATTGACTCGGGCTGAACTCTTATCCTCTTGCTGTCCACTGAACTCTTGTTTTCCGCTGATCTTTTTGGGGTCGACCTCGTGGCTTGCCGCAAAGATCTGTGAAGAGCTGGACTGCGAAGGCCGATAAGCGGGTGCACCATCCCGAGAGTCGGTAAACGGTGTTTGGACTCGAAGGCCCGACGATAAGACAAGAGAAGAAGAAGAAGAAGACGACTACACGTGCCGCCGCGGTCAGTAAGCCCCGACCGCGCCCGAAAATATTTTGACTATTTTGAACTCTATAGGTTACTGCACGAACTGGCCCAAGAAGACTTTTCTTCGAATTCTACCGACAACTGGAATCGGCACAGGAAGACTCTTCTTCGAGTTTTATCAGGAATCCGAGGTCAACACAGATCTTCATGACAGCAGACGTTCTAGCCTGCTAGCTGGAGCAGAGCAAGTAAACAAGTGGGGTACAGAGACCCCTGGTCAACAAGGATAGTCAGGTGCTGCGGCGAAAGCAGCCGAGTACCGTTGCAGAATTCTCCAAGGTATCACGAGTGGTGAGCATGATTTTTGATCCTACAGATCTAGATTAGAGCAGGCATTGATAGGGGAGGGGGGTTTTATTAAGGATAATTATAATGTGTGTCCCCTTTTACGATGTGTCGTGCGCTCCTCGTTTCCCTAAACCCAGCTTTATAAATGTATGTAAGCTTGTACTGTCATTAATCTGTGCTTATGACATGTATTTCGTAATTTTGAACAATATGCAATAAAGATTTCCATTTCGTACTATTCAACCGGGTCTACCTGAGTTTTCTCTGCATTACTGCTCTCGCACCTAAGTCCAGTGTCAGAACCGTAAGGGCGAGTGGGTCGAACCACTCACAGGTGTTTAGTGCTACAAGGCTGGCTGGAGACCAGAACAGGCAATAAGGCCTAACCTCGCACAAGCACCTAGAAGCACAGCACGAGCAGACCCCTTACAATGGGCTGCCTTTAAAGAGGAAATAGTTCGGGTACAGTCGAGTTACATTCCCATGAGGGAGAAGGTAGGGCAACTAAAATCAGAGCTTCCTGGATGATGAAACAGATAGAGAATATGATGAAGCTGAGAAAGAGCACGTATGACAGATGTCAGGTTGCAAATACATCCGAGAATCAGGTTATATATAGAAAGGTCAGAGGAGAAGTGAAAAAGAAAATAAGAGCGGCAAAGAGAGGATATGAGAATAGAAGGGCAGTCAACATAAAAGGTAATCCAAAAGTCTTCTATAGGCATATGAATAGTAAAGGTGAGCAGACAAGAAGCAAGTAAGAGGAGGGGTGGGGCCGATTAGGAGACCTAAAGGAAATCTATGCATGGAGACAGAGGGTATAGCTGAGGTACTAAATGAGTACTTTGCATCTGTATTCACCAAGGAAGAGGATGCTGCCATAGACATAGTGAAGAAGGAGGTAGTAGAGACACTTGATCAGATAAAAATTGATAAAGAAGAGGTATTAGAAAGGCTGGCTGTACTTAAAGTAGATAAATCACCAGGAGCAGATGGGATGCATCCTAGGATGCTGAGGAAATTGAGGGCGGAAATCGCCATAATATTCCAATCCTCCATAGATACAGAGGTGGTGCCAGAGGACTGGAGAATTGCAAATGTTACACCATTGTTTAAAAAAGGGTGTAAAGATAAAACCCAGCAACTACAGGCCAGTCAGTTTAACTTCGGTAGTGGGAAAGCTTTTAGAAACAGTAATCAGGGACAAAATCAACCGTCACTTGGATAGGGATGGATTAATTAAGGAAAGCCAGCACAGATTTGTTAAAGGCAAATCGTGTTTAACCAACTTGATCGAGTTTTTTGATGAGGTAACAGAGAGGGTTAATGAGGGTAATGAGGTTGACGTAGTGTACATGGATTTCCAAAAGGCGTTTGACAAAGTGCTAAATAATAGGCTTGCCAGCAAAATTGAAGTCCATGGAATAAAAGGGACAGTGGCAGCCTGGATATGAAATTGGTTAAGTGGCAGGAAACAGAGAGTAGTGGTGAACGGTTGTTTTTTGGACTGGAGGAAGGTATACAGTGGTGTTCCCCAGGGGTCAGCTCTAGGACCACTGCATTTCTTGATATATATTAATGACTTGGACATGGGTGTACAGGGCACAATTTCAAAATTTGCAGATGACACAAAACTTGGAAGTACAGTGAACAGTGAGCAGGAGAGTGATAGACTTCAGGAAGACATAGACAGGTTGGTGAAATGGGCGGACACGTGGCAGATGAAATTTAACGCAGAAAAGTGTGAAGTAATGCATTTTGGTAGAAAGAATGAGGAGAGGACATGATTCTATGATAAGTATCACTACATGAGAATAAAAACACCATATTTGGGCATAGCGAAGGGCCCGTCCTTCTTTGCTTGATCTCATCTTTATTAATTGCTCTCTCAATAAGCACAATGAACTTTTGAAACTATTTTGACTATTCACTTAAATGGATTTCACGAATAACCTATTCCACAACTAAATCCTCTGGTATTTCTGTCAAAGTGTAAGTTATCTTACTTTAGAATATGTTTCTCATTTGCCAAAAATACTGGATAAGGAAATTCTCACAATGCAATGCTGCATACAAAGACCAGAGGAATTCTTCCCAGAGAATTTGTGTTTGCTTGTTATTCTTTCCTTGTTTATTTTTCTATGCTGCCTTCTGTGCTTCTTGTCTGCTCACTTTTTCTTCTATTTTGTTTTTAATTATGATTTTGATCTCACACGGGATGAAATCGGTCTTGGGCGGTATCGCAAAATGGAAATGCCCCGCCTCCCTCTTGGGGCGCTGCGAGTGAATATCGCGGTGTTATGTGCAGCAGCGCCACGCACTGCGGCACCTCGCGCCGTGGTACTGCAGGCCTTCCTCCCCTTATTAAAGGGGAGGGTCCTAGCACAGTGCAACTCGGGGCCCAGCTGGGCCACCAGGGATCGAAGTGCTGGCAAAATAGCCCGGCACTCAAGAGAAGTGCCGGGCTCATGGAAGGCAGCCGGCACCCCGTGGGGGGGGGGGCTGCACAGGAGGCCGGGGACAGCAACGGGGGCAGGTGCTGGTAGGCGGCCAGCAACAAAAATGTCCACCCTGCACCTCCCCTTTAACTTGCACCGCCCCGGCCGTAGGTAGGCCCCCTTCACTCTGTTGGCCATAGCATCCGGCGGTAAGTCAGGGGGCGCTACCGAAGATCGCGGCCGGGGCGCGAGAGGGGCACTGCGCATGGTGGTGACGTCATCGCTGGAGGCGCTAACCTCCCGTTGAATTTTGCGGGAGGCGTTAGCGGCACCGCGCCCAGGTGCTAGTTGCTTTGCACCCAATGGGAGGTGCAAATCAACCAAATTTTTCCCCATAAATTTCTTACAATTCTGTGGCCGCTATTTTGCTAACTTCAACGGGTCAGTGATGGGCAATGTTGATGGCTCCAGCCCGTTCAGTGAAATGAATTTCCCTGATTGGGCTTATTATGTCCGCCCAGCGTGTTTCCCGGCCAATCAGAGGAAGCGGTCTGGTGACGTCATTAGATGACGCGTCATCAGCTGGTTTCCATAAAGGGACCACGGCCAAATTTATTTTGACAGTTGTGCTGTCAGTTTCTACAGCAATGAGGTGCTGCAAACACTGACAATCACTGCACAGAGGTGCAGAGCTGTACCCAGGTTCTCCCATGACTTCCTCCATATGCTTATGGAGGGAGTCACAGCACACAGGGAGGTTCTCTTCCCTTCCCATGGGTGGAAGAGACCTCCGCAGGAGATCAACAAAGCCTGGTTGCACATTGCAGAGGAGGGCACAAGCAGGGATGTGGTCAGGAAGACCTGAGTGCAGTGCCGCAAACGTTTCAATGATCTCAGTAGATCATGAAACGTTAGTACAAAGTCACACTCAACCTCATCCTGCTGTGCCTCTCATCACATCCCCATCACTCTGCCTTCCCTACCCTACTCCTGTACATCCTTACTCACACCAACTTACCTTGGACCTCACGCATCCCTCTCTATCTATATTATCACATCCCCATCTCACTAGCCACCCCTCACACTCACCCTCATCCTAGTGCAATCATACCAACTAACAACACATAAGGGTAGGCACTTGGGTGTTTTATGCAATAATCATGCAAAGTTTCTGTTAATGTGGTCTCAAACATTGAAACCTTTATTTTCAACACTTTGCATTCTTGGACAGATTTGTGTGCACCTTTGGAAGTGTCTTAGTGAGTTGCAGTGAATGGTGAGACATAACGGTACCCCCCTGCAATGGTGATGAGTGTGAAAGGAATGGCTTGGGCATTGTAGGGATGCTTTATGGTGTTGGTGTGGGGTAGTGCCAGCCTTCATGTGACAGCCAGGGTGTACAGCATCAAGTGAAGTAAATCTGGCCATGGTGAGGCAATCACTGGCCTCCGGGTAACAATGTAGTCGTTTGCTGATGCCCTGTGTCCTGTGCAGCATCAGTTGATTGCGGAGAAGGTTGGTGTTGTTGTTGGTGCTGCTGGTGTGCCTGGTGATGCTGGTGTTTGGGCTGATCGTAGTTGGATTCTGAGGACTAAGGTGAGAGAGTAGAAAGGGCACCCATGCTGATGGAATAGATGGCAGGTGAAGTAGAGATGACAGAAGCGATCTGTCAATGGTGAGAGAGGTAATGAGGTCAGATTGGATGGAGACTTGTGTAAAGATTTGCAGCATCCTGAATCTGTTGTGGAAATGCAGTGAGGAACAGTTTATGGCTGAGGGAAGATATCTCTGTAAGGGGGGAGCTTTTACTGTACATTTGAAGCTGTCAACTCATCAACTGATTCAATGGCCACTGAACTCCCGCCTCAGCTTAACAGACGAGATCCCAGAGCAGCGAGGACCCCGTGGGCGAGCACGTAAAATCAAAAGGTGAGCTCAAATGCATTCTTAATGATCTCTAAACAAGGTCATAATTACCCGAATTAGGTCCCCCGCCACTGCATGTCGTGTCTGCTCAGCGCTGACAGACCTGACATCGGAGAAAGACGCGTGGCGGCGGGTTCACAGCGGGATCCCGACCTGCAGGGGATAAAAAACACATTCTCACCCGACCCACCACCGATCGCGCCCGCTGATCCCCCAGAAAATCTCGGCCTTTGTCTCTACATAGAGCAGTGGTACAAATAATCAGTACACTGACAGCATATTTTTGTATATTTTTAGCACGACTTAGCATGCTGCAGGACCAGGATGGACACACGATGGGTGGCACAGCAGGTCATGG
Source organism: Squalus acanthias (assembly GCA_030390025.1). Lineage (NCBI taxonomy): Eukaryota > Metazoa > Chordata > Chondrichthyes > Squaliformes > Squalidae > Squalus > Squalus acanthias. The sequence continues at coordinate 115,600,111 of CM059430.1, forward strand.
GTACACAGGGGTATTCCATCTTTGCTAGGTCTGCTTTTGAATTGGGTCACTCTTTCTATTCAGCTGAGCACCAAAGTTAATTTTTTGTCATTGCCATCAACCTAATCCTCCCTTCTGCAGGGATGTGTTGCGAGATTTGTGAGAAGGAACCTGTTGCATAGATGTGCAAGAAGCAAGTCCAGACTGATTTTTTCCCAGTTTCAGGCAGAGGCCATACATCACATGCTGTGACTAGTATATGTCCCACAGATGCTTCATACATATATGAGGCCAGAGTGAGGATCAGAGGTTAGGGGTCGGGAGATAAGGGGCCAGGGTGGGGGGATCGGAGGGCGTATTCTTAAAATGTGGTGTCAGAAGGAGCTCTCAAACAGGCATTAGGGGGAAAAATTCGGTCTCGACCATTTTGGGGCGCCAACATCGCCTGGGCGCTAATTAGCGCTGGCAACCGCAAAATTGAGTTTTAGCGCCCCAAGAGAGAAGTGAAGTGCTAAATCAAGCATTCACTTCCTTCTTAGGGTGCTAACATCAGAGAGCGGAGCGGAGCTTTCAGCAGCGCTGCACACTGGGCCGTGCGGCACTGCCATTTCCGCCACCTCCAGCGTGATCCCACCACCAAACACATCTTCCCCTCTCCTCCCCTTTCAACATTCTGAAGAGACTTCTCCCTCTGTGACACCCTGGTCCACTCCTCTATCACCCCCAACACCCCTTCCCCTTCACCCGGCACCTTCCCGTGCAAGTGCAGGAGATGCAACACATGCCCTTTTACCTCCACCCTTCCCACTGTCCAGGGCCCCAAACACTCCTTCCAGGTGAAACAGCGATTTACTTGTACTTCTTGCAATTTAGTATACTGTATTCACTGCTCATGATGCGGTCTCCTCTACATTGGAGAGACCAAATGCAGATTGTTTGACCGCTTTGCGGAACACCTCCCTTCAGTCCGTAAGGGTGACTCTGAGCTTCCGGTCGCCTGTCACTTTAATTCTCTGCTCCACTCCCACTCTGATCTCACTGTCCTCGGCCTCTTACAATGTTCCAATGAAGCTCAACGTAAACTCGAGGAACAGCATCTCATCTTTCGATTAGGCATTTTACAGCCTTCTGGACTCAACATCGAGTTCAACAATTTCAGACCATAACCTCTGCCCCTATCCTTTTTTCCATTTTTTTTCTCTCTCTCCACATAGCAGCTGTCTTTCATATTGCCAGTGCCATTTACACGTCATCTAGAGCCATCTTTTGTTTCTTAACTTGTCCCATTACCATCTCCTTTTGCCTTGCACCATCTCTTAATCTCTCTTAATGTCTCTTAATCTCTTCTGCCTTCCATCCTATCACAGACCTTCCCTTTTGTTCTTTCCTCCCCTCCCCCTGCCCCAACACTTGCTTAAAATCTGTTACATCTCCAGCTTTTTCCAGTTCTGACGAAGGGTCATCGACCTGAAACGTTAACTCTGTTTCTCTCTGCACAGATGCTGCCTGACCTGCTGAGTATTTCCAGCATTTTCTGCTTTTATTTCAGATTTCCAGCATCCGCAGTATTTTGCTTTTGGATTAGTGTCCCCTCAGAATCTATATGTTTCAATGAGATTACATCTCATTCTTCTAAACTCCAGAAAGTATAGGCTCAATCTACTCAATCTCTCCTCATAGTACAACCCTCTCATCTCAGGGATCAATCTAGTGAACCTTTGTTGCACCGCCTCTAAGGCATTTATGTTCTTTCTCAGATAAGGTGACCAAAACTGTGCACAGTACTCCAGGTGTGGTCTCATCAAAGCCATGTACAATTGTAGTAAGACTTCCTTACTCTTGTACTGCAACCCCCCTTGCAATGAAGGCCAACATGCCATTTGCCTTCCTAATTGCTTGCTGCAGCTGTATGCTAACTTTGTGTTTCCTGTATGAGGACACCTAAATCTCTCTGAACACCAACATTTAATAGTTCCTCACCACTTAAAAAAAATTCTGTTTTTCTGTTCTTCCTACCAAAGTGAATAACCTCACATTTCCTCACATTATACTCCATCTGCCACCTTACTGCCCACTCACTTAATCTGGCTATATCCCTTTGCAGACTCTTTGTGTCCTCCTCACAGCTTACTTTCCCACCTAGCTGTGTATCATCTGCAAACTTGGATACATTGCACTCAATCCCTTCATCTAAGTCTTTAATATAGATTGTAAATAGCTGAGGCCCAAGCACTGATCCTTGCGGCACCCCACTAGTTACAGCCTGTCAATCTGAAAATGACCTGTTTATCCCTACTCTCTGTTTTCTGTCCGTTAATCAATCCTCTATCCATGCTATTATATCATCCCCAACCCCAAGAGCATTTATCTTGCATAGCAACCTTTTATGTGGCACCTGATCGAATGCCTTTTGGAAATCCAAATATACTACATCCATTGGCTCCCCTTTATCTACCCTGCTAGTTACATCCTCAAAATCTCTAATAAATTTGTTAACATGATTTTCCTTTCATAAAACCATGTTGGCTCTGCCTAATCATGTTATGATTTTCTAAGTGCCCTGTTACCACTTCCTTAATAATGGATTCCAGCATTTTCCCGACAACTAATATCAGGCTAACTGGCCTGTAGTTCCCTGTTTTCTCTCTCCCTCCTTTCTTGAATAACGGGGTTACATTTACATAGGATTACATAGGATAAAGGGCACAGAAACAAGGCATTCGGCCCAACCAGTCCATGCCGGCATTTATGCTCACTCGAGCCTCCTCCCATCTTTACTCATCTAAATCTATCAGTGTAACCCTCTATTCCCTTCTCCCTCATATGTTTGTCCAGCCTCCCCTTAAATGCATCTATACTATTCGCTTCAACCACTCCCTGTGGTAGCGAGTTCCACATTCTCACCACTCTTTGGGTAAAGAAGTTTCTTCTGAATTCCCTATTGGATTTCTTGGTGACTATCTTATATTGACAGCCTCTAGTTATGCTCTTCCCCACAAGTGGAAACATTCTCTCTGTATCCACTCTATTAAAACCTTTCATAATTTTAAAGACCTCTATTAGGTCACCCCCTTCAGCCTTCTTTTTTCAAGAGAAAAGAGACCCAGCCTGTTCATCCTTTCCTGATATGTATACCCTCGCATTTCTGGTATCATCCTTGTAAATCTTTATTTGCTACCTTCTAATCCGCTGGGATCATTCTAGAACCTAGGGAATTTTGGAAGCTCACAATCAATGCATCCTCTATCTCTGCAGCCACCTCTTTTAGAACCCTAGGATGTAGGCTAAGATGCAAATCATTGCAAACAATAAGATTGCAAATTGAAACAGGAAAACTGGCAAATATTGCATAATTACAGTCAAAATCCAAACATTGTAAAAAACATTTAAATTTATTATTTACAGAAAGTGGAAAGTTGTACCCCAGTTTACCAGTTTCTGCATTGATATAGTTTGCGGTATATACATTCAGCATGGTATTTACCAGACATCACATTGACAGCATAGTTTTGCAAATTTGTAGGGTGATTTGGACCTTCAGGATCAGGATGAACATGTGATGGGGTGGCAAAGCTGGAAAGGGGTACACGGGCGATTCATCTTTGCTCGAGCTGTTTTTGAGTTGGGTCATTCTTTCTGCTTAGCTGAGGACCATTGTTAATTTGCTGTCATTGCCATCAACCTAACCTTCCCTTTTACAGGGGTGTTTTGTGGGACTTGTGAGAATTGACCTGTTGCTTAGACCTGGGGTTCCAGACTGATATTTTCCAAATTTCAGGCAGATGCCATACATCATATGCTGTGACCAGCATTAGTCCCACAGATGCTTAATACACATAATATGGTGGGAGAGGGGGGTCTAATGGCCACTTGAGTTATGCTAATCTGTACATCTCAGTTGGACCTATTATCCATGAGGACAGACCTAGCATAGGTGAGCACCCCAGATCACTTTGAAAATGGTTGGTTTTGGAGGCAGAGCTAGACTCTATGTACAATGGGTCCCTCTAGCATATCCTCTTCAGCTTTTCATCCAACAGAGAGGGACAGAATTTACGAAGCTTATGTGGGGTATCTCTCCTGGTATTTAGCCTTCTATTCTCCTATCTTTTCTATCTTGTTCCTCCGGATCTTCAGAATTTGCCATGCTATACTTTGATCCTGTTCCGTGCATTGTCGCTCACTGTATTGCAATCAAGAGCCATACCACAGTCTCTTACTAATTAATGCTTCCAAGGACCTCAAAAACTGTGCGACTCCTTAATTTTCCCCATGACGTGCCATTGGTAAATGTTTAAACCCCACGCTTGGTGTAAACGACGTAAATCAAGAAATAGTGGTTAGGTAACTCTCCTAGTCGTCGGTATCTTGCAGAAGTTACCTGGAGGTTCGCAATAATACAAATATCATGTCTATGTATTGTGTGACAATATATTCCCCGCTCATTAACAAAATTAGATGAAACAGTTTCTATTGTCTTGTAAACAATGCTTTAATACGGTTTCGGAATGAATTAAGGCGGGTGACAAACTGATGACCTTGACGACAGCAACAGCATCATTCTGCATTTTTCTAATGGGTGTACCCCTGCCGCAGGCTCCACACATCTTCAGAGTTTAAAATAGCAACTTTCAGATTATTTTAATCCGTTAGAGGAGGAAATATAACCTTAATATTAAGATAAAAGATATGGTATACCCGCGAATAAGATTTAAAAACCGAAGAATGATCACTCGGAGAATTGCAGTGAACATATGTTTTCCTTATTCCAAATTCCTGGGGTATCTTTTTGATGATGTTACTAATCCCTGTATGACAAAAATGTATGACGAACAAGGAAGTTGGCTGTTAGAGATCGTAAGATGTGAAAAAATGTTGTCTGTAAATCTGCTCCAGGAGGTGGTTACATTACGGAATACAATCCTTGCTATTTCCTCCTTCTATGGCAGCTCATATAAAACTGGGAGCGTGACGGTTTGCAGTAACAGCGAGGAAGGTGCTCTCCAGGGACACTACATGTAAGCAGCATTAACATTTCCTTGTTCACTTCATTCGATTAGATGATGCTATTTGTTAATATAGAAACAGCCCAGTGACCCAAAAATCTAGAGCAAAGGATATATAGTTTTAAAGGAAGATAAATCTGCCATAATTTAATACACTTATATATATATATATATATATAATCATGGGCTTCGATACCCCAATACTTCTCCAGCAGAGAAACAAACTGAAATGTCGGTCGAAGATTAGTGTATGAAAAGACAGCTCAAATTCGTTAGATACCTTGATATTAACTGTGCAATGTTAACATCGATCCGATTTCATGATAATGTACTCGAAATACCTTTTTAGTTTTAAAATATTTGTGGATCATATTCAATAAGGATTGACGAATGGTACTTTATCAATTTCAGGGAGAAGATAAAATAAAATAAATCTAATATTTGTGCTAATATATGGGGACTAATTTCCGCTTCTCAAACAAGTGTTGACACAGTTTGAAAGGAAGTGGCGCGAATCACTCTCGGAGACCGTTACTGTCATTCAGTGATTTGGTGACACTATTTCAAATGAAGTTCTCTGGACTCCCGGGGTTCCGCAAGAATGGGTCTCAGAAATTGTCAGATTTCTGAACTTTTCTGGAAACACCCAGCAGGTCAGACAGCATCTGCCGTAGCCCTCCCTAACTTCCTTCTCTACCGCAGATTTCTAGTACCTGTAGTAATTTTCTGAATTGTTTTGTATTGCATGTTGTACTGTTGCAATGTGCTAAATAAAACGTTTTATGCAATTAAAGCACTGTTTTCCTGTGATTGCTGGCATTGTTCTGGGGAAGATAGGGATGGGATTGGGGATCCCTAGCAGTATCATGCAGAAAAGTTTATAAACTTGTGTGGATACTGTACTTTCTTCATTACCGAAAGATGGCGCCACATTCACAAAGGTAAAGCCATCGCGACACCTGTAGGTTTTCAATTGTGGGTAAATTCCCTCTTTTGAACCCTCCAGTTACTGAATTTCCTTTGAAAATTTCAATACAGCCACTATTTGTGTAATGCAGCCCTGATTAGATTAATTATCATTAAAACCAAATGTAGAGTAGATTGGGTTAATTTCTCCAATAAGTACTGGAATCCGAATATTTTAACAACAACTTTCATTTGTATTGCATCTTTAAAATAGAAAAATGTCCCAATCCATAGAAGAATATGTTAGGTGAGGTGACCAATAGCTTGGTCAAAGAGGTGAGTTTTTGAGGGGTCTTAAAGGAGGAGAGGGTGGTGGAGGGGTTTAAAGGGGGAATTCCAGAGCATGGGGCCTAGGTGGCTGAAGATGCGACTGCCAATGGTGGGGCGAAAGGGGGGAGGGGGGTTGCACAGGACTCCAGAATTGGAGGAGCAGAGAGTATGGACGGGGGGAGGGGATTGTAGGGCTGGAGGAGGTTAGAGAGATAGAGAGGGACAAGGCCATGAAGAGATTCAAACAATAGGATGAGAATTTTAAATCTGAGGCATTGGGTAACTAGGAGCCATTGCTATTCAGTGATGAATGAGTGTGACTTTGTCTGGGATAAGATATGGGCAGCAGAGTTTTGGGTGAGCTGAAGGTTAGAGAAAGTGGAGGATGGGAGGCCAGCCAGGAAAGCACTGGAATAGTTGAGTGTGGAGTTAATAGAGGCATGGATGAGGGTTTCATCAGAAGATGGGCTGAGATAGGCAGGAAATGTTACAGAGGTGGAAGCAGGAAAGGTGTGATGGTTAGTACATGGGGTCAGCAGCTGAGCTCTGCGTCGAATAAGATGCCAAGGTTGTGAACAGTGTGGCTCAGCCTGAGACAGTGGCTGGGGACAGCAATAGAATCAATGGCAAGGTACATAGTAAGGTCACATTTTTTGAGGAGGATGGTGATGATCAGTTTTGAAAGGGAGGGGGACAGTATTGAGGAGAGGGAATCATTTTCAATGACAGCCAGCATGGGGGCCAGGAAGGGAAATTGGGTGGTCAGCATTTAAGCAGTTTAGCGGGAACAGGAGCAGGAAGTGGGTCTCATGGATGACATAAGCTCGGAGAGGGCATGAAGGGAGACAGGAGATATACTAGAGAAAGACATGGGTTCAGAGATAGGGATTGGCTTGATAAACAAGAAGCAGGGAGGGAAGAAGCAAAAGCAGCTGAATGGGTGGTCTCAATCTTAGTGACAAAGAGGTCCATGAGCTCCTTGTTCTTTTTATTGGAGGGGGCAGGGGAGAGGGTTTTAAGGATAAGGCTGGGTTGTTAGTGAAGAAAAGAAGCCATAGGTTACTTTTGCTGTCCAGTTTGATCTGGAGTGGTGGGCGGTTTGGTAGAGAAGAGTGAAGCCCGATAGCACTTGATATAGTCCAGCCAGATCTGGTGATGGATGGCTAAATTAGCTGTGCACCAGGTGTACACAAGCCGGTACCCTTTGGACTTGAGAGAATAAAGGTGGAGGCCATAACAGGGAGAATGATTATGATAGAAGAGAGTATAGGTTTTGCTGGGGAGAAGCGCTTCAAAGATGGAGGTGAGATAGTGGTTGAGCAAATCGACAGCAGCATTAGTATCATTGTGAATGGAAGGTCAAAGGCTAGGCAATTTGGAGTTTGAAAGTGCTGTGACTTGCGGGGACCACTTTCCAAGGACTAGACACAGAGGGAATTAGGGATATAGGTGGTAAGGCAAATAAGAAGGTAGTTGGAGATGAACTTGTCAGGGACCAAGACCATAGGAGTAGAGAGGCCATAGGAGATGACAAGGTCAAGAGGGTGGCCTTGAATATGGGTAGGAGAATTTATATGGAGGGAAAAGTTTAGGGAGGACAGGAGCACCATGAGAAGAGAAGGCAAGGGGAGCTGAGATGGAGATGAAAATAACCAAGGCTCAGTGCAAAGGCATAGTGAGAAAAGGAAGGAGAGAATCTCAGGAAGAAAACCAAGGTGGGGGAGGGGGGGCAGGCAGTAGAAAGCAAGGACTTTATAAGAGAGGCGAGAGTGGTGAAACAAGGTGAGGCGTTCGAAGGAGGAGAAGGTATTAGAAGAGTAGTGGGAGAGATCAAGGTGCGAATTGGTGGTAAGAGCCACACCACTATTGTGGCAGTTTGAATGGGGCAGATGGTGGAAAGTATAGTTAGCTGGAGAGGCTTCGGTAAGGGGCAAGGTGTTGTCACCCTTGACCCAGTTTCTGTCAAAGCTATGATGTCAATACAAGCATCCAAAAATAGATTATGAACGGCAAGGGCCTTGGTCATGAGTGAACCAATATTGTGGAGGGAAATGCGGAGAGGGACGGTGATTGTTGATCCTCTGGCTAAGTCCAAGGAGGAAGTGCAGGGTGGGGTCAGCGGGATGGGAATGAGGTTTTTGAGGTTAGCCCCCAGTGGGTGTGCTGGGAAAGAAAGTCAATGAGAGCGGAGGATAGGGCACTTGTGGTTGCTGCTCATAAGGAAAGGAGTGGGTGCCTCGATGGGCTCTTTAGAGAATGCCAAGAGAGGCACAGAGTGTAGTTGTGGGCTTATTCAAGGGGCATTCAAGACTGGGATGGCGGTAGGAAAACAAGAAAGCAGAGAAGTGATGGGTTGGGGTGAAATTAGGGAGGCAAAGTAGGCAAGGGAGAGAAATGAATGGTGATATGACTGGTTGACAGGAAGAGGAGCAGACAGAAGAGAAGGGCTGGATCGGGGTGAATAGAAAAGAGAAAAGGAGATAGAAGTAAAGGGCTCAGGTCTGGAGCGGCAACCAAAATGCACACACAATTGATTCACAGTTTTGTATTTTGCTGTAGTAAGAATATTATACTTTATAAAACAAGTTAAAGTAATTTTAAATCACTTCCATGAAATAGCTTGTGTTCAGTAAAAATCACAGGCTCACACATCACCAAACGCTACTAAATTTGCAGAAGCATGTCTGATCATTAAAGGGTGATACTCCTCTGTTTGATACCATATCTGTGTTCTTATATATTTCTGTGTCTACATTTATATGTTATTGTGCATAAGTTTATATGTTACTATATATAAGTTTATCTAGTCCCTCCATATCAATTATTGCTATGCTATATTTTTCTAAACCACAGGTAATTTTTGTATGTGATATATTTTGTCATGAAAGGAGATGTGAAGTTCTTGATGGGCTTTGTGTTTCATTCATAATTAATTCATCTTAGATTTAAAGACAATGTTTAGTTCTTGAAATATATGTTGTTTAATTCAAACATAACTTCATTCATTCTAGATTTAAAGAAAATGTCTAGCTCAGAAGGTTTTGCTGCTATATTTTATAGCGAGCCAGGCGTCCTGGGGCTCCTGGCCAATGTGATCAGTGCCTTCCTTGTAGCTCTGCAGAATTTCGCTCAAGTCAATACAAACATTTTGGCTAATGGAACTGAAAACATCTTGGCAGGTTAGTAACAGCATGGCAGTGTGCTGTAGCTGTAGTTAGTGGTCTGCTCACTGATAAGGACAACAATATAAAATATCATCTTATTTTGCTTAGATAACAACACTAAACTTCAATTATGTGGAAAAACTTTGAGATGTTTTGTTGTGATAATATTACTCAGGAAAAAGGTTTAGGATGACGGGATTTCATAACTCTGATATGAAATATTATCTGTTTTGTAAATAAAACAGCTTTTCTGTTGAAGTCATGGTGGATGATCAGGAGAATCCACGCAGAAATTCATCCCCATTAACTATTAGCTCCCCTATAGTTTAGTAGATTACAAAATGTGCTATAAAGTAACAATGGAAAAGGTCACATTGATTAATATTCAGGGCATTAATTATATTCTTTTTTAGAAGGGCTTCTATATTCAGACTCTCTATAAAAGTGTCCTGACATTGAAATTAAGTTGTTTTTATACTTTACTATACTTTAGCATCACTGCAAAGCAGTTTTCACTTCACAGTAACACTAAAGATGTCAGGGCTCAATCTGACCCTTGAAATAAGCAATGAAAGACTTTGGGGAAAAGCAGCCTCATACCACTTTGGTTTGACACTGTATGGGATATAATTTCAGTGCAGTGTCAATCTTGTTCCAAGATTCCTTGGACCTCTTGCGCACTTTTTAAACTGGCCCAAAGCTAAATGTAATATTTAGAGAGTGTAAATATTCCCACATGCACTCCCTAACTATTTATACTCCATGCACTGTCAAATCCCAGCACTGTGAGACTGCCTCCTCCAGGCAGTCATACTGCTCCCCTTTGGAGTTAGTCAAGATCTGACTCTAGTTGTACTGAAACTATAGGATTGTTGCAATGCAGAAAGCACTTCTCAACAAACCTAAAATTGCAGTATTAACAAATGTTAAGGAGATTTTGAATGAGAGATTCTTTTTATAAGGGCTCCTGATCCTGAGATCCATTTTTAAGTAATGCCTTTTTAACGTTTATGGTTTTCATGAAGACCATGGGCCATAATTTGCGGCCCCTACAGGTGTGTACGAGATGCACACGTGCCCGTAAGGGCCACACAAGTTCCGGGTTTAGGCACGCGAAGCGCATGCGCAAAAACCCGGAACTTGCGATCTGTCAAGTATCTTCTTGACAGATCCTCCGCATCCCCGGGAAAAGGGCATCCGCGAACGGAGAGTTGGGCTATTTGCTCAACTTCTACCCAGCGAATGCCCGTGAAATTCTTACGCCTGGTAAAAGCTTTTACCACCGTAAGAGTTTAAAAAACATAAAAATAAAATTTTATCACTCATTTATGCATTAAAAACCCTGTGCAATAAGTTAAGTTTATTTTTAGCCCTGTTAAAACATGTAAATTTATTTTTCAAAATATTAAATTTTTGTTTTAAATATTGAATTAAATGCCATTTTAATTAATTTTAAATATGTGATTATTTATTTATTTATTTGAAGTGTAGATGTATTTTTTTGGACTATTTCTATTCATGCTTATGGGGTTTCCGTACATACAGAATCCCCATAAGCATGAATGGGGATTCTCTTCTTTCATTGGTTGTGCTGACCCACGTGATCCCAGGGGTACTGCGAACCACGTGCACCCCTGAGATACTTGGGCCTCTACCCGCGGGTACCTGGAGAGGCCCAGGACTGCGAATCTCCGTACCTCCCGGACCACAAGGTACGCGGGCATTTTATTCGCGGATCGGAGGCATTTCCTCCGGCCACAAATTCAGGGCCATATATTTGAAATCCTATCATAAGAAGTTTTTTGAAAGAACCTATGCTATTAAAGAATTTCATTTGTCTGTTTTCTAGGTGTTCACCTTATCTTGATTGGTGGAGTGACACAACTTGTTGCTGGGCTAATGTCCTTCAGAAAGTACGACCATCTTGGTGGCACAGCCTTTATAGCATTCTCAGCTTTGTGGAGCAGCTTTGGGGCAACTCGGATTATTCTGGGAGCATACTCCCCTCTTAATGCAGCCTCCATCACTCAGAATCTAAAAAACGGCAGTGTTGTAAATAATAGTTCAAGCATGGCTCTGCCTTCTATTAATGAATCAGCTGTTGCAGGGTTAGTAGCCTATATCAGTGTAGCATTTATTTTGTCCTTCTGTTCAGCTACAACTAATTACATCATGCCTTTTGTGTTTGGGGCCATAACGCTTACACTCATTTTTGAGGCTATAGGTCTCTTTGGCCAATGGGCTTTAATAGTATCCGGAATCTTTGAACTAGTGATAGTTGTCTTTGGGCTTTATGGAGCCACTTCTTTGCTTTTAAAGGGAGTCACCCAGAGATACATCCTTCCCGGGTTTGGCAATGCATTATTCAATGTGCTGCTTCTAGGAGCAGCTAACAAATCATCTTCTAAAAGCATTGGTGAAGAGAAGAAGAAGAACACCAAATATGCTGAGCCAATGGCCCTTGGTAACTTGTGCAGTGTAATTTCTCCCTTCATCTTTGCTTTTTACTGCTTTGGGTACATGAAATCATTTTATGTGGGAGCTGTGTGGGTCAGCATCAATTCTATCACACAGCTTTGTGCCAGCTACTATGGTTACTTGCGCAGTGATGTCTACTTTGGCACTAAATTTGGTGTCCATAGTATGTACTGGCTTGTGAAGTCCTGGGAGGAGTTCATTTTAACTGTCCTCATAAATGTTGATATTTTAGATAGCAGCAGAGCCAGGATGACAGGAGACTGGTTTTTCTTGGTCACGGCTTTGATTTTGTGTCTGATGTCTCTGAATAGAAGCAAACTTGAAATAATCCATAACGGCTTTTTTGTTCTTCTCACCATCTCCACCATTCCTCAGATCAACAGTGTATCATATTACAGATTTTTTGGGGCCGTTTGCTCTATGTATACTGTCCTATCCCTTTATGTAACATTTGCCAGCCTAATCAACTCCATAGCAGAAAAGGCACTGATTCCTATTGGAACCCAACTCCTCTCTTCAAAAGTGTTTCAGAATGTTCTATTTGCCATGAAAAAAAGGTTCACCAAAGCTGAGGAGCTCCCATCCTTTACTACTGTGCAGCTTCCAGATGCCCTGTTCTACATCTGCAATGGACTAGCAGCCCTGTCTGCTATCCAGAGTGCAAACTTGGACCAGGTCCAAGCTCATGTTACTATTCCCTGGGTGCTGATCCCTGGAACACTGATCCAACTCTACGTGTCCAGGATGCAAGTCCGAGGAGGAAGGCGCTTTGGTTCTGTATTACCCTTCTGCTATGCAGCTATCTGGGCGACTTGGACCTGGCTTCGATTTGCAGGTATATTTGTCAATGCAATATTACCATGAGCAAGCAATCCTCTAAAGATGAATTATATATATATGATCTGTATGAACAACAAATGAAAGTATTTTTGTATCTCACTTTGTAACTGAGATTTCAGTATATATGCAGGTATTTATTGTTTTTCTAAAAATTATATTACATTAAAAAAAATCAGATTATTCTTTGTTACCAGGAGTGTCCCCATTTATGTTGTCAATCTACCATTGCAAAATGGCTATTTTTACAAAAATATTCCTTTATTATTAACATAATAGAGTCAAGGGAATGAACTATAGGTATGTATGCACTCCCCATTCATTTGGAACTTAAATTTACACTTGTGATTATACTAACCCCAAAGTAACAGATTTATCTATTATTTACTTTTACACGTCATACTTCCAGCTTATAAAAAAATCTCATACAACTGAAACAATGCAATGCCATCCAACTATAAAATATGTTACTGCATATTATTCAGATTTGGAAAACAGATTTTATTTTTCTCAGCTCTGATATAATAAGATAACATATTAAGTATACACAGACAAAGTCTTAAGATTGTGTCACTATTCCCTGTGTGCTGATCCCTGGATCCCTGGTCCAGCTTTATGTGTTCAGGATTCCAGTACAAGAAGGAAGGTGCTTTGGTATTGTACTACCATTCTGCTACACAGCTATCTGAATGAGCACTTCTTTCTTTATCCTGGAAATGTTATGAATGCATAACAACGTATATCTTATGTTTCTCTTCACTATTTTAACAGTGGCATCATCTCATGTTAACATAGGTTAACACCTCTGTCAAAATAGCAAAGAGAGGAAGTTGTTACATGTGTATTAAAATTTCACACAAAAGCATCTCTCACAGTAAGTTCCAACTCTCAATCAATTCTCAGTTGGCTGCAAATTTCCTTGCCACCAAACCTTCGCTGGAAATTCCCAGCCATCATTTCTTGCTTCAAATTAGTCTTTGTATTGACAATTGTATTATGTGCTTATATTCATAACTGTTTGTAATGAGTTTCATAAGTATGTATTTTTATGCAGGTCATTTGTTAAATATTGATCCCAATTCTGATGGTGGATTCACTGCAGGAGCCATAGCTTTCCTTATAGTCAACATGTTTCTAGTTATTTTAGGTGAGTGTTTTAGTTGCAATTCTGCTCAGTTTGTGTACTTCAATACCTGCCATCCATGAGGAATTAATGTTTTGTGTGCTCTCTCTCACAGCCATTTATATTAATATAGTGCTGGTCATAGCCACAATCATCATGGAAGTGATCATCATCTGCTTTCTACTCTTCACCCTAGAGCGACTGCCTCTTCCTTTGGAAGGTCAATCACTAGTTCAAGTTATTTTTAATTTCTGAAAATTGTCTATTTTATAGCCATGTGAGCACTAAGGATTATTTCTCTCCACTGTTAACCCCACAGGTGTGATGTTGGCTTTGTTCAGTCTTGTCTGTGTTTATGGAGCAATTGCCTCTTTTGCTAACTATATGTTTGGGAAACAACTAATTCCTTTGGGTGAACCTCTCTTCAAGGTAAATGCTATATGATATCTATTTACATCCAATATTAATTGCTTTCCAATGTATTGCACACTGGGCATCCAGACTAAATTTTGTCTTCAGGTGAAGCATGATTACAGGGCAGAGGATAATTGGACCGGGGCATGTAGACGTAATTCAGGTCCCTATTTTAAAATCATACTTTCTGTTCTTATTTTTATATATTTCAATTTCATATTATTATTTATATTTAAATAACCCAACTTAGTACAGTTTGGGAACAAACAGTGAAGTTGGTTGAAGCATAGGAGTTTCTGTGCAGTACAAGCTGAGGAGCTGGGAGACACAATGCTAGAACTGGCAGGAGGGCATGATTATTGTGTGACAAGTTTACATAGAGAATTTACCATTATAAATGTGGACATGCAAATTTATAATGGAACATGTTGACAGGACGTGCACACAGATATAAAGAATTTTAATAATACTATAAATGTGCAGGTATTTTGTAAGAAGCACAATACTCTCCTCCTATAACGTGATAAACTCACATATTTTGTTTCTTAGTAAAACTTGCTGGTCTAGATCATAAACTTGCTTTGAAAAAAATATGTCTTTTGTAATGTGAGGTCTAACAGTGATACAATGCCAATATTATGCATTATTTTACATATTCATTATACTTCAGATGTCACACTAAAATATGTAAACAAAAATTAAAATAATCATTGAATGCTTTTTTTACCCTTACATGGAGCTGAAATTTACAAGCACCTACAACTTTGCAAACTTCTGTCACCAAACAGCAATTAAACTCTGCTTGTCCTGTTTGCTTAAAGTAGCTAAATTTTGTAACCTTGAATGTGGGGCACTTAAATACAGCTCCACTATAGCAGCAGAGTAATACATTGTGTATTGCATGTTATAATGCTCCTGTCATTATGAAATAGCCCATCATCTCAGTTTCTGTGAGCAACACCACAAGAGACCTACTAGCTAAGAAGTAAACTACCTAGGATCATATTCATGTCTTTAATATTCTTGATAGTTTATAAACTACTAAAGCACACTATTTATGGTTTGGGATGTCATCCAAACTCCTATAGCTTTCTAATGCTCCATGAATTTTCTGCTATTTTTGTTTACAAATGTCTTGTCCATTCATTAAACAAAGGACAGTGTAGAAAGGTTGTGCTCATTTATGTAAATGCAAACAATATTGAAGCCTGTTTCATGGACAGAAAAACCTACATAATACATCTTGACTATAATCTACATTGTTCTGTAGCATACTTTTTATTTGGTTTCTGTAGACTACAATCCAGACCTTGTGTGTTGATGATTCATTTTAGAAGAACCTAAAGGATTATTTTCATACATCAATTAAAAACAAAATATTTTTCTGAAATACCTTATACTTTTTATTCATAAATCACAGGCAGAAAAAAACAGAAAGAAAGACCAAACCCCTTCGTCTTGTCCCATTGCTTCTTCACGCCAGACTAGTAGTCTACGAACTATTGCGAAGATCTTGGATTCTAGCCATGTGTGTGGGATCCCAACGGATACTGTGTATGCCCTGGCAGCTTCCTGTAAATGCCCAGAGGCTGTTGAAAGGATCTACAGCATAAAGGTAAGGATGCCAAAACCAGTGAGACTTAAACACTGTACATTAGACATGACTCTTACATCTTTTTATTCTTACCCAGTAATGTCATTTACCACAAAGTGCACTTTTCAGTCTTTTAACACATGATTGCTGTCCATGCTTTTCTAGGACCGTCCTGCAGAGAAGCCTATCTGTATCTGTATCTCCAATCTGGACCAGCTTTCTGCGGTGCATCCTCCATTCAGCCCCTTGCTCTGGGAGTTCATGAACCATGTCTATCCTGGAGGGATCAGCTGTATTGTGAAGAAAGGAGAATGGCTGAGGAGACTAGGTATGCATTGTGATGTAAAACATTTTGAAGCATCTATTGATTCCGATTCAAACTACCAGTTGTATCAGTTAGTCAGTATTAATGGGAATGAGATTAGATTCTAAGGAAATTTTGGCAATCAGATTGTATCCTTTATTAAAGGTGTTGGTGCTGCCTATGATCGTGTTGGTACAAAGGACAGCATAATGATCCGTGTTCCTGACCACACTGTGACAGCCCATCTTGTGAATATGACTGGACCACTTGCCATTACTTCAGCGAACCCTAGCGGAGAGCCTGATAGCATCCACCATGACATGGTTATCTCGTATGTATTCAAATATTACAATTGAACTAATTGTTCTTTTACATTATAGTATAAGCCTTTTTCAATGTGTGTTTTATAATGTTTATCGACAGGCGTCTTGGGCACAAGATTGATGGTGTTTTATGTGATGGAACCTCCAATGAATTGGTTGCGTCCACTGTCATCAACTGTACCAAGATTGATGAAGGTATTACAGCATTCTGTTCAAATATATTACTGATATACTCATTTGGTAACTGATTAAAACTGATTTTATCTAATAACCTCTACATTGGTTTAGCCCCTAAGGTTTATATATATGTGTATTTCTTTAAATTATATATTAGTTTTAACATGTTAACATAGTGGTAGTTGAAGTAGGGTTGCAGTTGGACTGACTGCACACATAGCAGTCTCATTTAGTGCTGAGCATTTTCTGTCATAGCATTTGTTACATTAATGAATGTATTATTAACACTTGTGCAGATCAGCCAAATGCAACTCATGTTGACACCTGTGAGGTTCAGGGAGGAAGTACAATTGTAAACTGATTTTATCCAATAACTGGCATGAGACTAGCCCCCAAGGTTTTCTATGTATGAGTTTTTAAAATAAGCTGTTAGTTTTAATATGACTTTTTTCAATAATTCACTGTTATTAATGCTTTCTAAAGATCACTTCAGCAGTAATTGTGTTGGGCTTCTGCTATGATTAATCTGTTTCTAACAGAAATTATTTACTTTCTTCAGAAGGAATCACCATTATAAGAGAAGGCTGTGTCCCAGCGGCGAGAGTCATGCAACTTTTTCAACAAGTGAAGAACAAACTTGACTAATGGCAAACCTCAACTGATAGAAACTTTCCGAACTGACATGGAATGAAGATAAAGATCAACTACGTATAGTCACAGAATGCAAACAATAAATTTGTTACATGTGTGGATAATTTCCAATTGCCATTGATACATGTGGCAGTAGATATAATGCAGTGACGTATAACAGTTTCTTTTCAGTACAGAGAATATGGGAGACCATGATTTGCTGTACTTTTAATAGTTATTGGTTCACCTTATCACTTTATTTTGCAGGGGTGCAAAAACCTGAGATGAAGTTTGCTGACCCAACTGATATACGTTCAGCAGTTATAACACTGCAATGAATGAACATTTAATGAAATGTCAGTTTCAATAATTCTACCATTCTGCTGCCATAAAGTAAAAGTAATAAAATATATATTTATACAAATAACAGTAATAAAATTAGTCTATATCAATGTAATCATTGAATTCATTCATTGAAGATCTGAAACTGCATCATCAATTGTGAGATATAGCTCTAGTAAACATCTGGGTGACACCTGCATGACTTATCTGTGAAGTCTGATACTACTCCTACTATAGTCATATTACATTGAAAATGGAAGATTGTCTATGCAGAATACAACAAGAACAACAACAACTTGTATTTATATAGCGCCTTTAACGTAGTAAAACATCCCAAGGCGCAGCACAGGAGTATTATAAGCCCAAAAAGTTTGGCACCGAGCCACATAAGGAGAAATTAGGGCAGGTGACCAAAAGCTTGGTCAAAGAGGTAGGTTTTAAGGAGCGTCTTAAAGGAGGAAAGACAGGTAGTGAGGCGGAGAGGTTTAGGCAGGGAATTCCAGAGCTTAGGGCCTAGGTAACAGAAGGCACGGCCACCAATGGTTGAGCAATTATAATCAGGGATGCTGAAGAGGGCAGAATTAGAGGAGTGCGGATATCTCGGGGGGTTGTGGGGCTGGAGAAGATTACAGAGATAGGGAGGGGCGAGGCCATGGAGGGATTTGAAAACAAGGATGAGAATTTTGAAATCGAGACGTTGCTTAACCGGGAGCCAATGTAGGTCAGCGAGCACAGGGGTGATGGGTGAACAGGACTTGGTGCGAGTTAGGACATGGGCAGCCGAGTTTTGGATGACCTTAAGTTTACGTAGGGTAGAATGTGGGAGGCCAGCCAGGAGTGCATTGGAATAGTCAAGTCTACAGGTAACAAAGGTGTAGATGAGGGTTTCAGCAGCAGATGAGCTGAGGCAAGGGCGGAGACGGGTGATGTTACAGAGGTGGAAATAGGCGGTCTTTGTTATGCTGCGGATATGTGGTCGGAAGCTCATTTCAGGATCAAATATGACACCAAGGTTGCGAACAGTGTGATTCAGCCTCAGACTGATGTTAGGGAGAGGGATGGAGTCAGTGGCTAGGGAATGGAGTTTGTGGCGGGGACCGAAAACAATGGCTTCAGCCTTCCCAATATTTAATTGGAGAAAATTTCTGCTCATCCAGAACTGTATGTCGGACAAGCAGTTTGACAATTTAGAGACCGTGGAGGGGTCGGGAGAAGAGGTAGTGAGGTAGAGCTTGGTGTCGTCAACGTACATGTGGAAACTGACACTATGTTTTCGGATGATGTCGCCAAGGGGCAGCATGTAGATGAGAAATAGGAGGGAGCCAAGGATAGGTCCTTGGGGGACACCAGAGGTAACGATGTGGGAGCAGGAAGAGAAGCCGTTGCAGGTGATTCTCTGGTTACAATTAGATAGATAAGAATGGAACCAGGTGAGTGCAGTCCCACCCAGCTGGACGACGGTGGAGAGGCGTTGGAGGAGGATGGAGTGGTCAACCGTGTCAAAGGCTGCAGACAAGTCAAGAAGGACGAGAAGGGATAGTTTACCTTTGTCACGGTCACAAAGGATGTCACAAAGGATGATACATTGCATATATCAATGTGAAATAAATCAGCTTAGGCTACCTTGTAATTTTATGAAGCTGAGTACTAAATTATTTATTGGAATCATGTTTGTTGAAACAATAACCTGTACACCAAAGGAATTGGATATATACTTGAAAAGGAGAAATTTGCAGGGCTATGTGTAAAGAGCAGGGGAGTGCGACTAATTGGATAGCACTTTCAAAGAGCCGTCACAGGCACAATGGGCCGAATGGCCTCCTTCTGTGCTGTAAGAATCTATGATTCTATGTATAGAGATATTACTGTACATTAATATTTATGTTAAAATTTTAGCTATTTTACACAAAAGATTAAAATAGTTTACATTTTTTTAAGAACTTTTTAAACAAATAACTGCAGATACAGTGCTCATAAATCATTGTCTCTGCCCAGGAGTAACTTAGTCGAATGGTCATATTTATTATTTGTTTAGGTATGTCTTTGGTTTTAATCAAAGCAATATGTCTGATTTTGTCAAAACCACTTGAATACCAAATACTATGAATTCTGCTAGAAAATGAAGGATATAAAGATGAAGATTTGATAAAGTAATACATGAAGGTTTTGTGTTAGATTTCTGTTTCTTGTATGAAGGAAGTCATGTATAAATTCTTTCATTGTACATTTATGATGATTATGTCAATAAACATTACTTAGGCAATTATACCACATCAGCTATAGTTCTAATATTTTTTCTGTGGGCTCTCCAGCAACTGCACTTATTAACTGAACACAAACTAGATCTGAAGAGACCCTTATGAAATGAGGCATGCCTATTGGTCCTGCAAGTTGAAGTGTTACTTATGAATGTTTTACTTTCCTGACAGGCTTACCAGGGGCTGTTGGAGATTAAGACTGAGAAGTAGTAAAGGAAATCTTTTCCTTGGATTACTTCTGTAATTTAAAAGCCCGAATATGTTGAGAAGTTATGGAGCGCCTAATGGGCCAAGGAAGATGGTCAACAGGAGGGGCGGGGCGGGGGTTAGATCAGACAGGTTGAAGAGAGATACAGCAGGGATAGTAGGAGCTGTGTCAGGATTATTTGGCATGGGGTGTCAGTCTGGAACCGGACGGATGTAGAGACCATAAAGAGACACCAATACTGTTCTGAGAACCGCCTTGCCAACAGTGTCATGAGGCTTATATTGCAAGGGATTAGTGGATGAGCACAGGAAGAACGATATACGGTGTATAACATGCATGACATTGCTAACTTGTTCAATGAGACACAAAATAAAATCAATGAGATAATACTGAAAGAGAGCAAAGAACCAAAAATTAGCAGCGACTGTCATTTGTATTCCTTATGTAGGATTGCCAACCCCCCAGGGTTGTCCTGGGGTCTCCAGGAATTGAAGTTTAATCTCCAGGACACTGCTCCGAGCAACCCAGGAGAAACATCATAGGGGCATTAAACAAAATTGTGATTTTTTAAATTTTCATTGAACACTTCCATTTATTAGTTATAAAAATATTGGAGATCAAAATAAGGCTGTTTGACTGACAGTCAAGATTAATCCAATTGGGTAACAAAGAGTCTGTTCCCTTTCCAATTGGCTGTGGGAAAGCAGTGCACCTGGAGGACAGACCAATGTCGGGAGGGGTGGTTCGAGGCAAGAGGACATGAGATGGAACCTCTAGGAATACACCCAACCAGAGCTGGTAACCCTGTGCTTATGGGTTGTATGTACTCCAGGCCTTGAGTGACCTCCTGCAGAGTGTGGCCAGAGGAATTATCCCAGATCTATTTAAGGATGAGGATCTTAAGAGGTGGTATTGTGGAGGAGGAGCAGGACAGTGCGAAATTCCTCCTGTGTCCACTGCAAGGATCCTGAGGTTTGTCATGACACATTTCGGTAAACATGATGGGTGTGCCAATGGAGGTTGTTTAGTGAAGGATTTAATGAACATTTCCTTCCCCCTATCCTTGCCAGTTCTTAACATGGAAACGTCTGTGTTCACGCTGGCCAGGGTGTGTTCAGAAGGACGTTTATAAATGAAGAACAAGCCTACCACGATTACTGATTTATAATGACCGTCAAGGACAATGGACTGTTCAGTAACTGAGCATGCATATGTGTGTCTTTGAGGTTACTCAACCTATTTGTGGGCTGTCCAAAGGTGACCCGTACCAGCAGGAACCACCCAGAAACTGGTCCTACTCAACTACAACATGCCTAGTGAGGTTGACAAAATGGCAACGATAAATGGCTACAGTCACTTGCAGAATGTAATAATGTGCAGAAACCTATGGCCCTATGAGTTGGCTAATGCCAAATGTTTGTTTCACACCACATCACAAGTTAATGATCGATGAGGTTGTCATTACCCCCATACCAGTCTATGAATGCGAGACCATCCTATATAGCGAGGACACCATCGACCCTAAGAAGTATACTCCTAATTTCAACATACCTATTCAGTACCTTTTGCTGGATTTACATAACTTATTGGCAAGGAAAGGCAAACACCTGGTTTTGATACAGCTCGTCAACGATAGAATGAGCTGCCTGTGAGGGAGATTATGCTAATCTACTAGAGGGAACATGGTTAGAATTTGGATTTAAAGCTTTTATTATTCTTCAGGCAGGCTTCATTATAATCTTACTAATTATTACTTGCTGGTTACACCATACCCTGAGGCGGATAAATAGGGAATTACGAAGATTGGATTACAGACTGTTGGGAAAGTAAAAGATGGTTGCTAAAATAATGTAGTCAAGTCAGAGCAGATTTAGGGAAATACATTTAAACTTGTTATTTAAAAAAAACATATTATTCAACAGAACTTTTGCGTAAATGTCACGGTGATTATGCTCTTGTAACAAAATTCTCAACCTTATCTGTGACGAGCCCAACTCAGATTCAAAGCATGAATTAAAGTGAGTTGTTCGATTTCTCACACTTGCTTCAGGAGGAACTGAAGGATTTTTAGATTTACCTGGATTAATTACCTGCTAAAGTAGCGGAGTTTGGTTAAAAGAATTGTTAAGCTGACTGTTCAAGAGGGCATGCTGGGAAGGTTGACCAAATTTGAAAAGTGTTATGCAGACTGTCGGGAAGGCTACAGATAAGGAGGCCTTGAGAGACTGTGGGAAACCATTGTAAACATAAGATGCCGTTTGGTAGTATCAGTTTGTGTAACCATGGGTAAGTAAGAATGGAAAATTACTGAAACAGGTTATTAACATCAGCAAGAATGATATAAGAGACAGTCCAGGAGACCAACCAGGGCTCTGTTCATAAGTCAGACTTGAAGAATGTGGCACAGGAAGTCGGTGGATTATTAACCTTTCACTGTTCATAAAGCAGAAGAATTCTAAGTTTTGGATTGTACTACTGATCTAAAGATTGTATGAATATCTATCTGTAAGCCTGTACTGTTGAAATACTAACCAGGAGGTCCCAAGTTCAATTCATGGTCCATGCTGAGTTAGCTCAGCTCAGTTTGGGCAGCAGTTGGGGTGCCACACTTAGGCCGGAATTTTGCCGGCGCTCAGATGGTGGGTTCGGAGGCAGGTCTTCTGTCAAAATCAAAATGATTGACAGCGGGTCGGGATCCCGCTGTCAACCCGCCTCCATGTCAGTTTCCCAAGTGTCGGGTCTGTAAAGCGCAGGTGGGTGAACCAATTCAGATACTTAAGAGCTTGTTAAATGGTACTTAAACACCATTTTACCATGTACTTACCATTTTACTAGCTTTTTCACGAGGTTCCCGGCACTCGGGGTCACGTCAGATAAGTAGGTAGGGCTGTCAATGACTCTCCATTCCTCTGAATAGGTGACAGCTGCAAAAGTGGTATAAAAGCTACCATTTCACAGCTGTTCACTTTCCAATTTGAGAAGCTGGAGCCTTCAGGATTTGGAATACACTTTTCAGCTTTAGGCAGTTTGGAAGTGTTTGGAGTAAACTCTCTATCCACTTTCACCTCCTTCGAGCAACCTCTCTCCCCATTGTCAAAATAGTAAAGATTGAGAGCGAGTAGGAAACCCGCTGTCAACCCACCTCCACGTGAGTCTCCCAGGTGTCGGGTCTGTCTGCACAGAACTGACCCGACACCAAGCGGCGGGGGAGACAATTTAAATCATTAAATGGCCTGTTAACAGCCAATTCAATGCCATTTTGAGACTACCTTGTAATTTTACATGCTCCCCCACGGGTTACCCGCTGCTCGGGGAACACGCCAGCTCACCCTGTCATGAGTTGAGTTTGCTTTGATTTATCTGATATCCTGACAGCTGCAGAAGTGGTATAAAGGATGCCATGTTGCAGATGTTCAGTTTCAGAGCTCAGAAACTGTTGGTTACTGCATTGTAAGACATATAGGGGGAAAAATTTGTTTGATTAGCACCTCCCGTTTGTGCCCTAAGAGGGCGCTAACGGGGCGCAAAACCACTAGCGCCTGGGCGCGGCGATGTTTGCGCCACTCGCGAAATTGACCAGCGTTTTTGCGGTGGCGCTAAACTCTACCGCCACGAACTTCTGCGCCCGCAGAACATGACATCAGTCGAGCATGCAACGCCCCGGTGGCGCCCCAGACTGGATATTGAGTGGCTCCCCCTTCCTTTCCGCCTGCCGCTAGCAACAACAGGGAGAGTGGAACGCTTTGCAGTCGGGAAGGGGCTGGTGAAGCGTTATTTATAGATGGCCTTTTTCTGCCTTTTTTGTCGGAGACATTTTTGCACCACGCATTCTGAGAGAGAGAGAGAGATTCTGAGAGAGAGAGAGAGAGAGAGACTTCTGGAGAGATTCAACACTGTGTGAAGTAGTTTTGGTTACTGAGCAGCACTTTGCAGGTTCTTTTTGGATTTGACCTTCATTGCTTTGATTGTCAAGAGACTGTGGGGGCTGCACTGATTCGGGGCCTGCAGAATCAGAGGCATCAGAGACGCAGAGAGAGTATGGCAAACATGGCCAGAGGGAGGAGGGCCAACAGGCCTCTGCTCAGGAGACCTTACCCTCCCAGGGCATTCCAGGAACAATTCTCCTACATTCATTTGTCTGAGGAGCAGTGTTTGCGCAGGCTGCGCTTCAGCAAGGAGGTAGTCACTGAGCTCTGCCACCTGCTGCAACCAGATCTGCGGCCTCAAGTGAGGACCAGGACATCTCTGTCGGTGGCAGTGAAGGTCACAGTGGCTCTGAATTTTTATGCCACCGGCTCCTTTCAAGCAGCTACTGGGGACATTGCCAATTTCTCCCAGTTCGCGGTCGATTGCTGTATCCGGGAGGTGACAAATGCCCTGTATAAAAGGAGATGCCAGTACATCTCTTTCCCCATGACCCGGGCCAAACAGCAAGTGCGCGCATTTGGCTTTGCGAGGATAGCGGGCTTCCCCATGGTGCAGGGCGCCATTGACTGCACATATGTGGCATTGCGGGCACCGCATGAAAATGCAGAGGTTTTCTGAAACCGCAAGGGGTTCCACTCCTTAAATATCCAGTTGGTCTGTGACCACAGACAGCTCATACTCGCCGTCAATGTCCACTATCCTGGCAGCAGCCACGATGGTTTCATCCTGCTCCAGACTGGTGTGGCAGACCTTTTCCAGGCACCGCATCAGCCAAGTGGTTGGCTCCTCGGGGACAAGGGTTATCCACTCCGCACCTGGCTGATGACACCACTCCGTAACCCCAACACCCCTGCCGAGCTGCGGTATAATGAGAGCCATATCGCCACCAGGATCATAATTGAGTAGACGATCGGCGTACTCAAGCAACGGTTCCGCTGTCTGGATCACTCAGGAGGAGCCCTGCAGTACTCTCCTGAGCGAGTCTCCCTCTTCATAGTTGTGTGCTGCATGCATCATAACCTGGCAATCCTGAGGACCCAGCCAATGTCACCAGGGATTGGTGCACCACCGGAGGAGGAGGAGGAAGAGGAGGAGGAAGAGGAGGAGGATGATCATCAGCAGCACCAAGGCGGGAGGGAGGCCCACAATGTTGACACTGCAAGGGCCGTCCGTCAATGGCTGATAACAAGCCGCTTCTAGGCCCCTACTCAGAAGATGGCTTCTGGCATGGAGAACAACATTATGGAAAGCAACCTGCAACCCCTATAGCCGGCCAAGGCAGCAATGATTCCAAAGACCAAACATGTACATCTTGAATACAACAACTTTTTAAATTTACAAACTCTGTGTGTGTCATTAGTAACACTACAGACAGCTACCCGCAGATCCGACCGAAGAACACACCCGCCAACTCAATAGGCTGATCAAGACCTTCGATCCAGACCTTCAAAACATCCTACGCGCTCTCATCCCACGTACTCCCCGCGTAGGAGACTTTTACTGCCTCCCAAAGATACACAAAGCCAACACACCCAGACGTCCTATCATATCAGGCAACGGAACCCTGTGTGAGAACCTCTCTGGGTACGTCGAGGGCATCCTGAAACCCATCGTACAGGGAACCCCCAGCTTCTGTCGCGACACTACAGACTTCTTGCAGAAACTCAGCACCCATGGACCAGTTGAACCAGGAACACTCCTCGTCACAATGGACGTATCGGCACTCTACACCAATATCCCCCACAATGACGGCATCGCTGCGACAGCCTCAGTACTCAACACCAACAACGGCCAATCTCCGGATGCCATCTTACAACTCATCCGCTTCATCCTTGACCACAATGTCTTCACCTTCGACAACCATTTTTTCACCCAAACACACGGAACAGCCATGGGGACCAAATTCGCACCCCAATACGCCAACATCTTCATGCACAAGTTCGAGCAAGACTTCTTCGCTGCACAGGACCTCCAACCAACGCTGTACACCAGATACATCGACGACATCTTCTTCCTTTGGACCCACAGCGAAGGATCACTGAAAGGACTACACGATAGCATCAACAGGTTCCATCCCACCATCAAACTCACCATGGACTACTCCTCAGAATCGGTTTCATTCTTGGACACACGAATCTCCATCGAAGACGGACGCCTCAGCACTTCACTCTACCGCAAGCCCACGGACAACCTCACGATGCTCCACTTCTCCAGCTTCCACCCTAACCACGTTAAAGAAGCCATCCCCTATGGACAAGCCCTGCGAATACACAGGATCTGCTCAGACGAGGAGGAACGCGATGGACACCTACGGACACTGAAAGATGCTCTCGTAAGAACGGGATATGATGCTCGACTCGTCGATCGACAGTTCCGACGGGCCACAGTGAAAAACCGCATAGACCTCCTCAGAAGACGAACACGGGACACAACCAACAGAGTACCCTACGTCGTCCAGTACTTCCCCGGAGCGGAAAAACTACGCCATGTTCTTCGCAGCCTTCAACATGTCATCGATGACGACGAACACCTTGCTAAGGCCATCCCCACGCCTCCACTACTCGCCTTCAAGCAGCCGCCTAACCTCAAAAGTACCATCGTTCGCAGCAGATTACCCATCTTTCAGGAGAACAGCAACCAAGACACCACACAACCCTGCCACGGCAACCTCTGCAAGACATGCCAAATCATGGACACAGATACCATCATTACACGTGAGGACACTACCCACCAGGTACACGGTACATACTCATGTGACTCGGCCAACGTTGTCTACCTGATACGTTGCAGTAAAGGATGCTCCAGAGCATGGTACATCGGCGAGACCATGCAGACACTGAGACAACGTATGAACGGACACCGCGCAACAATCGCCAGGCAGGAGGGTTGCCTCCCAGTCGGGGAACACTTCAGCAGCCAGGGGCATTCAGCCTCGGATCTGCGGGTAAGCGTTCTCCAACGCGGCCTTCGAGATACACGACAGCGCAAAATCATAGAGCAGAAACTGATAGCCAAGTTCCGCACTCATGAGGATGGCCTCAATCGCGATATCGGGTTCATGTCACGATACAGAACGTGACTTGACATCATGGCCGGTCTTCCCAGGTGTTTTTTTTTTAAAAAGGCTAACACAAGAACACAAATTGACAGGATATGCAGCCAGCAGGTGGTTTGACACGTTGGACTCCCTGGGACACATCTCATTGTCTTGGCTGTGCTCTTTGTTGTAGGGAATAATGTGAATAGATTTTGTCTGGGTTTAAATTGTGAATTCTGGGAGATTCTCTCATTGCTAACTTACCTGACGAAGGAGCGAACTGCTTCGAAAGCTTGTAAAATTAAATAAATCTGTTGGACTATAACCTGGTGTTGTGCGACTTCTCATTTTTGTCCACCCCAGTCCAACGCCGGCATCTCCACATCATTTATTCATGACAAACTAATAGAAACAAACACAACAAATCATTAATTAACATAACTGGTTCTCACAAGCTGGAGATAATGGCCAAAACACTAAACAAAAGTTATCAGATGAACCTCGGCCTTTAATAAAAACATTCCCAACATTTCTTTAGACCTCTTACTTTTTGCCCTTCGAGGGTGATCTCCATCCCTTGCGCACTTCCCGCCTTCCCACCCTACTGCTCCTCCATAATGGGGCCCCAGTGGCTGCAGCAAGGCTGGTAGAAGGCTGCTGAATGTCAGATCCTGAGACTACAGATGCCCTTGAAGGATGCCCTCGACCGGCTCTGGACCTGGATGCCCCGGCTGCAGACTGCACCAACTCTGCATGGGTGGCAGCAGTCTGGGCTGGCTGTGTTGCAGGCGGTGGCAAGTGCAATGGGGAAGTGACAGTGGCGGGAGCAGGAATGCTGTCATCCTGAGAGAGAACAGCACCTCCCTGCTCGAACGACACACTGGCATTCACACGGGGCAGCACCTCAGCATCCGGAGCAATCTGCTGGAGCACAGATTGCTGGCCTGCTGCGGCGCGGTGAGAGCCCCGGGGCAATGTGGCCGAACCAGTGACGATGGCAGCAGTCAGTGCTTGCGTTGCCTCAATCTGAGACTGCATGAGAGCAGTCTGAGACTGGATGGCAGCAGCCAGTGACTGAATTGCAGCACTAAGCAGTTGCGTTGCGTCCGCCTGTGCTGCAGCGGAGTGCTCCACACTCCTTGCCAGTGCATCAATGCTTTCGGGCACCCTTCCCATTGCACCCATGAGCTGAGTGTGCATGTCCACTGCCTGGGTGTTCATTACCGCGATGAGCCGCTCCTCCTCTTCGTCCAGTGCAACAGGACTCGCTGGCCTACTCTCCCTCCGGAGAGATGGCCCCCGAGCTTCCCTACCCCCATGGCGTTGCTGCAGCCCGCTGGGTCCTGGAGCTTCACCCTCATCAGACCCTTCACCCCTGCTCCCCTCCAGGGAAGGCGTGGTCACAGTGTGGGCATGGGCTCCCTCGGGAGGCGCTGGCGCTGAGGCTCCGGCTTCCTCTTCCTCCTCGCCTGTGGCATCACTCCCACTGGTTGGTTGAGGGCCAGGCTGCTCAGCTGGTGGTTCACTATCTGAAAGCAGGGAGATACAAGAGTGGCTTTAGTGTCAGGACAGGGGGGCAGTAAGGGAGCAAGGACTGGAGACATTTAGTAAGTTGGATTGAAAGTGTAAAAGGCTGGTGTTGTGAGGGACAAGTGGAATGAGAGAGGAGAGAAAGCTGATGAACTTACCATTGCTGTCCCAAAGGGGGTCGACCTCTCCAGCGGCCACGGGACCTATCATCTGGCTTGCGACGATCCTGTGGACGCGCGCCTCCAGATCGCTGAGGGTTTGCAGCTGAGGCGGTCCTCCACCCGTCCATTGCTGTTGCCGCCGATTATGAGATAGCTTGGCCTGCAAGAAAAAGGACGGTGTCTGAGTAAAGATACAGCCATGTGCTTGCCTGATGTGCCTCCCATAGTTGAATAGCCCTTAATATATGCAGCCATGTGCTTGCCTGATGTGCCTCCCATAGTTGAATAGCCCTAATGTATGCAGCCATGTGCTTGCCTGATGTGCCTCCCATAGTTGAATAGCCCTTAATGTATGCAGCCTTGTGCTTGCCTGGTGTGCCTCCCATAGTTTAACAGCCCTTCATGTATGTAAGGTGTGGAATGTGCATGTGTGTTTTATGAGATGGCCATAGGTCTTGGATGAGTGTTGGGCATTGGGGATTTTATACCCTCTGGCCATAGAGTGAGGTTGAGATGGAGGGATGGAGAGGTATTGAAAAGCAGCCACTCACTCTGACCACCCAAGTGAGGTAATTGAACTTTTTCCGACATTCTCTGTGGGCACCATGCTCCTGGAGGAGATGTGATGAGCCACCTTCCTCCACACTCTTCTATAGTTGCAGGGCAATGGCCTCCTGCCACTCTCTGGGTACAGTATTGATCTTCAGCGCTCACTGCGCCAACCAGAGCAACTAAGACCCGGTCGCTGAAGCGTTGAGCTTGTTCCCTGGCCCTCTCCATAGTCCTTTGCAGCAGCTTTGAGGTTGAGGTCTTTCCAGGCCGAGATTCAAGGCTGCAATGAGCAGGGTGTGGCTGGAGAGCAAGATCGACCCTCCCCTTTAAGAACTGGCCGGCGCCATTGTGTGTGTGTTCCATTGCTAACTAACATCACCTGAGCTTCGCCAGCGCTCTGAGGTAGCGCCTCGCTCCTCGGCCTTTGCGCCTTAAGACAGGTGTGTAGCGCCTGATTTAGCGCTGCAATCACCTCCAGGGGCAATAGAAGCCAAGTTTGTAGTCAGAGGCGATAATTTGCGCCAGGCGCTAAACTTTGCGCCCGGCCGATAATTGCACCCCAAATGGGACAATACCGAATTTCTCCCCCATAGAGATTTCTTTAGCTTGCAAGTGATTAGAGTCAACTCTCTATCCAGTGTCACCTCATTGGAGCAACCTCTCTCACCATTGACAGATCGCTTCTTTCATCTCACCTGCAGCTGCCATCTATTCCAGTAACATCAGTGCCCTTGAAAAAATCACACCTTGGTCCTCAGAATCCCACCACGATCACCCCCAACACCAACATCACCAGGCACACCAGCTTCACCAACAACAACACCAACCTGCTCCACAATCAACTGATGCTGCACAGGACACAGGGCATCAGCACCCGACCACATTGCTGCCTGGGAGGCCAGGGATGCCCTCACCATGGCCAGATTAACTTCACTTGACGCTGTATACCCTGGCTGCCACATGATGCGCCAGGTTGGCATCACCCCACACCAGCACCCTATGCATCCCTGCAATGCCCAAGCCATTCCTTTCACACGCATCACCATTGCGGTGGGTAACGTTATGTCTCACCATTCACTGCAACTCACTAAGCCACTTCCAAAGGTGCACACAAATCTGTCCAAGAAGGCAAAGTGTGGAAAATAAAGATTTCAATGTTTGGCAACACATCAACACAAACTTTACATGAACATTGGTGAAAACACCCAAGTGCCTACCCTTGTGTGTTGTTAGTTGGTATGATTGGACAAGGATGAGGGTGAGTGTGTGGGGTGGCTAGTGAGATGGAGATGTGATGATGTAGATAGAAAGAGAGGGATGGGTGGAGGTGCAAGGTAAGTTGGTGTGAGTAAGGATGCGCAGGAATAGGGTAGGGAAGGCAGAGTGATGGGGATGTGATGAGTGGCACAGCAGGATGAGGTTGAGTGTGGCTTGGCAGTAACGTTTTGTAATTTACTGAGATCATTGAAAGGTTTGCGTCACTGAAGCCAGGTCTTCCTGACAACATCCCTGCTTGTGCCCTCCTCTGCAATGTGCAACCAGGCTGCGTAGTGTTGGGAAGGTTTCTTCTGCCCATTAGAAGGGAAGAGAACCTCCCTGAGTGCTGTGACTCCCTCCACAAGAATATGGAGGGAGTCATAGGAGAGCCTGGGTACAGACGTGTACCTTTGTGCAGTGCTTGTCAGTGTTTGCAGCACCTCAATGATGCAGAACACTGACAGCACAACTGTCAGAATGAATGTGGACATGGTCCCTTTAAGGAAAACGGCTGATGACGCGTCATCAAATGACGTCATCAGACCCGCTTCCTTCAACTGGCTGGGAACCTCGGAGGGTGGGCTTAACAAGCCCAATCAACGGAAAACTCTTCTCACAGAGCAGGATGGAGCTGGGAGTGGGGTCGCAACCCGCCACCTACCTCGGCCGCACTTAGTACACCTCGGTACCGAAACTGCGGCCTTGGTTTCAGTGGCCCTGTACAAGGACTGTAAAGAATCAACCAAGGTTCTCTCTCCTTGTTGTAATCCTATAAATTGTACTGAAATGTTGAGTGAGAAAAGGGTCACGTTTAACCGTGATGCACTCCATATTGAAATTGGCTGCAGACATGTATTATGTCGGCTAACACTAGAAGGAGAATCATTTAGATGAGGTACTGAACCATGCCCAAGCCAAAATAAAGAATCAGTATCTGTAGAAGGGGAGCGGAGAGCAGAGTATAGGGAAAACAAATAAAGCCACATGAAAGAAACAAATAAAGTCATAGGCCGTGAAATTCAGCACCTTAGCGCCGTATCTAAAGGCCATTTCAGCAAAAAAAGTCCGCCCATTTCTGCCGCATCCCGCGGCGGCTGCTATTTTGGGCAGGTCAGCAACACGGCCTGTTGCCGGCACTCGTTAGAAAAATGGTAATGAGGCAGATCGTGGTGTCAATCGGTGTGCAACGCTGATTTGACGCACAACCTGCCATTTTGGACTTCACCACTCCATTCAACGCCCTTTCAAAAACACCAACAGCTGAACACACGAGGGACCCCCCACCAGCGCTATTTAAAGGGATCAGCAACAATTCGCAGTCATCTTGCTTTTTGATTTCTACTCAATCTGTGTAAGTTTGTACAACTGTTTGGATCTTTCTACAGTTATTTAAAGTTGTTGAGGTGACAGGGAGTGATGCTGCAAGCGGAGAACGCCTTGCTTCTGATTTCAAAGGGTTGGCTCAGACCACTTGCTCCCAGTCATGGGAGCTTGAAAGGATTCGCAAAATTTCATGTGTCCCCCCCCCGAAGATTTTTGTTGGACTTATTAATAAGGAACCCTGGTCTGACTGAGTTTTAAAATCCAGGGCATAAAATGGCTGCGGTCAGACCTCATGACCAAGAGCCTTTCAGACGCTGGCAAACTATCAGCTTGTGTATTCCGATTTCCGATGCATTGGGGACAAACCGATCAGGTCTACGCATAAGGCTTTCAAGGTGTTTGCTCAAATAATCAGCGAGGACATTGAGACTGGGCTGGCCCATCATCGAACCTGTCGGACAAAGGGGAGCAGTTGAAGAACTGGTATGATACAATTAACCTTTTGTTAAAATTCATCATGCCCAGATCAGACAATAGAAATGAGCTGATCTGGAGGGAGATTAGGACGACTGGGAGGGTATAACTGGGAAGACCCAGCCCCTCTCTCTCTCTCTCTCTCTCTCTCTACCTGGATCCCGGTTCACCCTGCCTGTCTGCTAGCAGCCAAGAAAGAAGACCAGAAACTTTGTAGCCACGTTTCGACGGCAGAGACAGGGTACAGGGCCAGGTTTTTCCATCCATTTCACCGGTGAGCATTATCTTCTTCTGGCTGTCGCAAGACAATTTTAGTCAGGCGTAAGGGTGGGAATTATTGGGGATATTGCTAAAATTGTAATTTTAGGATTTTCCCTCGATGTGTCCGTTTCTCCTCCCATGTTAAGTGTAAAACCGTACTGCATAGTGATTTTGTTTTCTTCATATGATACTGTTTCTGTGTAGTTTTACTTCTGTAAATAAACATTGGTTTTCCTCACACCAATCCACGGGTCTGATAAGTCCTGGGCTCAGAACTAGGAAGGGGATAGTGATTCGCAACCGCACAGCGGGCAGCGCAGTCCAGGAAAACATAACTGGCTGACCTACAAATAAGCCCCTGAGACAAAAACCCCTTACAAGCTCTACTTGCAGTATCCCTTGTGCTGGAGTATGACAGGGAGATGAAGCAGAGGCAGCAAAGAAGAGGACAAACTGCTCACAGAGGGAGGAGGATGAGGGGCAGGAGGGCTCTCAGGAGCAGGCCTTACCCACCTAGGGTCTTCCAAGAGCACTTTTCCTACCTGCACTTAAGCCAGGAGCAGTGTATTCGCAGGCTCCGCTTCACCAAGGAGGTGGTCACAGAACTCTGCCCCCTCTTGGAACCAGACCTGCAGTCTCAGAGCAGGGCGACGACAGCACTGTCAGTGGCCGTCAAGGTCACCGGGGCCTCTATTTTTTTCGCCACCGTATCCTTCCAGTCTGGAGCAGGAGACATAGCTAACATCTCCCAGTTCGCCGTCAATCGCTGCATCCGAAAGGTCACAGAGGCTCTCTACAGTAGGAAAAGGGACTTCATTGTCTTACCTCTGAACAGAAAGAAGCAGGAGGAGCATGCATGTGGCTTTGCCAGGATATCGGGCTTCCCCATGGTGCAGGACGCCATCGACTGCACACACGTGGCTTTGCGGGCAGCGCATTTCATAAGAACATAAGAAATAGGAGCAGGAATAGGCCACTTGGCCCCTCGAGCCTGCTCTGCCATTCAATAAGATCATGGCTGATCTTGGGCTCAAAGCCACTTCCCAGCCCGCTCCCCATAACCCTACACTCCCTTATCTTGCAAAAATTTGTCTATCTCCACTTTAAATGTATTTAATGACCCAGCCTCCACAGCTCTCTGGGGCAGAGAATTCCACAAATTTATGACCCTCTGAGAGAAGAAGTTCCTCCTCATCTCAGTTCTAAAAGGGCGACCCTTTATTCTAAAACTGTGCCCCCAAGTTCTAGATTTCCCCACGAGGGGAAACATCCTCTCTGCATCTACCCTGTCGAGCCCCCTCAGTATCTTATATGTTTCGATAAGATCACCTCTCATTCTTCTAAATTCCAATGAGTATAGGCCCAGCCTGCTCAACCTTTCCGCATAAGTCAAACCCCTCATCTCTGGAATTAACCTAGTGAATCGTCTCTGAACTGCCTCCAATGCAAGTATATCCTTCCTTAAATAAGGAGACCAAAACTGTACGCAGTACTCAAGGTGTGGTCTCACCAATACCTTGTACAGTTGTAGCAGGACTTCCCTGCTTTTATACTCCAACCCCCTTGAAATAAAGGCCAACATTCCATTTGCCTTTTTGATTACTTGCTGTACCTGCATGCAAACTTTTTGTGTTTCATGCACAAGGACCCCCAGGTCCCTCTGAACTGTAGCATTTTGTAATCTCTCTCCATTTAAATAATAGTTTGCTTTTTTATTTTTCCTGCCAAAGTGGATAACCTCGCACTTTCCCACATTATACTCCATCTGCCAAATGTTTGCCAACTCACCTAGTATGTCAATATCCCGTTGCAGATTCTTTGAGTCCTCTGCACAACTTGCTTTCCCACCCATCTTTGTATCATCTGCAAACTTGGCTACATTACACTCGATCCCTTCATCCAAGTCATTAATGTAGATTGTAAATAGTTGGGGCCCCAGCACCGATCCTTGTGGCACCCACTAGTTACCGTTTGCCAACCGGAAAATGACCCATTTATCCCGACTCTCTGCTTTCTGTTAGTTAGCCAATTCTCTATCCATGCTAATATATTACCCCCAACTCCGTGAGCTCTTATGTTATGCAGTAACATTTTATGTGGCACCTTATCGAATGCCTTCTGGAAATCCAAATACACCACATCCACTGGTTCACCCTTGTCCACCCTGCTTGTTACATCCTCAAAGAACTCCAGCAAATTTGTTAAACATGATTTCCCTTTCCTAAAACCATGCTGACTCTGTTTGACTGCAGTATGTTTTTCTAAATGCCCTGCTACTGCTTCCTTAATGAAGGACTCCAGCATTTTCCCAATGACAGATGTTAGGCTAACTGGTCTATAGTTTCCTGCTTTCTGTCTCCCTCCTTTCTTAAATAGGAGTGTTACATTAGCGGTTTTCCAATCCGCTGAGACCTCTCCAGAGTCCAGGGAATTTTGGTATATTGCAACCAATGCATCCACTATCTAACCAGCCACTTCTTTTAAGACCCTGGGATGCAGGCCATCTGGTCCAGGGGACTTGTCGTCTTTTAGTCCCATTATTTTACCGAGTACTATTTCCTTAGTGATAGTGATTGTCTTTAGTTCCCCCCTCCCTGTGGCCCTTGATTATCCATTATTGGGGTGTTGTTAGTGTCTTCTACAGTGAAAACAGATGCAAAATATTTGTTCAGAGTCTCTACCATTTCCCCGTTCTCCATTATTAATTCCCCAGTCTCATCCTCTAAGAGTCCAACGTTTACTTTAGCTACCGTCTTCCTTTTTATATACCTGTAGAAGCTCTTACTATCTGTTTTAATGTTTCTTGCCAGCTTACTCTCACAATTCATCTTCTCTCTCTTTATTATTTTTTAGTCATCCTTTGCTGGTTTTTAAAAATTTCCCAATCTTCTGGTCTCCCACCAATCTTGGCAACATTGTATGCCTTCGTTTTCAATTTGATACCATCCTTGGGTACTTCCTTAGTTAGCCACGGATGGTGCTCCCTTCTCTTAAAATCTTTCTTTCTCACTGGAATATATTTTTGTTGAGAGTTATGAAATATCTCCTTAAATGTCCGCCACTGCATTTCAACTTTCTTACCCTTTAATTTGTTTTTCCAGTCCACTTTAGCCAGTTCTGCCCTCATGCCATTATAATTGCCTTTATTTAAGATCAGGACACTGGTTTGAGATACAACTTTCTCCCTCTCCAAATGAATTTGAAATTCACCATGCTATGATCAGTCTTTCCTAGAGGATCCTTTACTATGAGATCATTTATTAATTCTGTCTCATTACATAGTACCAGATCCAAGATAGCCTGTTCCCTGGTTGGTTCCATTACATACTGTTCTAGGAAAACATCCCGGATGCACTCTATGAACTCCTCCTCTAGGCTACCATGGCCAATTTGATTTGTCCAATCAATATGGAGATTAAAATCACCCATGATTATTACCGTACCTTTTTTTACAGGCCTTCATTATTTGTTGACTTTTACTCTGTCCAACACCATTGCTACTGTTTGGGGGCGTGTGACATGACACGCTACAGAACGTGACTTGACATCGTTGTCTGTCTTTCCAGTTTTTAAAAAACAAACACAAAAAAAACCCCAAAAAACAAACCCCAAAAAAGATGGATAGAGAGGAAGGGATATGGAGAGAGATCTGCTGCAGACAGCAGGATTAGACACGTTGGACCCCCTGGGACACATCTCATTGTCTTGGCTGTGCTCTTGGTGTGTCTTTGATGTAAGGAAAGATTGTATCTCTGCATTTTCTGTGTTTATATTCTGTGAACTTTTGTAGATTCACTCATTATAACTTTACCTGAAGAAGGGGCAATAGCTCCGAAAGCTTGTAATTTTAAATAAATCTGTTGGACTATAACCTGGTGTTGTGCGACTTCTCATTTTTGTCCACCCCAGTCCAACGCCGGCATCTCTGCATCATAATTGAATATAGGTATTATGTTAGCTATCCACCAGTCTTCTGGCACTACACCTTTTTCTAACGAATTATTAAATATGTTTAGGAATGCCTCTGCTATCTCTTCCCTAGATTCTTTTAAAATGTATGGATGCAATCCATCCAGAACAGGGGTTTTATCGTCTGAGCTTGATTAATTTATTTAATATATCCGCTTTTTAATTTTAAATGCACTTATCTCATTACTAATCTCATCATCCAATGTCATGTCCACCTGTTCTATCTCCCTGGTAAATATGGAAGCAAAATAATTATTTCATGTTTCTGCCATCTCTCTATCATTACCTGTGGTATTATCCTGTCTATCCCTTAATGGCCCTATTCCCATCCCAACCTTCCTTTTTTTATTGATGTGCCTGTAAAATATTTTACTAATGTGTTTGATGTTCCTTGATAATTTAATTTCATAGTTCCTCTTTGCTTTCCGAATTGTTTTTTTGACTTCTCTCCTAATCTCTTCATATTCTCCCTTATCATGCACTCCCCTGCTGTCCATGTACGTAATGTATGTCTCTTTCCTTACCCTCAATTGTTCCTTATGGGTTTATTCATCCATGGAGTCTCATTAGTGTTTAGTTTGTTCTTTCCTTTTAGCAGAATATATTGTTCCTGCACTCTGCTGAACACCATTTTAAATGTTTCCCATTGCTGTTCTACATTATTGTTTGCCAATATTGTTGCCCATTTTATTTTCCCAAGTTCAACTCTCAGCCCCTTAAAAATCAGCTTTTCTCCAATCTATTAACCTGGATTTCGTCATACTTATGTCCTTCTCTATTATCATCTTAAAGCCTATTATATTATGGTCACTATTGCCGAGATGTTCCCCTACTTTTACTTTTCTTATCTGCTCTGGTTCATTCCTCATTACTAGATCCAATAGCGAATCCTCCCTTGTTGGGATTTTTACATATTGGGTTAGAAAGGAGTCCTGTAGACATTGTAGGAACTCCATTCCCTTATCCCCTTTACCTACCTCATCTGTCCAATTAATATCGGGGTAGTTGAAATCCCCCATGATTATTATTCTATGTTTTTTACTAATTTCCCTAATTTGTCTGCATATTTCTTCCTCCACCTCCCATCCACTATTAGGTGGTCTGTAGACTACGCCTATTGCTGTGATTGATCCTTTCTTATCTTTTATTGCTATCCATATAGATTCTATTTTTGTCTTAATATGATAGAATTTTATATTGACTTTGAAAGTGACTTAGTTAAATCTGAAACTAGGGTCTTAAATCTAAACAAAGCAAACTACATAGGTATGAGGGGCGAGTTGGCTAAGGTATATTGGGAAACTACATTAAAAGATATGACAGTGGATGAGCAATGGCTAACATTTAAAGAATTAATACATAATGTACAATAAATATACATTCCTTTAAGGCACAAAAACCCCACAGGAAAAGTAGTCCAACCGTGGCTAACAAGAGAAGTTAAAGATAGTATTAGATGAAAGGAAGAGGCTTGTAATGCTGCCAAAAAGAATAGTAAGCCTGAGGATTGGGAGGATTTTAGAATTCAGCAAAGGAGGACCAAGAAATTGATAAAGAAAGGGAAAATAGAATATGAGAGTAAACTAGCGGGAGACATAAAAACAGACTGTAAAAGCTTCTATTGGTATGTAAAAAGGAAAAGATTAGCGAAAGTAAATGTGGGTCCCTTACAGGCTGAGACAGGAGAAATTATAATGGGGAATAAGGAAATGGCAGAGAGATTAAACAAATACTTTGGGGGGGAATTTTCCCAGCCCTGAGGAGGCGGGTATGGAGGCGGGACTGCTGGGAAAATGGCAGAAACTGGGAGCGGGTACTGACCCCGCTCCCACCCTGCCTCCGTGCCATCTTCCCGGGAGGCGGGTCCCCGAGTCACGCAGGGACCCGTCTCCTCGAGACGGGAAGGGGATTAGAGCCAATTAACTACCTGTTAACAGGTAGTTAACAGGCAGTTTTGAGGCTTTTCCCCATTTTACACCTGCAATTGCAGGCTTCGCGACGGCTGCAAACCTCACCAGGGTCAGCAAGGCGAGCAGTGGGTCTGCGGGGGTGAGGGGGTCAAAATGTCAGCTGTAGAGGTGAGTGATGGGTGCAAATGTGGACAGGTAAGTATGAGAGGTGAGTGTAAAGTGTTGGAAAAAGTTTCCTTACCTTTGCTTCTTTCTGCAGGCTTCAACCTTTGAGGATCTGGAGGTGCCTCATCTCAACGGCAGAGATGACAGAACGGCTGCTGCATTCTCAGATTCAGCAGTCATCTGCTTTCTGCTGAGGAGAGAGATCTTGGTGAGCCTGTGTGCAAGGGCTCACCTTAGAACAGAGATTGTCAGTGTTTGACAGCTTCACTTTGGTAGGAAGAATAGAAAAGCAGAGTATTTTTTAAATGGTGAGAGATTGGGAAATGTTGGTGTTCAGAGGGACCTGGGTGTCCTTGTACATGAATCACTGAAAATTAACATGCAGATACAGCAAGCAATTAGGAAAGCAAATGGTATGTTGGCCTTTATTACAAGAGGATTTGAGTATAAGGGTAAAGACATCTTACTGCAATTATATAGGGCCCTGGCGAGACCACACCTGGAGTATTATGTACAGTTTTGGTCTCCTTACCTAAGGAAGGATATACTTGCCATCGAGGGAGTGCAACAATGGTTCACCAGACTGATTCCTGGGATGGGGGGATTGTCCTATGAGGAGAGATTGAGTAGACTAGGCCTATATTCTCTAGAGTTTAGAAGAATGAGAGGTGATCTCATTGAAACATACAAAATTCTTACAGGGCTTGACAGGGTAGATGCAAGGAGGATGTTTCCCCTGGCTGGGGAGTCTAGAACCAGGGGTCACAGTCTCAGAATAAGGGGTCAGCCATTTAGGACTGAGATGATGAGAAATTTCTTCACTCAGAGGGTGGTGAATCTTTGGAATTCTCTACCCCAGAGGGCTGTGGAGGCTCAGTCATTGAGTATATTCAAGACAGAGATCGATAGATTTTTTAATATTAAGGGAATCAAGGGATATGGGGATAGTGCAGGAAAGTGGAGATGAGATAGAAGATCAGCCATGATCTTATTGAATGGCGGAGCAGGCTCGAAGGGCCAAATGGCCTACTCCTGCTTGTATTTCTTATGTTCTTGCTGATAGCTGCATCACTTTTTTCTACTGCCAATATTATCCCTAATAAGTACAGCTACTCCACCTCCCCTTTTTCCCTCTCTATCTTTTCTAAATATGTTATTTCCTGCAATGTTTAATTCCCATGTCATTTCTGTAGCCATGTCTCAGTAATCCCTATTATGTCTGGTTCCTCGCAGCGCCAGATTGCCTCCAGCTCCCCTGTTTTATTACGGATACTGTGTGCAATGCTGTACAGACAGTTTAATTCATTTTTAATAGGATTTCCTCTCACTTTATCTTTAACTATCTTTTTAGACTCTTGTTCTATAACTCTATTTATTCCCTTGCCATCAATGTTCTCCCTTACTTTCTTCTTTCCTATGCTCTCTTTTCCTGTTTTGTTTATATTTAGGCTGGTAACATTTCTTGTAGATCCCTCCCCCCATCTTACTAGTTTAAAGCCTTTGCCACTTCCCTATTTACCCTTTCACTAGGACACTGGTCCCATCCCGGTTCAGGTGGAGCCCGTCCCATCGGTACAGCTCCTTCCTGCCCCAGAACTGATGCCAGTGTCCCATGAAAAGGAACCCCTCTTTCCCACACCAACCCTTTAGCCATGTGTTAATTCTCCTGGTCTGACTGTTTCTGTGCCAATTTGCACATGGATCAGGCAATAATCCAGAGATTATTACCCTCAAAGTCCTGCTTTTTAATTTAGAGCCTAACTCCTGATACTTTTTCAGCAGGACCTCCTCCCTGTTCCTACCTTTGTCATTTGTTCCAACATGGACCACGACAACTGGATTCCCACTCTCTCTTTCTAAGTTCCTCTCCAGCTGCCATGAGATATCCCTTACCCTGGCACCGGGTAGGTAACACACCCTTCAGGAGTCTCATTCTTGGCTGCAGAGAATGCTATCTATCCCCCTAATTATAGAGTCCCCTATCACTATCACATTTCTATTCTGCTCTTACCCCCTTTGACAGCCTTCTGAGCCACAGTGCCTTGGTCTGCATTGTGGCTGTCCTCCCTGCAGTCTTTCTCCTTGTCCTCACAGGTAGCGACTACATTGTACCTGTTGGACAGGACCAGTGTCTGCGGGACCTCCTTCTCAACCTCTCCTAAATCCCTGCTACCCAGCTCCCTAACAGTCACACCCTCTCCTTCCTGAACCTGTGCTTTCCTCTGGGGTGTGACTGTATTCTGGATAAAACTGTCCAGAAATTCCTCCCCCGTCCCTTACTTGTCGGAGAGATTCGAGATGGAGACATCTCCTGCAGATGTGTTCACTCGGGACAGTCTCGCGTCCACAACTCCCACATACTGCAGTCCAGACACACAACCTGCCACATCTTAAACTAGCCTTATTTTATTTATTTAATTAGTTAAAGTCTTTATTCAATGATTATTTACAGTTATATTAATTAGTTTAACTAATTAAGCTAGAAATGTAATACAGTACGTTATAGTTTCTCGGTCCTAGTTTAAACCACTGTCCTAGGTTAGAGAGAAAAAAATGCTAATACTCGCCAACCAATCACTTACCTGCTGTCCTGTGACATCACTCATTGATTTTTTTTTTGCTCTCTCTCCTTTGCTCCCGCTCCTTTTCTCCCCACCG
Organism: Squalus acanthias; assembly: GCA_030390025.1. NCBI lineage: Eukaryota > Metazoa > Chordata > Chondrichthyes > Squaliformes > Squalidae > Squalus > Squalus acanthias. Next base: position 115,641,408 of record CM059430.1, read on the forward strand.
CTCTCGCTGGTCCCGCTCTCGCTAGTCCCGCTCCTTTTCTCCCCACCGCTCTCGCTGGTCCCGCTCTCGCTGGTCCCGCTCTCGCTGGTCCCGCTCTCGCTGGTCCCGCTCCTTTTCTCCCCGCCGCTCTCGCTGGTCCCGCTCCTTTTCTCCCCACCGCTCTCGCTGGTCCCGCTCTCGCTAGTCCCGCTCCTTTTCTCCCCGCCGCTCTCGCTGGTCCCGCTCTCGCTGGTCCCGCTCTCGCTAGTCCCGCTCCTTTTCTCCCCGCCGCTCTCGCTGGTCCCGCTCTCGCTGGTCCCGCTCTCGCTGGTCCCGCTCTCGCTGGTCCCGCTCCTTTTCTCCCCGCCGCTCTCGCTGGTCCCGCTCTCGCTCTGGTCTCGGGCCTCGGGTCTCGCTCCTTTTCTCCCCGCCGCTCTCGCTGGTCCCGCTCTCGCTCTGGTCTCGGGCCTCGGGTCTCGCTCTTTTTATCCCCGCCGCTCTCGCTGGTCCCGCTCCTTTTCTCTCCGCCGCTCTCGCTGGTCCCGCTCTCGCTCTGGTCTCGGGCCTCGGGTCTTGCTCTTTTTATCCCCACCGCTCTCGCTAGTCCCGATCTTGCTTTAGATTAATCTACTTTCAAAAATGCTAAACCTCGTAATACTTCCTCTCTCTCTATGTTTATCCCATCTAATATTTCACACTCCTCCTCTTTAACTACAATGACTGCTTTGTCCTTCTCTTCTGTGAAAGCCATTCCTTGTCTGAACTCGATCTTAAGGTTGCCAACCCTCCAGGATTGTTTTGGAGTCTCCAAGAATTAAAGATTAATCACCTGGACACTACTCTGAGCAACCTGGGAGAAAAATAATAGGGGCATTACAAAAAATTGTAATGTTAAAAAGATCAAGGAATCTTGTGTTTTTTTCACAAGAACAGCGTAAATGTACACAAATGTACTAAAATGAAAATTTCCGTGATCTTTTTAGTGCAATAACAGCGTAATAACGGCGTAAGTGTTGAAGATAGCAAAGATATTCAGCGCCATTATCTATCTCAGTGTCTATTATCTGGGAATCAGCCATAATGCCTTCATTATGTGCCATTTAACAGTGCCTACAACGCAAAATCATCGAGCAGAAACTGATAGCCAAGTTAAGCACCCATGAGGACGGCCTCAACCGGGATCTTGGGTTCATGTCACGCTACATGACGTAGAGACATCCAGACTCGAGTCGTCGTTGGCTTGTTCACAGATGTGATTTCCAGTTTTAAAAAAAAGTAAAAAGCTTAACCATACAGACTGCAGCATTTGACACGTTGGACCCCCTGTGACCCCACCTCATTGTCTTAGCTGTATTTTGCTGTGTCTTTGATGTAATGCCTTCCTGACTGGCCTGATTGTATCTCTGCCGAGGTGTGATGGAGGGCAGTCAGAAAGATTTACTGTAGTCATCTGACATTGTACGCTACACATTGTTCTCTGTCTATATATGCTTTGTATCTGATTTGTATTCCTTCACTTCACCTGACGAAGGAGCAGCGCTCCGAAAGCTCGTGATTTCAAATAAAACTGTTGGACTATAACCTGGTGTTGTGCGACTTCTCATTTTTACATTATTTAAAGGAGTGGATACGGTGGGTGGGTAGCTCTTAGGCACACAAAGCTATCCTTTGCATCAATGGTACTGAGTCCTGACCCCACTGAGAAAGTCCCTCGTAGCAGAGGAGCACCGCCAGCCTGGAGAGCTCAGCATCTGTTTGCTGTTTCTTGGCTGTGACCTCCACCTTCAAAAATAGTGTCCAAAACAGCTTAGGCACAATGACTGGGGTATGCACAAAAGGGCGATGGTTGTGCAAAATGCTTCAAGTGGTATTTCCCAGAGAGTGCAGGAGTTCCTAACTTAGATTTTTTGCCATGCTGATAGGCCTACAAGAGATGTATACAAAAGTGAGAAGCACAATCCCCTTTGCTTTGCTCAGAAGCAAGGTAAAGGTGAGTGCATCCTAACGTTTATACAGACTTCTTTCTCATTTGCAAGCAGATAGAAGAGTAAGATGACCTCGCTCCATGCAGCTTGCACCTGTGTTTTTACTGGGTGGTGGCCTTCAGCCCCAAATAGGAACACTGCTTTGGCGCACATTCTTTAGCAGGACCACTAACTCTACAGCTTCAAAGGAAGTAGTGCTGCCCACATGTCGCCTCTGTGCAATGTGAACAGAATCATCTATTTTTCTGCCATCATCATAACATAGAATCATAGCATCATAGAATGATACAGCACAGAAGGAGGCCATTCGGCACATCATGTCTGTGCTGGCTCGTTGAAAGAGCTATTCAATTAGTCCCACTACCCTACTCTTTCCCCACAGCCCAGCAAACATTTCCTGTTCAAGTATTATCCAATTCCCTTTTGAAAGTTATTATTGAATCTGCTTCCACCACCCTTTCAGGCAGTGCATTCCAAATCATAACAACTCGCTGCATAAAAACAATTCTCATCTTGCCCCTAGTTCTTTTACCAATTACTTTAAATCTGTGCCCTCTGGTTATTGACCCTTCTGCTACCGGAAACAGTTTGTACTTATTTACTCTATCAAAACCCTTCAAAATTTTGAACACCTCTATCAAATCTCCCCTGAACCTTTTCTGCTCTAAGGAGAACAACCGCAGTTTCTCTCGTCTCTCCACGTAACAGTTAATTTAGGAAACTAGATTAAGCTGGTTCTCCTGTAGCTGGGCTCAGCAAGTCTCCTTTGTTTCAGGGCCTATAAAACAGGCTTTGAAGTGCGATTTTGCACTGAGTGTGGTTTCAACAGAGTGCTGAGAGTTGGGTGAGTTGGAGTTAGGTGAGGAGTGGAAGGAGGAGCTCCCTTGCTTCGCCTTTGTTTTTCCTAACTTTTCACCCTGTAGGAAGAGGCCGGTGTCAGGAGCAGCAGGAGAATAGTGAGTATTTAAACACACTTTCGCGGGTTTTTTCAGAGGCTTACCAATCTCGCAGACCGGCGGCGGTGTTCCAGAGCCACGTCACGATTCAAAGTGATGCGGGCAAGAGGAAGCAGCTGATTGGGTGAGTACGGCCAGGTGAGTATTTATACTACTCTATAGTTTGACAGTTAAGGTTAATAGTTTATAAAGTTTAGAAGGTCTTAATTTTTGTGGTTATAGTTTCTAAGGTCTCGGTTGTGTAGCGGGGAGTGCTAGTAAACAAGGGCCCTTGACTATATCATTTAATTGTAGTGTAATTAGTGGTATTGATTTGATTTAATTTAATTTAGATTCATTAAAGGGTAAGTCATGGCAGCACAGCTCGGCCCCGTGGCATGCTCCTCCTGCACTATGTGGGAAATCAGGGACACTTCCTGTGTCCCTGACGACCATGTGTGCGGGAAGTGTATCCAGCTGCAGCTACTGGCAGACCGCATTGCGGCGCTGGAGCTGCAAATGGATATATACTGGAGCATTTGTGATGCTGAGGAGGTCATGGATAGCACGTTTGATCAGTTGGTCACACCGCAGGTAAAGGCTGCACAGGCAGGAAGGGAATGGGTGACCGCCAGGCAGAGTAGTAAGCGCAGGCAGGTAGTGCAGGGGACCCCTGTGGCCATCCCCCACTCAAACAGATATACCGCTTTGGATATTGTTGAGGGAGATGGCTTATCGGGGGAAGGCAGCAGCAGCCAACTTCCTGGTACCATAGGTGGTTCTGCTGCACAGGATGGGAGGAAAAATAGCGGGAGAGCTATAGTGATAGGGGATTCTATTGTAAGGGAAATAGATAGGCGTTTCTGCGGCCGCAAACGAGACTCCAGGATGGTATGTTGCCTCCCTGGTGCAAGGGTCAAGGATGTCACTGAGCGGCTGCAGGGCATTCTGGAGGGGGAGGGTGAACAGTCAGTTGTCGTGGTGCATATAGGTACCAATGATATAGGTAAAAAATGGGATGAGGTCCTAAAAGCTGAATATAGGGAGTTAGGAGGTAAATTAAAAAATAGGACCTCAAAGGTAGTAATCTCAGAATTGCTACCAGTGCCACGTGCTAGTCAGCGTAGAAATAGAAGGATATTTCAGAAGAATACGTGGCTACAGGAATGGTGCAAGGGGGAGGGATTCAAATTCCTGGGACATTGGAACCAGTTCTGGGAGAGGTGGGACCAGTACAAACTGGACGGTTTGCACCTGGGCAGGACCGGGACTGATGTCCGAGGGGGAGTGTTTGCTAGTGCTGTTGGGGAGGGTTTAAACTAAAATGGCAGGGTGTTGGGAACCTGTGCAGGGAGACAGAGGAAAGGGAAGCAAGGATAGAAACAAAAGACAGGGAGGAGAAAAGCAAAAGTGGCAGTCAGAGAAATCAAGGGTGTAAATCAAACATGGCCACAGTAAATAATAACCCTAAAAGGTCTAAGAGTGTTGAAAAAAAACCAGCCTGAAGGCTTTGTGTCTTAATGCGAGGAGCATTCGTAATAAGGTGGATGAATTAGCTGCACAAATAGATGTAAACGGATATGATATAATTGGGATTATGGAGACATGGCTCCAGGGTGACCAAGGCTGGGAATTCAACATTCAGGGGTATTCAATATTCAGGAAAGACAAGCAAAAAGGAAAAGGAGGTGGCATAGCATTGCTGGTTAAAGAGGAGATTAACACAATAGTAAGGAAGGATATTAGCTCTGATGAGGTAGAATCTGAATGGGTAGAGCTGAGAAATAGCAAGGGGCAGAAAACGTTAGTGGAAATTGTATACAGACCCCCAAACAGTAATGCTGAGGTTGGGGAGGTCATTAAATGGGAAATTAGAGACACATGCAATAAGGGCACAGCAGTTATCATGGGTGACTTTAATCTACATATAGATTGGGCTAACCAAATTAGTAACAATACTGTGGAGGAGGAATTCCTAGAGTGTATACGGGATGGTTTCCTGGATCAATATGTCGAGGAACCAACTAGAGATCAGGCCATCTTAGACTGGGTATTATGTAATGAGAAAGGATTAATTAGCAATCTTGTTGTGCGAGGCCCATTGGGGAAGAGCGATCATAATATGATAGAATTCTTCATTAAGATGGAGAGTGAAGTAGTTGACTCAGAGACTAGGGTCCTGAATTTAAATAAAGGAAACTACAATGGTATGAGGCGTGAGTTGTCTAGGATGGATTGGGGAATGTTACTTAAAGGGTTGACGGTGGATAGGCAATGGCAAACATTTAAAGATCGCATGGATGAACTACAGAATTTGTTCATTCCTGTTTGGCATAAAAATAAAACAAAAAAGGTGACTCAACCGTGGCTAACAAGGGAAATTAGGGATAGCATAAGATCCAAGGCGAGGGCATATAAATTGGCCAGAAAAAGCAGCAAACCTGAGGATTGGGAGCAGTTTAGGATTCAGCAGAGGAGAACAAAGGGATTAATTAAGAGGGGGAAAATAGAATATGAGAGTAAGCTTTCAGGGAATTTAAAAACTGAGTGTAAAAGCTTCTATAGATATGTGAAGAGAAAAAGATTGGTGAGGTCAAGCGTAGGTCCCTTGCAGTCAGAATCAGGGGAATTTATAATGGGGAAAAAAGAATTGGCAGACCAATTAAATACATACTTTGGTTCTGTCTTCACAAAGGAGGACACAAATAACCTCCCAGAGATGTCGGGGAACATAGGATCTAATGAGAGGGAGGAACTGAATGAAATCAGTATTTGTAGGGAAATGGTGTTAGGGAAATTGACAGGATTGAAGGCTGATAAATCCCCAGGGCCTGATAATCTACATCCTAGGGTACTTAAGGAAGTGGCCCTAGAAATAGTTGATGCATTGTTGGTCATCTTCCAAAATTCTATAGACTCTGGAACAGTTCCCATGGATTGGGGGGTAGCTACTGTAATCCCACTATTTAAAAAAAGGTGGTAGAGAGAAAATGGGGAATTATAGACCGGTAAGCCTGACATCGGTAGTGGGGAAAATGCTAGAGTCCATTATAAAAGATGTAATAGCAGAGCACTTGGAAAACAGTGACAGGATCGGACAAAGTCAACATGGATTTACAAAAGGTAAATCATGCTTGACTAATCTACTGGAATTTTTCGAGGATGTAACTCGTAGAATAGATAAGGGAGAACCAGTGGATGTGGTGTATTTGGACTTTCAGAAGGCTTTCGATAAGGTCCCACATAAGAGATTAGCATGCAATTTTAAAGCACATGGGATTGGGGTTAAGGTACTGACTTGGATAGAGAACTGGTTGGCAGACAGGAAGCAAAGAGTTGGAATAAATGGGTCTTTTTCCAAGTGGCAGGCAGTGACGAGTGGGGTAATTCAGGGATCTGTGCTCGGACCCCAGATATTCACAATATATATTAATGATCTAGACGAGGGAACTAGATGTAATATCTCCAAGTTTGCAGACGACACAAAGCTGGGTGGGCGTGTGTGCTGTGAGGAGAATGCGGAGAAACTCCAGTATGATTTGGACAGGTTGGGTGATTGTCCAGATGCATGGCAGATGCAGTATAATGTGGATAAATGCGAGGTTATCCACTTTGGTGGCAAAAACAGGAAGGCAGATTATTATCTGAATGGTAATAGATTGGGCAAAGGGGAAGTGCAACGAGACCTGGGTGTCCTTGTGCACCAGTCGCTGAAGATAAGCATGCAGGTGCAGCAGGCGGTTAAGAAGGCAAATGGTATGTTGGCCTTCATAGCGAGAGGATTTGAGTACAAGAGCAAGGATGTCTTGCTGCAGTTGTGCAGGGCCTTGGTGAGACCACACCTTGAGTATTGTGTGCAGTTTTGGTCGCCTTATCTGAGGAAGGATGTTCTTGCCATGGAGGGAGTGCTGCGAAGATTCACCAGACTGATACCTGGGATGGAAGGAATGACGTATGAAGAGAGATTGGGTCGATTGAGCTTGTATTCGCTAGAGTTTAGAAGAATGAGAGGGGATCTCATTGAATCTTGATAAAATTCTAACAGGACTAGACAGACTAGATGCAGGAAGGATGTTGCCGATGGTGGGGGAGTCCAGAACCAGGGGTCACAGTCTAAAGATAAGGGGTAAGCCATTTAGAACTGAGATGAGGAGGAATTTCTTCACTCAGAGAGTGGTGAACCTGTGGAATTCTCTACCACAGAAGGCAGTTGAGGCCAATTCATTAAATATATTCAAGAAGGAGTTAGATATATTTCTTAAGGCTAAAGGGATCAAGGGATATGGGGAGAAAGCAGGGACAGTTTACTGAATTTGGATGATCAGCCATGATCTCATTAAATGGCAGAACAGGCTCGAGGGGCCGAATGGTTTACTCCTGCTCCTATCTTCTATGTTTCTATGTTCCTATGAAGTCCTTCTTTCGTGGTACCATTCTAGTAAATCTCCTTGGCATCTTCTCTAATGCCTTGACATCCTTTCTAAATTGTAGTGTGGAGAATTAGCCACAATACTCCAGCTGGGGCCTAACCAGAGTTTTATAAAGGTTTAGCATAACTTCCTTGCTTTTGTACTGACTCTATTTGTAGGAACTCCCTCCGTAACAGCACTGTGCGAGTACCAGCACCACACGGACTGCAGCGGTTCAAGAAGCCGGCTCACCACCACCTTCTCAAGGGCAACTAGGGATGGGCAATAAATGCTGGCATTGCCAGCGATGCCCTGATCCCATAAATGAATAAAAAAAAAGAAAGCCAACGTTCCCGCATGCTTTTTTAACAGCCTTCTGAACTTGTTCTCCCACTTCAAAGACTTGTGTATATACACCCCCAGATCTCTCTGTTCCTGCACCCCCTTTAAAATTGTACCATTTAGTTTATATTGCCTCTTCTCATTCTTCCTACCAAAATGTATAACTTCACACTTCTCTGCGTTCAATTTTATCTGCTATGTGTCTGCCCATTTCACCAGTCTGTCTAAGTCCTCCTGAAGTCTGTTACTATCCCCCTCACTGTTTACTACAGTTCTGAGTTTCGTGTCATCTGCAAACATTGAAATTAAGCCCTTTATATCCAAGTCCACATCATTAATATATATCAAAAAGGAGCAGTGGTCCCAACACCGACCCCTGGGGAATATCATTGTACACTTCACTCCAGTCTGAAAAATAACCGTTCACTGCAACTTCTGCTTTCTGTCCCTTAGCCAATTTCGCATTGGCCCTATTCAAATTTGCTTAGAAATTGTACTTTATCAAATGCCTTTTGAAAGTCCATATACAAAACATCAATCACAGTACCCTCATCAACCCTCTCCTTTATTTCATCAAAGTACACAATCAGGTTAGTTAAACACTATTTGCCTTTAACAAATCCATGCTGGCTTTCATTTATTAACTGATATTATTCCAAGTGCCAGTTAATTTTGTCTGGGATTATTGTCTCTAAAAGTTGCCAGGTTTATCCCTCTCCTTTTCTTCGAGTGATAATTTTCAGTTTGGGGTAACTTTGACTTTGTGCAATCGTGTAAAGTGGGTGATAGTGAATCGGTAGCCCATTTTACATCTCTCCCGATTTCTATTTCCATTGATGTAAAATGTTTGCTCGGCTAGGGGGAGTGGGACTAATTGGAGAGTCCTTTACTCCCTCTGACCCCCTCTGTGGCTCTTTGTTCTAATTCGTCAACCAAGATGATGGAGGAAAAAAGTTAAAAGCAATAGAAGAAAAGGATAAAGGAAAAATATAAGTGATAAAGATGGTACATGAGAGACTATACTAATGTAATTTAGCTGTCCCTGTGGCCATATAACAAGGACAACATGGTGCTCTTAACCATGTTTTTGGTTCTAATGGACACCCCAGGTATATGGACCATGACAGAAAATCTCACACTTGGATTTTATACAGTGTTAACAATACTGGCTATAGACAGGTGCAGACACCGGCCTATCAATTTGGCTGCGCAGTGCCCATTGTACGGACGCTAAGTGGCCTACTAAGCCCCCAGTATAGCGGGCAGGATGTGTGCACTCATTTCTGGCCGGAAGTGCGCCAACTGCCTTATTGGGAAAGGGGAAATAAATAGGCATCCAGGGCCCACATTTGAAACAGGCTTTAGGCCTTTTGCATATGCAGATAAGGTGGCCAAGAGGTCAACTCTACTAACTACTTGCACAAAGAACCAAATACGATACACAGCAACAAGAAGAGAGAAAATAAAATTAGGAACAGAAAGCAAAAGTGACAAATGCTGGAGATCTGAAACAAAAACAGAAAATGCTGGAACCAAACAACAGGTCAGTCAGCATTCAAGGAGGGAACAGATGGATTAACATATTGGGCTGGACCCTTCTTCAGAACTGAATAATAAGAGACGAGTAAGCATTTTAACAGAATTATAAAAAAGGTGAGGGGCAAGAAAAAACAGAGAGGATGATACCACACATCAGGCAGGTTGTGGGAAGAGTGGTCAGAACATAAGAACATAAGAAATAGGAGCAGGATTAGGCCACTTGGCCCCTCGAGCCTGCTCCGCCATTCAATAAGATCATGGCTGAACTTGGGCTCAAAGCCACTTCCCCGCCCGCTCCCCATAACGCTACACTCCCTTATCTTGCAAAACTCTGTCTATCTCCAACTTAAATGTATTTAATGACCCAGCCTCCACAGCTCTCTGGGGCAGAGAATTCCACAGATTTACGACCCTCTGAGAGAAGACATTTCCCCTCATCTCAGTTCTAAAACGGTGACTCTTTATTCTAAAACTGTGCCCCTGAGTTCTAGATTTCCCCACGAGGGGAAACATCCTCTCTGCATCTAATTTGTCGAGCCCACTCAGTATCTTATATGTTTCAATAAGATCACCTCTCATTCTTCTAAATTCCAATGAGTATAGGCCCAGCCTGCTCAACCTTTCCTCATAAGTCAATCCCCTCATCTCTGGAATTAACCTAATGAATCGTCTCTGAACTGCCTCCAATGCAAGTATATCCTTCCTTAAATAAGGAGACCAAAACTGTACGCAGTACTCAAGGTGTGGTCTCACCAATACCCTGTACAGTTGTAGCAGGACTTCCCTGCTTTTATACTCCAACCCCCTTGAAATAAAGGCCAACATTCCATTTGCCTTTTTGATTACTTGCTGTACCTGCATGCTAACTTTTTGTGTTTCATGCACAAGGACCCCCAGGTCCCTCTGAACTGTAGCATTTTGTAATCTCTCTCCATTTAAATAATAATTTGCTTTTTATTTTTCCAGCCAAAGTGGATAACCTCGCACTTTCCCACATTATACTCCATCTGCCAAATGTTTGCCCACTCACTTAGCCTGTCTATATCCCTTTGCAGATTCTTTGGGCTGGATTTTGAAGTTGGAGTCGGGTTGGGGTCGGGAATCACACATTCTTGCTTGTGAACCCGCCTCCATCGAGATGTGGCCAACCCACTGTATTTTCCCTTGATTGACCTTGTTTAGCCCACCCAGTGGGCTCAGCAGGCCAATTAAGGGCCACCCGGCAACAGGTGACGTCACAGACTGATATTTCATCTGTCAAGAGCTTTTGACAGATGAAATATCAGCATTTGACAGCTCTGTGAAGCTGTCAAACACTCACAATATGATTTCTAACTTCTGTCCTTCCTTTCAGGCTGAGTTAGAAATCATTCCAGCACAGAAAACAGAAGCCTGGAGTTTTTGACAGAACCACGGCTTTCCTGCTTTCTGTGCCGGTGAGATTTCTAACTCCCAAGAATTGAAGGGCTGACACCTGGAGGAGGAAGTTAAGGTAAGTAAAACTTTTTCAACACTTAGCACTTACCTTACAAACTTACCTCTGCACACATGCACCCATCACTCACCTGCCCACCGTCATATCGACCCCTCCAACCCCTGCAGACACACGGCCCGACCCGATAACTTAGAGTGGTTGCCACCTGTCGGGAAGCCCACACTTTTCTTTTTAAAATTGGGATTATGCAAAAAACTGCCTGTTAACTACCTGTTAACAGGCAGTTAATTGTCACTAATCCCTTCCCGCCTCGGGGAGTCGGGTCTCAGACCAGGTCGGGTACCCACCGCCAGAGAAACTGGCATGGAAGTGGGTTGGAGTCGGGATGGGGTCGGGACCCCCGAATCTGAAACTTTAACCCCCCCCCCCACCTGCCTCCAAACCTGACTCCACGGGTCATTGAAAATCCAGCCCTTTGAGTCCTTTGCACAACTTGCTTTCTCACCCATCTTTGTATCATCTGCAAACTTGGCTACATTACACTCGGTCCCTTCATCTAAGATATCAATGTAGATTGTAAATAGTTGGGGCCCCAGCACCGATCCCTGTGGCACCTCACTAGTTACCGTTTGCCAACCGGAAAATGACCCATTTATCCCGACTCTCTGCTTTCTGTTAGTTAGCCAATTCTCTATCCATGCTAATATATTACCCCCAACTCCATGAGCTCTTATCTTATGCAGTAACCTTTTATGTGGCACCTTATCGAATGCCTTCTGGAAATCCAAATACACCACATCTACTGGTTCACCTTTGTCCACCCTGCTCGTTACATCCTCAAAGAACTCCAGCAAATTTGTTAAACATGATTTCCCTTTCGTAAAACCATGCTGACTCTGCCTGACTGCATTATGATTTTCCAAATGCCCTGCTACTGCTTCCTTAATGAAGGACTCCAGCATTTTCCCAATGACAGATGTTAGGCTAACTGGTCTATAGATTCCTGATTTCTGTCTCCCTCCTTTCTTAAATAGGGGTGTTACATTTGCGGTTTTCCAATCCACTGGGACCTCTCCAGAGTCCAGGGAATTTTGGTATATTGCAACCTCTGCATCCACTATCTCTGCAGCCACTTCTTTTAAGACCCTGGGATGCAGGCCATCTGGTCCAGGGGACTTGTCGTCTTTTAGTCCCATTATTTTACCAAGTACTATTTCCTTAGTGATAGTGATTTGGAACAGAGTGCTAAGCTGCGAGTTTGGTGAGTGAGGGAGTAACTCTTAAAGGTTAATCTCTTATTTTTATAAATTCTAGTCTTGTGTGCTTGCAATTAGCATTTAAATTTACTGTTTCAAGTTTTAAGTTTTTTCCAGGCTTGGGCAGGGCGAAGCAAGCTCTGTGCTGGAGAGCAGGTGATAGTAATTAATTAATTAACTGGTCTAATCTGGTTCTGTAACTGCCAGAGAGCTCACTTATTTAAATCTCAGCAGTATAAATAAGGGAGACTAGAGTGTAGTTTGTCACGGTGTGCAGATTTGGAACAGAGTGCTAAGCTGCGAGTTTGGTGAGTGAGGGAGTTTGGGGAGGGAGGTGTGCCTTCCTTTTTCCATCTTTGTCAGCTTCCTGGTGCGGCGGTGGATCTGTGTGAGGCGAGGTGGCGGCAAAGGGTTTAAAAGTCTCCAGAGACCAGGTAAGGCGGGACCAGTCTCCGAACTCGGAAGGAGGGAGAGAGGTAAAAATAATCGAGGTGTGACGTCACCAGAAAGCAGGTAAGTAATTGGTTGGTGAGTATTTCTCTCTTTTTAAACTTAAACTCTGTTGGTTATAGTTAATAAGGCCTTTCTGGTGCAGAGTGACTGTTGGTAAACCATTTAACTGGTGTAATTTAGAGGGATTGATTTAATTTAAATCCAATTAATTAGAGGGGATACTAGCATCTATAATCGGGCAGAGAGTGTCCATAACTAACAATAAAAAATTTAATTAATTACATAGAATGGAGCAGGTGATGTGTTACCGTTGCGAGATGTGGGAGCCGGTGGACCCCATTGAGGCTCACGGTGATTACATCTGTGACAAGTGTCTGCTGCTACAGGAACTCCAGCTCCGTATTGATGAGCTGGAGTCTGAGCTTCAGACACTGCGACACATCAGGGTGGGGGAGAAGTAACTGGACTTTGTGTTTCAGGAGGTGGTCACACCTATGAAGTTAATTAATTCAGATGTAGCCCATGGTCAGGGACAGGACGGTGTGACTACGAGTGAGGCAGGTACGGGGATCCAGGAGGTAGTGTTGGAGGAGCCGCAGCCCTTGCTCTTGTCCAACAGGTTCGAGGTTCTTACTCCCTGTGGGGACGGGAGCGGGGACTGCAGGGAGGATGAGCAACCTGGCCACAGCACCGTGGAATGGGGGGCCATTCAAGAGGGGGGAGTAAATAGAAATGTTGTAGTGGTAGGGGATAGTATTATTGGGGGGGATAGATAGAGTTCTCTGCAGCCGAGAGCGAGAGTCCCGCAGGCTGTGTTGCCTTCCCGGTGCCAGGGTTAAGGACATCTCCTCTGGGCTGGAAAGAAACTTGCAGTGGGAGGGGGTGGATCCAGTTGTCGTGGTCCATGTTGGTACAAACGACGTAGATAGGACAAGGAAGCAGGTTCTGTTAAAGGAGTATGAGCAGCTAGGGGTCAAATTAAAAAACAGAACCTCAAGGGTATTAATCTCTGGATTATTACCTGAGCCATGAGCGAATTTGGCTAGGACAAATAAAATTAGAGAGTTAAATGAGTGGCTCAAAGACTGGTGTGGGAGAAATGGGTTTTGCTTCCTGGGACACTGGCACCAGTACTGGGGCAGGAGGGAGCTGTTCCGTTGGGACGGGTTCACTTGGCCAGTACTGGGACTAGAGCCCTGGCGGATCATATAACTAGGGCTATAGAGAGGGCTTTAAACTAACTAGTGGGGGGGAGGTTCCTAGAGAGCAAATAATAAAAATGACAACAGAGAAGATCATAGACTTAGGTAGCAGTGGGGAAATTAAAAACCAGAGTGTGTCAGGAAGGGGCAGAAGGTATGGAGTAAAAGGTAAAGTAATAAAAGGGGCAAAAGCAGGAACTAAGTGTCACAAAACATATTTGAAAGTTCTCTATCTGAATGCACATAGCATTTGTAACAAAATAGATGAGTTAATGGCACAAATAACTACATATGGGTATGATCTTGTGGCCATTACAGAAACATGGCTGCAGGGTGACATGCCTGGGAATTAAACATACCAGGTTATTTAACGATCAGGAAGGACAGGCAGGAAGGAAGGGGAGGTGGGGTGGCTATGTTAATAAAGGAAGGAATCACTGTAATACAGAGAAATGATATTGGGTCAAAAGATCAGCATAATGAAACAGTTTGGGTGGAGATAAGGAATAATAAGGGGAAAAAAACACTAGTGGGCGTAGTCTATAGGCCTCCGAACAGTTGCAACTATGTTGGACGGAGTATCAATCAGGAAATAGTTGAGGCTTGTAATAAGGGAACATCTTTAATTATGGGGGATTTTAACTATCATGTTAATTAGACAAATCAAATTGGGCAGGGCAGCCTTGAAGATGAGTTCATTGAGTGTATTAGGGATGGGTTTCTTGAGCAGTATGTAACTGAACCGACCAGGGGGCAAGCAACCTTAGATCTGGTCCTGTGTAATGAGACAGGATTAATTAAAAATGTCCTAGTAAAGGATCCCCTTGGAATGAGTGACCATAACATGATTGAATTCCATATTCAATTTGAGGGTGAGAAGGTTGGATCTCAAACAAGCGTGCTAAGCTTGAATGAAGGAGACTATGAAGGTAAGCGAGCGGAATTGAGTAGAGTGGATTGGGAAAATAGATTAAAGGGTAAGATGATACATGATCAGTGGTGTACATTTAAGGAGTTATTTTACAACTTCCAAAAAATATATATTCCACTGAGAAGAAAAGGGTGTAAAAGAAAAGACAGTCATCCATGGCTAAGTAAAGAAATTAAGGATAATATTCGACTAAAAACAAGGACTTATAAGGTAGCCAAATCTAGTGGGAGGATAGAGGATTGGGAAAACTTTAAAAGACAGCAAAAAATAACAAAGATTGATTAAGAAAGGGAAGATAGATTATGAAAGTAAATTAGCAAAAAATATAAAAACAGATAGTAAGAGTTTTTATAGTTATATAAAAAGAAAAAGGGTGGCTAAAGTAAATGTTGGTCCCTTAGAGGATGAGACTGGGAAATTAATGGTGGGAAATATGGAGATGGCAAATACACTGAATGAATATTTTGTATCAGTCTTTACAGTAGAGGACACTAAGAATATCCCAACACTGGACAAACAGGGGGCTAAAGGGGGGGGGAGGAGCTAAACACAATCAAAATCACTAAGGAAGTGGTACTCGGTAAAATAATGGGACTCAAGGCGGATAAATCACCTGGACCTGATGGCTTACATCCTAGGGTCTTGAGGGAAGTGGCGGTAGGGATTGTGGATGCATTGGTAATAATTTTCCAAAACTCCCTGGACTCAGCAAATATCCCGGCAGACTGGAAAACTGCTAATGTAACACCCTTATTTAAAAAGGGCAGTAGACAGAAGGCTGGAAACTATAGACCGGTTAGCCTAACATCTGTGGTAGGTAAAATTTTGGAGTCCATTATTAAGGAGACAGTAACGGGACATTTGGATAATCATAATTTAATAGGACAAAGTCAGCATGGTTTTATGAAGGGGAAGTCATGTTTGACAAATTTGCTGGAGTTCTTTGAGGAAGTAACACACAGGGTGGATAAAGGGGAACCGGTGGATGTGGTGTATTTAGACTTCCAAAAGGCATTTGACAAGGTGCCACACAAGATTATTGCTTAAGATAAAAAATCACGGGATTGGGGGTAATATTCTGGCATGGATAGAGGATTGGCTATCTAACAGAAGGCAGAGAGTTGGGATAAATGGTTCATTCTCAGACTGGCAATCAGTAACTAGTGGTGTTCTGCAGGGGTCAGTGCTGGGTCCCCAACTCTTTACAATCTATATTAACGATTTGGAGGAGGGGACCGAGTGTAACATATCAAAGTTTGCAGATGATACTAAGATGGGAGGGAAAGTAGTGAGTGAGGAGGACATAAAAAATCTGCAAGGGGACATAGACAGGCTAAGTAAGTGCGCAGAGATTTGGCAGATGGAATACAATACTGGAAAGTGTGAGGTTATGCACTTTGGCAGGAAAAATAGTAGAGCAAGTTATTATCTAAATGGCAAGAAACTGGAAAGTACTGAAGTACAAAGGGATCTGGGGGTCCTGGTGCACGAAACTCAAAAGGTTAGTATGCAGGTGCAGCAGGTGATTAAGGAGGCCAATGGAATGTTGGCTTTCATTGCTAGGGGGATAGAATATAAAAATAGGGAGGTATTGCTTCAGTTATACAAGGTATTGGTGAGACCGCACCTGGAATACTGCATACAGTTTTGGTGTCCATACTTAAGAAATGACATACTTGCTCTCGAGTCAGTACAAAGAAGGTTCACTCGGTTAATCCCGGGGATGAGGGGATGGACATATGAGGAGAGGTTGGATAGATTGGGACTCTACTCATTGGAGTTCAGAAGAATGAGAGGCGATCTTATTGAAACATATAAGATTGTGAAGGGGTTGGATCGGGTGGATGCGGGGAGGATGTTCCCGATGATGGGTGAAACTAGAACTAGGGGGCATAGTCTTAGAATAAGGGGCTGCTCTTTCAAAACTGAGATGAGAAGGAACTACTTCACTCAGAGGGTGGTAGGTCCATGGAATATGCTGCCCCAAAAAGCTGTAGAAGCTACATCATTATATAAATTTAAAACCGAAATAGACAGTTTCCTAGAAGTAAAGGGAATTAAGGGTTACGGGGAGCGGGCAGGAATTTGGACATGAGTCTAGGTTCGGATCGGTCATGGCCCTGTGGGTAGCGTAGCGGGCCCAGGGGCCATGTAGCCTGATTCTGCTCCTATTTTTGTGTGTCCAATTCTGTTAGGTTCAGGAGATTGTTCTGTGATAGTAGATTGGCGGTTAGGATCAGATCAGCCATGATCTTATTGAATGGTGGAGCAGGCTCGAGGGGCCAATTGGCCTACTCCTGCTCCTATTTCTTATGTTCTTATGTTCTCCCTGTGGCCCCTTGACTATCCATTTTTGGGATGTTGTTAATGTCTTCTACCGTGAAGACAGATATAAAATATTTGTTCAGAGTCTCTGCCATTTCCCCGTTCTCCATTATTAATTCCCCAGTCTCATCCTCTAAGGGACCAATGTATACTTTAGCTATCCTCTTCCTTTTTACATACTTGTAGAAGCTCTTACTATCTGTTTTAATGTTTCTTGCCAGTTTTCTCTCATAATTCATCTTCTCTCTCTTTATTATTTTTTTAGTCATCCTTTGCAGGTTTTTAAAAATGTCCTAATCCTCTGGTCTCCCACCAATATTGGCAACATTGTATGCCTTTGTTTTCAATTTGATACCATCCTTTACTTCCTTAGTTAGCCACAGATGGTGCTCCCTTCTCTTAAAATCTTTCTTTCCCACTGGAATATATTTTTGTTGAGAGTTATGAAATATCTCCTTAAATGTCCGCCACTGCATTTCAACTGTCTTACCCTTTAATTTATGTTTCCATTCCACTTTAGCCAGTTCTGCCTTCAAGCCATTGTAATTGCCTTTGTTTAAGATCAAGACACTGGTTTGAGATACAACTTTCTCCCTCTCCAACTGAATTTGAAATTCAACCATGCTATGATCACTCTTTCCTAGAGGATCCTTTACTATGAGATCATTTATTATTTCTGTCTCATTACACAGTACCAGATCCAAGATAACCTGCTCCCTGGTTGGTTCCATTACATACTGTTCTAGGAAACCATCCCGGATGCACTCTCTGAACTCCTCCCCAAGACTACCATGGCCAATTTGATCTGTCCAATCAATATGGAGATTAAAACCACCCGTGATTATTACCGTACCTTTTTTACAGGCCTCCATTATTTGTTGATTTATACTCTGTCCAACAGTATTGCTATTGTTCAGGGGCCTGTAGACTATGCCCACCAGAGACTTTTTCCCTTTATTATTTTTTATCTCCACCCAAACCGTTTCTACATCTTGATCTTCTGATCCAATATCACTTCTCACCACTGCACTGATCCCATCCTTTACCAACAAAGCCACCCCACCTCCCTTTCCTTTCTGTCTGTCCTTCCGAATTGTCAGATACCCTGGAATATTCAGTTCCCAGCCCTGATCACCTTGCAACCACGTCTCTGTAATGGCAATCAGATCATACGCATTTGTATCTATTTGTGCCGTCAACTCATCTATCTTGATACGAATGCTGCGTGCATTCAGATAAGGAGCTTTTAACTTTGTCTTGTCAGGACACTCTATATTCTGTACAGAGCATGATCTCCCCAAATGATACCTGAAAATGGTGTTTGGGGGTCCGACAGCTAGCTTAGGGATTGGCAGAGGATTTGAGGGGGACAAATTCGGTTGATTAGCGCCTCCCGTTTGCAGGCCTAAGAGGGCGCTTACAGGGCGCAAAGCAACTAGCGCCCGGGCGCGGCGATATATGTGCCACTCACGAAATTGACCAGAGTTTTTGCGGCAGTGCTAAACTCTACCGCCACGATCTCCTGTGCCCGCAGATCGTGATGTCAGTTGAGCGTGCAATGCCTCGGTAGCGCCCCGAACCAGATATTGAGTGGCGCACCCTTCCTTTCCGCCTACTGCTAGCAACAACAGGTAGAGGGGAATGTTTTGAAGTCGGGAAGGGGCTGGGGGAGTGCTACTTAAAGGGGGCCTCTTCCTGCCTTTTTTTGTCGGAGACATTTTTGCACCACGCATCCTGAGAGAGAGAGAGAGACTTCTGGAGAGATTCAACGCTGTGTGAATGAGTTTTAGTTACTGAGCAGCACTTTGCAGGTTCTTTTTGATTTGACCTTCCTTGCATCGAGTTACAAGCGATTGTGGGGGCTGCACTGATTTGGGGCATCGTCCTGCACCTGTAGAATCGGAGGCATCAGAGAGGCACAGAGAGAGAGTGGGAAAGATGGTCAGAGGGAGGAGGGCCAACAGGCCTCTGCACAGGAGACCTTACCCTCCCAGGGTATTCCGGGAGCAATTCTCCTACATTCATTTGTCTGAGGAGCAGTGTTTGCGCAGG
This sequence comes from Squalus acanthias, assembly GCA_030390025.1. Lineage (NCBI taxonomy): Eukaryota > Metazoa > Chordata > Chondrichthyes > Squaliformes > Squalidae > Squalus > Squalus acanthias. The sequence continues at coordinate 115,660,251 of CM059430.1, forward strand.
CTGCGCTTCAGCAAGGAGGTGGTCACTGAGCTCTGCCACCTGCTGCAACCAGATCTGCAGCCTCAAGTGAGGACCAGGATGTCTCTGTCAGTGGCAGTGAAGGTGACAGTGGCTCTGAATTTTTATGCCACTGGCTCCTTTCAAGCAGCTACTGGGGACATCGCCAATATCTCCCAGTTCGTGGTCCATTGCTGTATCCGGGAGGTGATAAATGCCCTGTATAAAAGGAGACGCCAGTACATCTCTTTCCTCATGAGCCGGGCCAAACAGCATGAACGCGAATGTGGCTTTGCGAGGATAGCGGGCATCCCCATGGTGCATGGGGTCATTGACTGCACGCATGTGGCATTGCGGGCACCGCAAGAAAATGCAGAGGTTTTCCGAAACTGCAAGGGCTACCACTCCATAAATGTCCAGTTGGTCTGTGACCACAGACAGCTCATACTCGCCGTCAATGCCCGCTATCCTGGCAGCAGCCACGATGCTTTCATCCTGCGCCAGACTGGTGTGGCAGACCTTTTCCAGGCACCGCATCAGCCAAGTGGTTGGCTCCTCGGGGACAAGGGCTATCCACTGTGCACCTGGCTGATGACACCGCTCCGTAACCCCAACACCCCTGCTGAGCTGCGGTATAATGAGAGCCATATCGCCACCAGGATCATAATTGAGCAGACGAGCGGCGTGCTCAAGCAAAGGTTCCGCTGTCTGGACCACTCAGGAGGAGCCCTGCAGTACTCGCCTGAGCGAGTCTCCCTCTTCATAGTTGTGTGCTGCATGCTTCACAACCTGGCAATCCCGAGGACCCAGCCAATGCCACCAGGGATTGGTGCACCACCGGAGGAGGAGGAGGAAGAGGAGGAGGAAGAGGAGGAGGAGGATGATCAGCAGCAGCACCAAGGCGGGAGGAAGGCCCACAATGTTGACACTGCAAGGGCCGTCCGTCATCAGCTGATAACAAGCTGCTTCTAGGCCCTTACTCAGAAGATGGCTTCTGGCATGGAGAACAACATCATGGAAAGCAACCCGCAACCCCTATAGCCGGCCAAAGCTGCAATGATTCCAAAGACCAAACATGTACATTTTGAATACAACAACTTTTATATTTAACAAACTCTGTGTGTCATTTATTCATGACAAACTAATAGAAACAAACACTACAAATTATTAATTAACATAACTGGTTCTCACAAGCTGGAGATAATGGCCAAAACACTAAACAAAAGTTATCAGACGAACCTCGACCTTTAATAAAAACATTCCCACTATTTCTTTAGACCTCCTACTGTTTGCCCTTCGAGGGTGATCTCCATCCCTTGCGCACTTCCCCCTTTCCCACCCTACAGCTCCTCTGTAATGGGGCCCCAGTGGCTGCAGCAAGGCTGGCGGAAGGCTGCTGAATGTCAGATGCTGAGACTACAGATGCCCTTGAAGGATGCCCTCGACAAGCTCTGGGCCTGGAGGCCCCGGCTGCAGACTGCACCAACTCTGCATGGGCGGCAGCAGTCTGGGCTGCCTGTGTTTCAGGCGGTGGCAAGTGCAATGGGGAAGTGACAGTGGTGGGAGCAGAAATGCTGTCATTTTGAGAGAGGACAGCACCTCCCTGCTCGACCGACACACTGGCATTCCCACGGGGCAGCACCTCAGCATCCGGAGCAATCTGCTCGAGCACAGATTGCTGGCCTGCTGCGGCGCGGTGAGAGCCCCGGGGCAATGAGGCTGAACCAGCGACGATGGTAGCAGTCAGTGCTTGCGTTACCTCAATCTGAGACTGCATGAGAGCAGTCTGAGACTGGATCGCTGCAGCCAGTGACTGAATTGCAGCACTAAGCCATTGCGTTGCGTTGGCCTGTGCTGCAGCGGAGTGCTCCACACTCCTTGCCAGTCCATCAATGTTTTCTGGCTCCCTCCCATTGCACCCATGAGCTGAGTGTGCATGTTCACCGCCTGGGTGTTCATTTCAGCGATGAGCCGCACCTCCTCTCCGTCCAGTGCAGCAGGACTCGCTGGCCTGCTGTCCCTCCGGGGAGAAGGCCCCCGGGCTTCACTACCCCCATGGTGTTGCTGCAGCCCGCTGGGTCCCGGAGCTTCACCCTCATCAGACCCTTTGTCCCTTCTCCCCTCCAGGGAAGGCGTGGTCCCAGTGTGTGCATGGGCTCCCTCGGGAGCTGCAGGCGGTGAGGCTCCGGCTTCCTCTTCCTCCTCGCCTGTGGCATCACTCCCACTGGTTGGTTGAGGGCCAGGCTGGTCAGCTGGTGGTTCACTATCTGAAAGCAGGAAGGTACAAGAGTGGCTTTAGCATCAGGACAGGGGGGCAGTAAGGGAGCAAGGACTGGAGACATTCAGTACGTTGGATTGAAAGTGTAAAAGGCTGGTGTTCTGAGGGACAAGTGAAATGAGAGAGGAGAGAAAGCTGATGAACTTACCATTGCTGTCCCCAAGGGGGTCGACCTCTCCAGCGACCACAGCGCCTATCACCTGGCTTGCGATGATCCTGTGGACGTGCGCCTCCAAATCGCTGAGGGCCTGCAGCTCAGCCGGTCCTCCACCCGTCCGTTGCTGCTGGTGCCTATTATGCGATAGCTTGGCCTGCAAGAAAAAGGACGGCATCTGAGTAAATGTGCAGCCATGTGCTTGCCTGATGTGCCTCCCATAGTTGAATAGCCCTTAATGTATGCAGCCATTTGCTTGCCTGATGTGCCTCCCATAGTTGAATAGCCCTTAATGTATGCAAGGTGTGGAATGTGCGTGTGTATTTTATGAGCTGTCATAGGTCTTGGATGAGTGTTGGGCATTTGGGGTTTTTAAACCCTCTGGGCACAGAGTGAGGTTGAGATGGAGGAATGTAGAGGTATTGAAAAGCAGCCACTCACCCTGACCACCCAAGTGAGGTCGTTCAACTTCTTCCGACATTATGTGTGGGTCCTGGGCACTATGCTCCTGGAGGAGACGTGCTGAGCCACCCCCTCCACACTCTTCTATAATCGCGGGGTAATGGCCTCCTGCCACTCTGTGGGTAGAGTACTGATCTTCGGTGCTCCACTGCCCCTACCAGAGCCACCAAGGCCCGGTCGCTGAAGCGCTGAGCTCGTTCCCTGGGCCTCTCCATTGTTCTTTGCAGCAGATTTGAAGTTGAGGTCTGTCCAGGCCGAGATTCAAGGCTGCAATGAGCAGGGTGCGGCTGGAGAGCAAGATCGACCTTCCCCTTTAAGAACTGTCCGGCGCCAGTGTGTCTGTGTTCCATTGCTAACTAACATCACCTGAGCTTCGCCAGCGCTCTGAGTTAGCACCTTGCTCAGCGACGTTAGCGCCTTAAGACAGGTGTGTAGCGCCTGATTTAGCGCGCCAATCACCTCCAGGGGTGATAGAAGCCAAGATTGCAGTCAGAGGTGATAATTGCGCCCCAAATGGGGCGATACCGAATTTCTCCCCATGAATGTTTAAATAAGGCTCCCGCCTGTCTCGGGCAGGAGCTCGAGTCGCTTATTCTGAGGCCTGCTCGAAACTTGTCAGGCAGGCCTCAGGAGGGCATTAGGCAGCGGGATTTAAAAAAAAAATGCTGTCTGCCAATTTCCCCATTGTTCAGCATCAATGGGGTAGTGAGCTGGCAAAAATCCTCCGAAACAAGTATGTTCTGCAAGTGCAGAGAAGAAATATTGGTTGCATGACCTGCAACCTGCTTAAAGGAAAAGCAGGAGATTAGTAGATGTAAAAGGTCATCACAGTCAGACAGTAGAAAGAAGCGGTAAAGACATTAAAGAAACAAAGAGCAATTCAATAGGTAAGGCAGTGTTTTCTGTCAGTCCAGAGAGCAGATGGTGTGTACACTGTATTCCTTCTGGTATGATGCGGAGATGCCGGTGTTGGACTGGGGTGGACAAAAGTGAGAAGTTGCACAACACCAGGTTATAGTCCAACAGTTTTATTTGAAATCACAAGCTTTCGGAGCTGCTGTCCCTTCGTCAGGTGAAGTGAAGGAATACGAATCGGCAAAACATATATAGACAGAGAACAATTCCTTCTGGTACATACTCCAATGATAAAAGGGTTCATTGTTTACCCTGTGACAATGCTATCTCAGATATTTAGCCACAAGGTCAACATGGAAACATGCGGCAAGAAATTCGGTGCATTAGAGCCTCCTGTTATCGCCTCTGGGGGAGCGAGAACGGGGCGCTAAGGTCTTACCGCCTGGGCACTGCGATGTTACCGCCGCCCGCAAATTTTACCTGCCGGTTTGCAGCGGCAGTAACCCCAATCGCCACGCCCGCCTGCGGCCGGTGATCGTGACGTCATCCGGCCACGCATCACCCCAGTAGTGCCCCGGACCCGAAATTCATTTCCGCCTCCTAAAGCGTCGCCGGGCGAAAACGTCAGTGTGTAGCGCTGCAGAACTCACCGCCCTGCCTGCTGCCGATCGTGCTCCAAGAGGCAAGTAGAGTGCTTGATTAACGCTCCACCTCCCTCTTGGGCGAGAAAAACAAATTTTTTTAAAGTCAGAAAAACCCAATTTCACCCCATATGCACTTGCCTGTGGAACCTGAGTTTTTACAGAAAGCATGAATAAAGAGCATTGGGAAGTAGCACAAATTGTAACACAGGTACGGAGAGTGAGGATAATGAAAATATCAATATACAGACACACAAAACTGAAAGGGAAGGATGCAGTTTTATGGGGGAGATGTCCTGTGAGTTTCCTTGTTTCACCGTAGAAGAATATGGAAAACAGATTGCTAGAAACCCAACTAACACACCAGGCCCTGCAGAGGACACTTAGGCGGAAGGTGACCCTTGATCATCACTGACATGGTTGCCTTAAGATCACTTCATGCAGAACCTCAAGAACGAAGGCTATAATTGAAGGAACTTGGGTTAGTTTAACAAATGAGTGCAAATATTCTTTCTAATCTAAGCAGACTAAATTGGGGACATTGCTTGCCACCACATGATAAAATGCACCAATATGTGTTAGACAAAATAAGGCCAATAAGCCTGCCCGTGACACCAGATGCTCTAGAAGACAGTGACTTAGACCGAGGTAAATAAATACACCAGTCGTTGATTTCACTTGCCTCGGTATCATAAACTGGAATGATCTGATTTGCAGCCATTGCAGGATTATATTCAATAAGCTACCAACTCCTCTTTTACGTTTTTGCCAATAAAGACCAGAACCCAAATGGTACCACATTGGAGTGTGAGAAGTATGATCTTGAGTTACCCTTCCATTACAGTATTACATAGAATGGAAAGTTTGCACCTCTTCCACTAAAATTGCCAGTTAAAACCAAAGAAGTTCCAACCTTCAATTTGATCAATGATTCTTTAAAAACACAAAGGACTGTATACTGATCTGCTTAGCCTGCACCTCGAGCACAGTGCTCAAATTTTTCTTCAGTTACAAGGGAACTTTTCAGACACTGGCAGTGCATAAAGAAAAGAGCCCCAGCAGGAGATTCACAGTGTTAGAGGACACCGCGCGTTTAAAGTAAATTATTGAGTAATCGATACCGGAGTGTGATTGGAATGGTTGTAATTTAATGTGAGCTCAAGTAACCTCATAAAAGATTGGGAAAATCTACATTAGTTTATAACTATTGCCTGGAAATTAGATTAGTCTCTCGCATCTGTTATTGTCTGCAATACATGCAATTAGATTTAAACAATGGCCATTTAATCCACCTTTCATCATTTTTATAAGGGAGATAGCTTATCGGGGGAAGGCAGCAGCAGCCAACTTCCTGGTGGTTCTGCTGCCCAGAACGGGAGGAAAAAGAACGGGAGAGCTATAGTGATTGGGGATTCTATTGTAAGGGGAATAGATAGGCGTTTCTGCGGCCGCAAACGAAACTCAAGGATGGTATGTTGCCTCCCTGGTGCAAGGGTCAAGGATGTCTTGGGGCGGCTGCAAGGCATTATGGAGGGGGAGGGTGAACAGCCAGTTGTCGTGGTGCATATAGGTAAAAAATGGGATGAGGTCCTAAAAGCTGAATATAGGGAATTAGGAGGTAAATTAAAAAATAGGACCTCACAGGTAGTAATCTCAGGATTGCTACCAGTGCCACGTGCTAGTCAGAGTAGAAATAGAAGGATATTTCAGATGAATACGTGGCTAGAGGAATGGTGCAAGGGGGAGGGATTCAAATTCCTGGGACATTGGAACCGGTTCTGGGGGAGGTGGAACCAGTACAAACTGGACGGTTTGCACCTAGGCGGGACCGGGACCGATGTCCTAGGGGGAGTGTTTGCTAGTGCTGTTGGGGAGGGTTTAAACTAAAATGGCAGGGGGTTGGAAACCTGTGCAGGGAGACAGAGGAAAGGGAAGCAAGGATAGAAACAAAAGACAGGAAGGAGCAAAGCAAAAGTGGAAGGCAGAGAAATCAAGGTTGTAAATCAAACAGGGCTACAGTAAATAATAATTCTAAAAGGACTAAGAGTGTTTAAAAAAAACATGCCTGAAGGCTTTGGGCTGGATTTTCATTGACCCGTGGAAGTAGGTTTGGAGGCGTGTGGGGGGTTAAAATTGTGAAAATTGGCAGGCGGGCACAAGCCCGCCTCCATCCCGCCTCCACGCAATTTTCATTAAATCGTGTCTGCTGGTCCTGACTCCGTCCCACCTCTAAGAGGCGGAATAGGATGTTAAGGCCCTTAACAAGCAGTAAATTGCCTCTATAATGCCATTTTGAAAGGCCTTTCTGATTTTAAAACTTTTTCTACGTGAAGCACACCTGTTCTGAACCACGAATGTGAAACCTGGCATGAGCACATTTGGCTGGCTGGCTGGCTTAGCTGGATGAATGGATGGATGAGGAGGAGACATATCTGGATGGATGGATGAGGAGGCGACATATCTGGGTGTGGTGGTGCAAAAATATCTGGGAGCAGACTTAGGGCTGCTGCTGCTCATTTTGCATCCAGGTCCTCTCACAGCAAAGGCCAGGCAGTGTTTGCAGACCTTCAATGCAGCAGCAATGATGACATCATCTGAGGCGAGTTTCAGACTTAAAACACTAATTAGTTCATGGGTTCCCACATGCTGGAACTCAATTGCCCAATTAGTTGAGAATCGCATCAATCTCCCACATTCAATTGCAGTCGGGTGGATAACACGAAAAGTGGATGACACGACCCCAACCCGCCCCAATATCAAAATCCAGCCCTTTGTGTCTGAATGCGAGGAGCATTCGTAATAAGGTGGGTGAATTAGCTGTGCAAATAGATGTAAACGGATATGATATAATTGGGATTACGGAGACAAGGCTCCAGGGTGACCAAGGCTGGGAATTCAACATCCAGGTATATTCAAAATTCAGGAAAGACAGGCAAAAAGGAAAAGGAGGTGGGGTAGCATTGCTGGTTAAAGAGGAGATTAACACAATAGTAAGGAAGGATATTAGCTCTGATGATGTGGAATCTGTATGGGTAGAGCTGAGAAACCGTTCGTCGGAGTTGCATACAGACCCCCAAACAGTAACGCTGAGGTTGGGGATGGCATTAAATGGGAAATTAGAGACTAAATAAAGGAAACTACGATGGTATGAGGCGCGAATTGGCTAGGATTGATTGGGGAATGTTACTTAAAGGGTTGACGGTGGATAGGCAATGGCAAACATTTAAAGATTGCATGGATGAACTACAGAATTTGTTCATCCCTGTTTGGCATAAAAATAAAACAAAAAAGGTGACTCAACCGTGGCTAACAAGGGAAATTAGGGATAGCATAAGATCCAAAGAGAGGATATATAAATTGGCCAGAAAAAGCAGCAAACCTGAGGATTGGGAGCAGTTTAGGATTCAGCAAAGGAAGACAAAGGGATTAATTAAGAGAGGGAAACTAGAGTATGAAAGTAAGCTTGCAGGGAACATAAAAACTGACTGTAAAAGCTTCTATAGATATGTGAAGAGAAAAACATTGGTGAAGTCAAGTGCAGGTCCCTTGCAGTCAGAATCAGGGGAATTTATAATGGGGGACAAAGAAATGGCAGACCAATTAAATACATACTTTGGTTCTGTCTTCACAAAGGAGGACACAAATAACCTCCCAAAGATGTCGGGGAACATAAGGTCTAATCAGAGGGAGGAACTGAATGAAATCAGTATTTGTAGGGAAATGGTGTTAGGGAAATCGACGGGATTGAAGGTGGATAAATACCCAGGGCCTGATAATCTACATCCTAGGGTACTTAAGGAAGTGGCCCTAGAAATAGTAGATGCATTGTTGGTCATCTTCCAAAATTCTATAGACTCTGGAACAGTTCCCATGGATTGGAGGGTAGCTAATGTAACCCCACTATTTAAAAAAGGTGGTAGAGAGAAAATGGGGAATTATAGACCGGTAAGCCTGACATCGGTAGTGGAGAAAATGCTAGAGTCCATTATAAAAGATGTAATAGCAGAGCACTTGGAAAACAGTGACAGGATCGGACAAAGTCAACATGGATTTACAAAAGGTAAATCATGCTTGACTAATCTACTGGAATTTTTTGAGGATATAACTGGTAGAATAGATAAGGGAGAACCAGTGGATGTGGTGTATTTGGACTTTCAGAAGGCTTTCGATAAGGTACCGCATAAGAGATTAGCATGCAAAGTTAAAGCACACGGGATTGAGGATAAGGTGCTGTCTTGGATAGAAAACTGGTTGGCAGAAAGGAAGCAAAGAGTTGGAATAAACGAGTCTTTTTCCGAGTGGCAGGCAGTGATGAGTGGGGTACCGCAGGGATCGGTGCTAGGACCCCAGTTATTCACAATATATATTAATGATCTAGACGAGGGAACTAGATGTAATATCTCCAAGTTTGCAGACAACACAAAGCTGGGTGGGCGTGTGTGCTGTGAAGAGGATGCAGAGAAACTCCAGTATGATTTGGACAAGTTGGGTGATTGGGCAGATGCATGGCAGATGCAGTATAATGTGGATAAATGCGAGGTTATCCACTTTGGTGGCAAAAACAGGAAGGCAGATTATTATCTGAACGGCAATAGATTGGGAAAAGGGGACGTGCAACGAGACCTGGGTGTCCTTGTGCACCAGTCGCTGAAGGTAAGCATGCAGGTGCAGCAGGCGGTTAAGAAGGCAAATGGTATGTTGGCCTTTATAGCGAGAGGATTCGAGTACAGGAGCAAGGATGTCTTGCTGCAGTTGTACAGGGCCTTGGTGAGACCACACCTTGAGTATTGTGTGCAGTTTTGGTCGCCTTATTGGAGGAAAAATGTTCTTGCCATGGAGAGAGTGCAGCGAAGATTCACCAGACTGATACCTGGGATGGCAGGAATGACGTATGAAGAGAGATTGGGTCGATTCGGCTTGTATTCGCTAGAGTTTAGAAGAATGAGAGGGGATCTCATTGAAACTTATAAAATTCTAACAGGACTAGACAGACTAGATGCTGGAAGGATGTTCCCGATGGTGGGGGAGTCCAGAACCAGGGGTCACAGTCTAAGGATAAGGGGTAAGCCATTTAGGACTGTGATGAGGAGGAATTTCTTCACCCAGAGAGTGGTGAACCTGTGGAATTCTCTACCACAGAAGACAGTTGAGTGCAATGCATTAAATATATTCAAGAAGGAGTTAGATATATTTCTTAAGGCTAAGGGGATCAAGGGATATGGGGAGAAAGCAGGGACAGGGTACTGAATTTGGATGATAAGCCATGATCGCATTGAATGGTGGAGCAGACTCGAGGGGCCGAATGGCCTACTCCTGCTCCTATCTTCTATGTTTCTATGTTACTGTCTGCAATACATGCAATTAGATTTATACAATGGCCATTTATTCCACCTTTCATCATTTTTATGAACAATATAAACTATCACCTGCTAGGAGTACGGTAAGCTTTTCTCCCCTCTATCCTGATGGCCGTGGGGCTAGGTTTCAACTTTGCTGTCACGGTGGTTACCTGGAGGAGCAGATTGGCCAGCTGTTGTAGACCCCAACTGATGTTTCTTTCATTGAAAATCATCGGAATGGAATTTGGGCAGATTCTACAGCAGGTAACCATGAAACTATTGGCTTGTCGTAAAAACCCATCTGGTTCACTCATGTCCTTTCGGGAAGGAAATCTGCCGTCCTTACCTGGTCTGGCCTATATGTGACTCCAGACCCACAGCAATGTGGTTGACTCTTAACTGCCCTCTGAAATGGCCTAGCAAGCCACTCAGTTGTAACAAACCGCTACGAAACAAAATAATAAAAATCAAATCGGACGGACCACCCGGCATCAACCTCGGCACCGGACATGGCAACGGGACACCCAGTCCAGTCACCCCTGCAAAGTCCTCCTCACCAACATCCGGGAACTTGTGCCAAAATTGGGAGAGCTGTCCCACAAACTTATCAAGCAACAGCCTGACATAGTCATACTCCCAGTATCATATCTTTCAGCCAATGTCCCAAACTCCTCCATCACCATCCCTGGGTATGTCCTGTCCCACTGGCAGGACAGACCCACCAGGGGTGGCAGCACAGTGGTATACAGTCGGGAAGGATTGGCCCTGGGAGTCCTCAACATTGACTCAGGACCCCATGAAGTCTCATGGCTTCAGATCAAGCATGGGCAAGGAAACCTCCTGCTGATTACCACCTACGACCCTCCATCAGCTGATGAATCAGTGCTCCTCCATGTTGAACACCACTCGGAAGAAGCACTGAGAGTAGCAAGGGCACAAAATGTACTCTGTGTGAGGGACTTCAATGTCCATCACCAAGAGTGGCTGGCAGCACCACTACTGACCGAGCTGGCCGAGTTCTGAAGGACATAGCTGCCAGTCTACGCCTGCAACAGGTGGTGAGAAAACCAACACGAGGGAAAAACCTACTGGACCTTATCTTCACCAATCTACCTGTCGCAGATGCATCTGTCCATGACAGTATAGGTAGCAGTGACCACCGCACAGTCATTGTGGAGGCGAAGTCCTGTCTTCACACTAAGGACACCCTCCATCGTGTTGTGTGGCACCACCACCATACTAAATGGGATAGATTCAGAACAGATCTAGTAGCTCAAAACTGGGCATGCATGAGGCGCTGTGGGCCATCAGCAGCAGCAGAATTGTATTCCACCACAATTTGTAACCTCATGGCCTGGCATATTCCTCACTCTAACATTACCATCAAGCCAGGGGACCAACCCTGGTTCAATGAAAAGTGCAGAAGAGCATGCCAGGAGCAGCACCAGGCGTACCTAAAAATGAGGTGCCAACCTGGGGAAGCTGCAACACAGGACTACATGCATGCTAAAAAGCAGAAGCAGCATGCTGTAGACAGGGCTAAGCGATTCCACAATCAACGGATCAGATCAAAGCTCCGCAATCTTGCCACATCCAGTCGTGAATGGTGGTGGACCATTAAACAACTAACGGGAGGACGAGGCTCCATAAATATCCCCATCCTCAATGATGGTGGAGCCCAGCACGTGAGTGCAAAAGACAAGGCTGAAGCGTTTGCTACCATCTTCAGCCAGAAGTGCCGAGTGGATGATCTATATCGGCCTATTCCTGAGGTCCCCACCATCACAGATGCCAGTCTTCAGCCAATTCGATTCACTCCACGTGATATCAAGAAAAGGCTGAGCACACTGGATACAGCAAAGGGTATGGGCACCAACAACATCCTGGCTCTTGTGCTGAAGACTTGTGCTCCACAACTAGCTGCGCCTCTAGCCAAGCTGTTCCAGTACAGCTACAACATCTATCCGACAATGTGGAAAACTGCTCAGGTATGTCCTGTCCACAAAAAGCAGGAGAAATCCAATCCGGCCAATTACTGACCCATCAGTCTACTCTCAATCATCAGCAAAGTGATGGAAGGTGTCATTGAGAGTGCTATCAAGCGGCACTTACTCATCAATAACCTGCTCACTGATGCCCAGTTTGGTTTCCGCCAAGACCACTCGGCTCCCGACCTCATTACAGCCTTGGTCCAAACATGGACAAAGGAGCTGAATTCCAGAGGTGAGGTGAGAGTGACTGCCCTTGACATCAAGGCAGCATTTGACCGAGTGTGGCATCAAGGAGCCCAGTAAAACTGAAGTCAATGGGAATCAGGGGGAAAACACTCCACTGGCTGGAGTCATACCTAGCACAAAGGAAGATGGTTGTGGTGGTTGAAGGTCAAACATCACAGCCCCAGGACATCGCTGCAGGAGTTCCTCAGGGCAGTGTCCAAGGCCCAACCATCTTCAGCTGCTTCATCAATGACCTTCCCTCCAACATAAGGTCAGAAATGGGGATGTTCGCTGATGACTGCACAGTGTTCAGTGCCATTCACAACTCCTCAGATAATGAAGCAGACCAGACCTGCATGCAACAAGACCTGGATGACGTTTAGGCTTGGGCTGATAAGTGGCAGGTAACATTCGCACCACAGAAGTGCCAGGCAATGACTATCCCCAACAAGCGCGAGTCTAACCACCTCCCCTTAACATTCAACGGCATTACCATCACCGAATCCCCCACCATCAAGATCCTCGGGGTCACCATTGACCAGAAACTTAACTAGACCAGCCACATAAATACTGTGGCAACAAGAGCAGGTCAGAGGCTAGGTATTCTGTGGCGAGTGTCTCACCTCCTGACTCCCCAAAGCCTTTCCACCATTTACAAGGCACAAGAAAGGAGTGTGATGGAATACTCTCCACTTGCCTGGATGAGCGCAGCTCCAAAAACACTCAAGAAGCTCGACACCATACAGGACAAAGCAGCCCGCTTGATTGGCACCCCATCCACCACCTTAAACATTCATTCCCTCCACCACCGCCGTACCGTGGCTGCAGTGTATACCATCTAAAAGATGCACTGCAGCAACTTGCCAAGGCTTCTTCGGCAGCACCGCCCAAACCCACGACCTCTTCCACCTAGAAGGACAAGGGCAGCAGGCGCATGGGAACACCACCACCACCTCCAAATTCCCCTCCAAGTCACCCATCATCCTGACTTGGAAGTATATCACCGATCTTTCATCGTCGCTGGATAAGAATCCTGGAACTCCCTACCTAACAGCACTGTGGAAGTACCTTCACCGCACGGACTGCAGCGGTTCAAGAAGGTGGCTCACCACCGCCTTCTCAAGGGCAATGAGGAATGGGCAATAAATGCTGGCCTTGCCAGCGACACCCACATCCCATAAACGAATAAAAAAAGAAACACCTGCTAGGAGTACGGTAAACTTTTCTCCCCACGTTTCTCCCCTCTATCCTGAAGGCCGTGGGGCTAGGTTTCAACTTTGCTGTCACAGTGGTTACCTGGAGGAGCAGATTGGCCACCTGTTGTAGACCCCAACTGATGTTTCTTTCATTGAAAATCATTGGAATGGAATTTGGGCAGATTCTACAGCAGGTAACCATGAAACTATCGGATTGTCGTAAAAACTCATTTGGTTCACTCATGTTTCTTTCGGGAAGGAAATCTGCCGTCCTTACCTGATCTGGCCTATATGTGATCCAGACCCACAGCAATGTGGTTGACTCCTAACTGCCCTCTGAAATGGCCTAGCAAGCCACTCAGTTGTAACAAACAGCTACGAAACAAAATAATAAAAATGAAACCGGACGGACCACCTGGCATCGACCTCGGCACCGGCTACGAACACAACAACGCAACACCCAGCCCAGTCAACCCTGCAAATCCTCCTCACCAACATCTGAGGACTTGTGCCAAAATTGGGAGAGCTGTCCCACTGACTAGTCAAGCAACAGCCTGACATAGTCATACTCACAGAATCATACCTTTCAGCCAATGTCCCAGACTCCTCCATCACCATCCCTGGGTATGTCCTGTCCCACCAGCAGGACAGACCCACCAGGGGTGGCGGCACAGTGGTATACAGTTGGGAAGGATTGGCCCTGGGAGTCCTCAACATTGACTCCGGACCCCATGAAGTCTCATGGCTTCAGGTCAAGCATGGACAAGGAAACCTCCTGATGATTACCACCTACCGCCCTCCCTCAGCTGATGAATCAGTGCTCCTCCATGTTGAACATCATTTGGAAGAAGCACTGAGGGTAGCAAGGGCACAGAATGTACTCTGGGTGGGGGACTTCAATGTCCATCACCAAGAGTGGCTCGGTAGCACCACAGCTGGCCGAGCTCTGAAGGACATAGCTGCCAGTCTACACCTGCGATAGGTGGTGAGAGAACCAACACAAGGGAAAAACCTACTGGACCTCACCCTCACCAATCTACCTGTCGCAGATGCATCTGTCCATGACAGTATTAGTAGCAGTGACCACCACACAGTCATTGTGGAGACGAAGTCTCGTCTTCACACTGTGGACACCCTCCATCGTGTTGTGTGGCACTACCACCATACTATAACACAGAATGGAAAGTTTGCACCTCTTCTTAAATTGCTGTTTAAAACTATAAAAGTTCCAACCTTCAATTTGATCAACGATTCTTTAAAAACACAGAAGACTGTATACTGATCTGCTTACCCTGCACCTTGAGCACAGTGCTCAAATTTTACTTGAGTTGCAAGAGAACTTTTCAGACACTGGCAGTGGATAAAGAAAAGAGCCCCAGCAGGAGATTCCCAGTGTTAGACGACACCGCGCGTTTAAAGTAAATTATTGAGTAATCGATACCTGGGTGTGATTGGAATGGATGTAATTTAATGTGAACTCAAATAACCTCATACAAGATTGGTAAAATCTACATTAGTTTATAACTATTGCCTGGAAATTGGATAAGTCTCTAGTATCTGTTATTGTCTGTAATACATTAGATTTATACAATGGCCATTTATTAATTTATGGCCAATTAGGGATGGGCAATAAATGCTGGCGTTGCCAACGACGCCCAGCTCCCAAAAACGAATAAAAAAAGAAACACCTGCTCAGAGTATGGTAAACTTTTTCCCCACATTTCTCCCCTCTATCCTGAAGGCAGTGGGGCTAGGTTTCAACTTTGCTGTCACGGTAGTTACCTGTTGCAGACCCCAACTGATGTTTCTTTCATTGAAAATCATTGGAATGTAATTCGGGCAGATTCTACAGCAGGTTAACACACAGGTGGTGAAGGCAAAAATTTACCTAGAGCAATACATACTTCAGGATAATGATCTTCGTCCCTCCCTCTATAAGTGTTGGACGTCAGGATTATAAAAGATGTGGAAAAAGTGGTAGAGAAAAAGCCAAGTGTTTCCTCATTATTCATTGCTCTGTCATTCTGATGAACATCATGACTTTTCATTATTGCAACACAGGTAGGGAGAGTGAGGATAATGAAAGTATCAATATACAGACGCACAAAACTGAAAGGGAAGGATGCAATTTTGTGGGGGAGATGTCCTGGGAATTTCCTTGTTTCACAGTAGAAGAATATGGAAAACAGATTGCTAGAAACCCAACTAACACACCAGGCCCTGCGAAGGACACTTAGGCAGAGGGTGACCCTTGATCATCACTGACATGGTTGCCTTAAGATCACTTCATGCAGAACCTCAAGAGCAAAGGCTATAATTGAAGGAACTTGAGTTTGTTTAACAAATCAGTGCACATATTCTTTCTAATCTAAGCAGACTAAATTGGGGATATTGCTTGCCACCACATGATAAAATGCACCAATATGTGTTAGACAAAATAAGGCCAATAAGCCTGCCCATCACACCAGATGCTCTAGAAGACAGTGACTTAGACTGAGGTAAATAAATACACCAGTCGTAAATTTGACTTGCATCAGTATCATAAACTAGAATGATCTGATTTGCAGCCATTGCAGGATTATATTAAATAAGCTACTGTTGTGGGATTTCTCTCTGCCCCGAAGCAGACAGAGACGAGCGTGTATTGGTTCCAAGTGATCTTTATTCAAGCACATGCAGCAAGAGGCCCTCTCAGTCTGAGCTGAGACGGGAGTCTAATTTTTACATTCGAGCAGTTGGTTTATATACAATCTTACATCTTGTTTCCTTCACATCTTCGGGACTTGGCCAATTAATTGTCCAAGTCACGTACACTTAATCACATCTCCACAAAACGCATCTTGTTTATCTCATTTGCCCTGTTTCCACATCTGTCATTGTTCTATCCAATTTACGTACGCTTAACCTCATCTTCGCAAATCACATCATGGCAGCCCATTGTTCAACGTATGGCCTCCTTGATTCTTGTACTCCCCCAATCATCATGATGCGGAGATGCCGGTGTTGGACTGGGGTGGACAAAAGTGAGAAGTCGCACAACACCAGGTTATAGTCCAACAGATTTATTTGAAATCACAAGTTTTCGGAGCTGCTGCCCCTTTGTCAGATGAAGTGAAGGAATACGAATCAGCAAAGCGTATATAGACAGAGAACAATGCCTGTGTAGCGTACAATGTCAGACGACTACAGTTAATCTTTCTGACTGCCTTTTATCACACCTCGGCAGAGAAACAATCAGGTCAGGAAGGCATTATATCAAAGACATAGCAAGATACAGCTAAGACAATGAGGTGGGGTCACAGGGGGCTAATGTGTCAAATGCAGTCTGTATGGAAAACCATAAACTTTAAAATTTTTACTTTCTTTTACTGGAAATCACATCTGTGAACAAGCCAATGACGACTCGAGTCTGGATGACTCTACGTCATGTAGCGTGACATGAACCCAAGATCCCGGTTGAGGCCATCTTCATGGGTGCGTAACTTGGCTATCAGTTTCTGCTCGATGATTTTGCGTTGACGTGTGTCTCGAAGGCCGCCTTGTAGAATGCTTACCCGCAGATCCGAGGCTGAATGTCCTTGACTGCTGAAGTGTTCCCCGACTGGGAGGTAACAATCCTGCCTGGCGATTGTTGCGCGGTGTCCGTTCATATGTTGTCTCAGTGTCTGCATGGTCTCGTCTATGTACCATGCTCCGGTGCATCCATTCCTGCAACGTATGAGGTAGACAACGTTGGCCGAGTCACATGAGTATGTACCATGTACCTGGTGGGTAGTGTCCTCACGTGTGATGATGGTATCTGTGTTGATCATCTGGCATGTCTTGCAGAGGTTGCCGTGGCAGGGTTCTGTGGTGTCGTGGTCGCTGTTCTCCTGAAAGCTGGGTAATTTGCTGCAAACGATGGTACTTTTGAGGTTAGGCGGCTGTTTGAAGGCGAGTAGTGGAGGCGTGGGGATGGCCTTAGCGAGGTGTTCGTCATCATCGATGACATGTTGAAGACTGCGAAGGACATGGCGTAGTTTCTCCGCTCCGGGGAAGTACTGAACGACGTAGGGTACCCTGTTGGTTGTGTCCCGTGTTCGCCTTCTGAGGAGGTCTATGCGATTTTTCGCTGTGGCCCGTCGGAACTGTCGATCGATGAGTCGAGCGTCATATCCCGTCATATCGAGCATCGAGCGTCATATCCCAATCATCATGTAATATGCTTTTTCCAACTGTTTTTGTTCTGCCAGACTTCTCCTTTATTACATCAGCCAGCTAGTCAGTTAAGCCGCTAATCTAACTTTTAACCTCTTCAGATACCAACTCCCCTTTTCCTTTTCTGCCAATAAAGACCAGATCTCAAATGGTATCACACTGGAGTGTGAGAAGTATGATCTTGAGTTACCCTTCCATTATTTACACAGAATGGTTTTGCACCTATTCCACTAAAATTGCCGGTTAAAACTATAAGGGCGGAAAATTGAGTCGCGCCCCCTTTGGGGCGCTAACTTGGCCAGGGGGCTACTTTTAGCACCCCAGAAAAAGTAGCACCTCCGCGACGGAAATTGAGTGGTAGCGCCCCAAGAGGGAAGCTGGTGACATTTTCCGCAGCGTCCTCCATTTTTGACGTCCCTGTAGCGCCGCTGGTATTAGCTCCCTGCACAAAAAATGGCAGATTGGTGACCTCACGCCGATTTAACGAGTTCAGCGCTGCGTAATAACCATGCCAGGGAAACCCAGCGTGCAAACAGACTGGCAGAGGCGCTGTCAGCACCTCTTAAAGGAACACACACATCTTTCAGTTAAGATTGCATTTAAGCTTTTAGACTTTTTTTTTGATTTTATTGAAGTAGTGGCTTGCTGAAATACATGTTAGAAAATGTTAAGTGTGTAGGGAGTGCTGCTGGATGCTTGCAAGGCCACGGATGGTAAAGGAAGGCCTCTGAGAAAACAGAACATGCTGCAAATACTCAAGAGGTCAGGCAACATCCATGGAGAGAGAAACCGAGTTCACTTCTCAGGAGGAGATGTTGCCTGACCTGCTGAGTATTTCCAGCATTTATGCTTTTATTTCAGATTTACAGCATCTGCTCACAGAAGAGGAAGATACGGAAGAGGAGGAAGCAGAAGGAAGGATGCAACCCAGACAGCCCCTTTGTGGCCAGGATATCCGGGATGGAATCATTCGCCTGCGGTCCCAGTGACCACAACCCCAATTCCCCTTTTAACATCAGCCCCACACCTTACCTTCCCTCTGTTACTGACCATCACAGCATCTTCTTGGCCACAGTGCTGAAATAAAAGCCACCACAAAGCAAACGGTCCAATCCAACTTTATACATCTATCCATCCAATATGACATCAAGAAATCAACTAATCACCCTTATGCATTCTCTTAGTGACTGTCTTGTGTGTGCCTTTGCCTATCCTACTGATATCATGTAGTGCTACCCCAGTGGCTGCAGCATGGCTGGTAGAAAGCTGATGACCTTCAGTGGGGACACTGCAAATCGCTGGTCAACCTTGAGGAGCTGGTGACTGGGAGTGTGAAATCAATTCTCTTCTGCTTCTTCTTCTTCTTCACTCTCCTCTCCCCCTTCTTGGTCACCCAGTGGCTGGGCAGGCTGCATTTCTTGGATGTGTGAAATGAGGAAGATACAAGGGTGGAGTTGTGGTATGGGGACAGTGGGAAAGCAAGAGGTGCATGCGAGAAGGAGGATAATGTACGAGGATACCAGCAGCTTCTATCCTTTCAGCCATGCCCTGACAAGAATGGCCTGCACCGTTTCCTCCAAGGGGGTGGTGAGGCTAGGAATGGGAGATGTGCAGATTGTTGGTAGGTGAGTGGTTGGGTGGGGGTGGGGGGGGCGGGGGAGTTGTGCATTGAGCAGTGTGTGAGGCTAGTGATGCAGTTGGTAGGAGACGGCTTTTGAAGATGCTTTTACTGACCTTGACCAGTGGTCTGAGGTCATGAAGCTTCTTTGGACACTGGAGCCAGGTGGTGGGGACGATACTGCTGGCAGTGACGGCCTCGGTGATGTGGTCCCACATCATTCTATCTGGAGGGCCTCCTGGCCCCTGTGGGTAGAGGGCCAGTCTTGCAGTGTTGACCACCTGCACAAAGCTGGAGTGCTGCGTGCGAGACCCTGGGTGCCCCTTCCCTGGCTTGCTGAGCCATTTGTGTTAGTGCTGAAGCACTTTTACCCATTTTTAGAGGTTTGGAAGGGAATTCAGCTTTAAGCGCTGAAGAATTCCATTTGGGACTTCTTTTTAATGGTAAATTTTTTCATTTGAAAGGCAGTAGGAGCTGAAAGCTGCATTTTTTTCACTGCATTGTAATTTTTATTAGTTTTGAATGCATTGCCCCTTTAATTCATAGCCCTTTTAATTGTCCACAATGCCTTGCAAACTCCACAGCCTCGCTCCCACAGGCTGTAAGAAGCTGCAACGCTTACTGTGGACGGGAACTTCGGGTTGGAGGCCTCCATTAATGCCACCAGGAGCGCGTTGCATAGTAAGGTAGCGCTGAGCTACGTCGCCAACCCCCAGCGTGAATTTTTGGCCGGTACCAGTGCAGCCGTTAACTCGAGTTGCCGGTGACAGATGACAGTTTGGGTAGAGATGAGAAATGATAAAGGCAAGAAGTCACTTGTGGGAGTGGTGTACAGGCCCCCTAACAGTAACCACATGGTAGGATGGAGTATAAAGGAAGAAATAAT
The DNA here is from genome assembly GCA_030390025.1 of Squalus acanthias. Taxonomy (NCBI): domain Eukaryota; kingdom Metazoa; phylum Chordata; class Chondrichthyes; order Squaliformes; family Squalidae; genus Squalus; species Squalus acanthias. Next base: position 115,680,090 of record CM059430.1, read on the forward strand.
GGGAGCTTGTCAGAAGGGTACGGCAATAATCATGGGGGATTTTAATCTACATATAAACTGGAAAAATCAGATGGGCAAAGGTAGCCTAGATGAGGAGTTCATAGAATGTTTTCGGGATAGTTTCTGAGAACAGCACGTTCTGGAGCCAACCAGAGAGCAGGCTATACCAGGCTACCTGGTATTGTGTAACGAGATAAGATTAATTAATGACCTCATAGTGAAGGCACCCCTAGGTAGCAGCGATCATAATATGATTGAATTTTACATTCAGTTTGAGGGAGAGAAGAGTGGGTCCAAGACTAGTATTTTGAACTTAAATAAGGGCAATTACGGGGGCATGAAAGCAGAGCTAGCCAAAGTGAACTGGCAAATTAGGTTAAGGGATAGGTCAATAGAGTTGCAGTGGCAGACATTTAAGGGGATATTTCAGAATACACAGAATAGATACATTCCAACGAGAAAGAAAAATTCCAAGGGGAGGACCCACCATCCGTGGTTAACTAAAAAAGTTAAAGATAGTATCAAACTTAAAGAAAAAGCATATAATTGCGCAAAGATGGGTGGCAGGTCAGAAGATTGGACAGAATATAAAAAACAGCAAAGAGACTAAAAGATTAATAAGGAGAGAACAATTAGAGTACGAGAGAAAGCTAGCTAGAAATATAAAAACAGATAGTAAGAGTTTCTATAGATATTTTAAAAAGAAATGAGTTAACAAAGTGAGCGTTGGTCCTATAGAAAGTGAGTCTGGGGAATTAATAATAGAAAATAAGGAGATGGCAATTGAATTGAACAGGTATTTTGCATCGGTCTTCACTATAGAGCATACAAGTAACATCCCAGAAATAGCTGTAAATCAGGAAATGGAAGGGAGGGAGGAACTCAAGAAAATTACAATCACCAGGGAAGTGGTACTGAGCAAATTGTTGGAGCTGCGGGCTGACAAGTCCCCGGGTCCTGATGGACTTCATCCTAGGGTCTTAAAAGAAGTGGCTAGTGAGATAGTTGCTGCGTTGATTTTAATTTTCCAAAATTCCCTAGATTCGGGGAAGGCTCCATTAGATTGGAAAATAGTGAATGTAACTCCTTTATTCAAAAAGGGAGGGAGACAGAAAGCTGGAAACTACAGGCCAGTTAGCTTAACATCTGTCATAGGGAAGATGTTAGAAGCTATTATTAAAGACGTTATAGCAGGGCACTTAGAAAAGTTCAAGGTAATCAGGCAGAGTCAACATGGTTTTGTGAAAGGGAAATCATGTTTAACCAATTTATCAGAGTTCTTTGAGGAAGTAACATGTGCTGTGGATAAAGGGGAACCGGTGGATGTACAGTACTTGGATTTCCAGAAGGCATTTGATAAGGTGCCACATCAAAGGTTATTGCGGAAAATAAAAGCTCATGGTGTAGGGGGTAACATATTGGCATGGATAGAAGATTGGCTAGCTAACAGGAAACAGAGAGTAGGCATAAATGGGTCATTTTCTGGTTGGCAAGATGTAACAAGTGGTGTGTCACAGGGATCAGTGCTGGGGCCTCAACTTTTTGCAATTTATATAAATGACTTGGATGAATGGACCGAAGGTATGGTTGCTAAATTTGCTGATGACACAAAGATAGGTAGAAAAGTAAATTGTGAAGAGGACATAAGGAGGCTACAAAGGGATATAGATAGGTTAAGTGAGTGGGCAAAGATCTGGCAAATGGAGTATAATGTGGGAAAATGTGAAATTGTCCATTTTGGCAGGAAGAATAAAAAAGAAGCATATTATCTAAATGGTGAGAGATTGCAGAGCTCTGAGATGCAGAGGGATCTGGGTGTCCTAGTGCATGAATCGCAAAAGGTTAGTATGCAGGTACAGCAAGTAATTAGGAAAGCTAATAGAATGTTATAGTTTATTGCGAGGGGAATTGGATACAAAAGTAGGGAGGTTATGCTTCAGTTATACAGGGCATTGGTGAGACCACATCTGGAGTACTGTGTACAGTATTGGTCTCCTTATTTAAAGAAGGATGTAAATGTGTTGGAAGCAGTTCAGAGAAAGTTTACTGGACTGATACCTGGAATGGGCAGGTTGTCTTATGAGGAAAGGTTGGACAGGTTAGGCTTGTATCCGCTGGAGTTTAGAAGAGTAAGAAGTGACTTGATTGAAACATATAAGTTCCCGAGGGGTCTTGACAGGGTGGATGTGGAGAGGATGTTTCCTCTTGTGGGAGAAACTAGAACTAGGGGTCACCGTTTAAAAATAAAGGGTCGCCCATTTAAGACAGAGATGAGGAGAAATTTTTTCTCAGAGGGTCGTGAGTCTTTGGAACTCTCTTCCTCAGAGGGCGGTGGAAGCAGAGTCTTTGAATATTTTTAAGGCAGAGGTAGATAGATTCTTGATGAGCAAGAGGGTGAAAGGTTATCAGGGGTAGGCAGGAATGTGGAGTAATCAGATCAGCCATGATCTTATTGAATGGCGGAGCGGGCTCGAGGGGCCGAGTGGCCTACTCCTGCTCCTAATTCGTATGTTCATATGTTCGTACGTATGTTCGAATTCCTTTCCTCTAGAAATGAACCCCAGTGCTTTGTTTGTACTTTTTATGGCTTTGTTAACCTGCATTGCTACTTTTAATGATTTGTGGATCTATACCCCTAGATCCCTTTGCACCTCTACCCCATTTAGACTCTTAGGGGTAGAAATTAGGTCGCGCCCCATTTGGGGCGCAAATATCGTCCGGACGCAAATATTAGCGCCTGGCGCTAATTATCGGCACTGACAGGAAACTTCACTTTTACTGCCCCGGGAGGTGAGTGGAGCGCTAAAGCAGGCGCTGCACACCTGTCTTAAGGCGCAAAGGCCAAGGAGTGAGGCGCTAACTCAGCGCGCGAGCGCAGCGCAGCTGCTGCCAGTTAGCGAGGGAACACAGACACACTGGCGCCGGACACTTCTTAAAGCGGGGGGGGCCACTTGCTCCCCAGCCACACCCTGCTCATTGCAGCCTTGAATCTCAGCCTGGAGAGACCTGTGAATCCATTTTGCTGCCAAGCATGGAGAGGGTGAGAGAACGCGCTCATCGCTTCACCGAGCGGGCCTTGGATGCTCTGGTTGACGCAGTGGAGCGCAGACGATGTATGCTGTTCCCTGAGAGTGGCAGGAGGCCTTTGCCACGCGAGTTCAGAAGAGTGTGGAGGGAGGTGGCTCAGAGCGTCTCCTCCAGGAGCATGGTGCCCAGGACCCATACTCAATGCCGCAAAAAGTTCAACGACCTCACTCGGCTCGTCAGGGTGAGTGGCTTTTTCTCAATACCTCTCCATCCCTCCATCTCAACCTTACTCTATGGCCAGAGGGTCTTAAAACCCCAATGCACAACACTCATCCAACACCTATGGCCCTTTCATCAAACACTCACACACATTCCACACTTTGCATACAGTAAGGGCTATTCACCTATGGGAGGCACATCAGGCAAGACCATGGCTGCATACAGTAAGGGCTATTCACCTATGGGAGGCACATCAGGCAAGACCATGGCTGTATACAGTAAGGGCTATTCACCTATGGGAGGCACATCAGGCAAGACCATGGCTGTATATTTACTCAGATGCTGTCCTTTTTCTTGCAGGCTAAGCTGGCTCATAATAGGAGACAGCAGCAACGGACAGGTGGAGGGCGGCTTCAGCTGCAACCCCTCAGCGATCTGGAGGAGCGCGTCCACAGGATTGTGGCAAGCCGGGTGATCGGTCCCGTCGCCACTGGAGACGCCGACCCCGTTGTGGACAGCAATGGTAAGGTCATCACCTTTTTGTCCTCTGTCCTTCCACTTGTCCCTCACAACACCAGCCTTTGACACTTTCAATCCAACTTGCTAACTCGCTGCACTTATTCCTCCCTTACTGCCACCCTGTCCTCACGCTAAAGCCACTCTTGTACCTCCCTGCTTTCAGATGGTGATTCACCAGCTGAGGAGACGGGCCCTGAAGCTGCCACTGGGAGTGATGCTGCAGCTGAGGAGGAAGAGGAAGCCAGAGCATCAGTGCCACCCTCTCCCGAGGAAGCCCATGCCCACACTGGGAACACGCCTTCCCCGGAGGGGAGCAGGGGGGAAGGGGCTGATGATGGTGAAGCTCCAGGACCCAGCGGGCTGCAGCAACGCCATGGTGGGGGGTAGGGAAGAACGGGGGCCTTCTCCCCAGAGGGAGAGTATGCCAGACACTCCTACTGCAATGGACGCAGAGGAGGAGCGGCTGATTGCAGAAATGAACACCCAAGCGGTGGGCATGCACACTGAGCTCATGGGTGCAGTGGGAAGGGTGCCCGAATGCATTGAGTCACTGGCAAGGAGTGTGGAGCACTTCGCTGTAGCACAGGCGGATGCCACACTAACGCTTAGTGCTGCAATTCAGTCACTGGCTGCCGTGATCACACCTCTGACTGCTCTCATACAGACTCAGATGGAGGCCACGCGAGCACAGACTGCTGCCAACCTCGATGGTTCGTGCACATGTCCCCGGGGCTGTCACCGCGCCGCAGCAGGCCAGCAATCTGTTCTCCGGCAGATTGATCCGGATGCTGAAGTGCTGCCCCGTGGGAGTGCCAGTGTGTCGGGCGAGCAGGGAGTTGCTGGCCTCTCTCACGATGACAGCATTCCTGCTGCCAACACTGTCACTTCTCCACTGCACTTGCCACCGCCTGTAGGACAGACTGCTGCCGCCCATGCAGAGTTGGTGCAGTCTGCAGCCGGGCCCTCCAGGCCCAGAAGTGGTCGAGGCCGTCCTTCAGGGGCATCTGCAGTGTCAGGGTCTGACGAGCAGCAGCCTTCCACCAGCCTTGCTGCAGCCACTGAGGTCCCATTACGGAGGAGCAGTAGGGTTAGAAGGGGGGAAGTGCGCAAGGGAAGGAGATCACCCTCGAAGGGCAAAAAGTAGGAGGTGTGACAAAATGCTGGTCATTTTTTTATTAAAGGCCGAGGTTCATGGTCCAACTTTTGTTTAGTGTTTTGGACATTATCTCCAGGTTGTGAGAACCAGTTATGTTATTGACTGTTTTTTTGTGTTTATTTCTATGAGTTTGTCATGAGGAATTGACACACACAGAGTTTGTAAAATAAATAAGTTTCTGTATTCAAAATATACATGGCTGGTGGTTGGAATTATTGGTGCCTTGGCCGGCTCAGGGGTTGCGTGCTGGGTTGATTAGTGTTTGTAGCAATGGCAGGGGCCCTAGAAGCGGCTTGCTATTAGTCGTTGACGGACGGCCCTTGCAGTTTGACCATTGTGGGCCGCCCTCCTGCCTTGGTGCTGCTGATGATCATCGTCCTCGTCCTCTTCCTCCTCTTCCTCCTCCTCCTCTGGTGGTGCTACAAGGCCTGGTGGCATTGGCTGGGTCCTGAGGATTGCCATGTTGTGCAACATGCAGCACACGACTACGAAGTTCGAAACTTGCTCAGGCGAGTACTGCAGGGCTCCTCCGGAATGGTCCAGACAGCGGAACCGTTGTTTCAGCACGCTGATTGTGCGCTCAATAATGTTCCTGGTTGCTTGATGGCTTTCATTGTACCGCAGCTCAGCAGGGGTGTTTGGCGTACGGAGCGGTGTCATCAGCCAGGTGCTCAATGCGTACCCCTTGTCCCCCAGAAGCCAACCAACTGGCTGATGCGGTGCCTCGAAAACTTCTGCCACAGTAGTCTGGCGCAGGATGAAAGCATCGTGGCAGCTGCCCGGATAGTGGGCATTGACAGCAAGTATCACCTTCTGTGGTCACAGACCAACTGCACATTCAAGGAATGGAACCCCTTTCTGTTCCTGAATTCCTCTGCATTCTCTCGCGGAGCACGCAAAGCCACATGCGTGCAGTCAATGGCGCCCTGCACCATGGGGAAGCCCGCTACCCTCGCAAAGCCCAGAGCACGGTCACGCTGCTTGTCTGGGGTCATAGGGAAAGAGATGAAGTCTCGTCTCCTTCTGAAGAGGGCATTGGTGACCTGCCGGATGCAGCGATGCACCGCAAACTGGGAGATATTGGCGAGGTCCCCAACAGCAGCTTGGAATGAGCCAGTAGCGTAGAAGTTCAAAGCCACTGTGACCTTCACTGCCACCGACAGAGACGTCCTGGACCTCAGCTGAGGCTGCAGATCTGGCTGCAGCAGGTGGCAGAGCTCAGTGACCACCTCCTTGCTGAATCGCAGCCTTCGCAAACACAGCTCCTCGGACATATGGATGTAGGAGAGCTGTTCACGATATACCCTGGGAGGGTAAGCTCTCCTGTACATGCGCCTGATGGCCCTCCTCCGTCTGGCCATCATTGCCACTCTCTGTCTGCGTCTCGGTATCCTCCGATTCAGCTGGAGCAGGACGACACCCCCAATCATTGCAGCCCCCATATTCTCTTTGCCAGAAAAGTAATGAGGTACAGCAACTAAAGTAGCAACAAAGTTAGGATGAATAGGCAAAACTACCTCACAAAGCGTTGAGTCAATGTAGAAGTCTCTCTCTCTCTCTCTCTCCGAATCTCTCTCTCTCTCTCAGAACGAGTGGTGCATAAATGTCGACCACAGAAAAAGACAGGAAGAGGCCCCCTTTAAATAGCGCCCCCCCCAGCCCCACACCGATTGATAGCGTTCCAGTCTTCCGGTCGTTGGAAGCGCCAGGCGGTAAGGCAGGGGGCGCCACTCAATTTCCGCTCCGGGGCGCCCCAAGGGCGTTGCACCATGGAATGATGTCATAATCTGCGCGCGCAGGTGGTCGCAACGGTAAGTTTTAGCGCCGCCGCACAATCTCAAGTTAAGTTCTCGAGCGGCGCAAACATCGCTGCGCCCGGGCGTTAGCGGCTTAACGCCCCATTAGCGCCCTCTTAAGGCGCTAACGGGAGGCGCAACCAAGTGTATTTTTACCCCTTATTTTCCAAGGAGTAGGTGGCCTCCTTATTCCTCCGACTAAAATGCACCACTTCACACTAATATGCTCATTGTATATAATATATGTTTGTTTATCATGTTTTGCTTGTTCAACAAAGCACCTTAAAATAAAATGTTTAAGAAAAATAAATGCATTCTGTTAATCTAACCAAAACAATTAAATAATAGTTTTCTCACAGGGATAGTCATGTAATCTTGAGTTAAAGCATCTAAAAGGTTAAGGTAGTTGTTGGTTTGTGAAAGGGCAAAACACAGCAACAAAGCAGAACTTCTTTGCACGGAATAAAGTCACGCCTTGCATATAGTCATTACAAAAATGTACCCCTCAGGCAAAAAGCATGTCCAAGGATATTCCTGTGCTCCTTCCTAGTTATTACACTGAATCAAAGCCTAATATTACAGCAATAAAGTAACTCACATAATGGGAATGGGTTCTTTATTGTAATATTAACCACTAAAAATTTAATAAAAATGTAAAATAAAATGAAGATGTTACATGTTTGCCTATTCTTCCTTTTACCCTCATTCTCTTTCTTATATTTTGATTAACTGTTCTGTTTCAAAAAATGACATTTATGCCATTCTAACAATTCTACTATGCATTTTCATTGATTAATTTAAACACCTTTTCTTCCATTCATTTCTGGGTGTCTCGGGACCCACTGACCACATTGAAGGTCAGATCCACATCTCAAAAACAATCTTGGCTGAAAAACAGCTCCTTAGGATCATTTTCAGCAAGTTGAGGGACAGACTATTACCCAACACTGAGGCAGTGGAGAAATTACAGATGAAAGGAAATGATAAAACAGTGTTTATTTCATATACCTGGAATTTAAAGGCCTGATTTTAACTTGGGGCACGAATCGGACAGGCGGGGGACAAGGCTTGCGGGAACCCCCATGACATCACCAGTGTGGAGCCTGGGAGATTATATATAACTCCCTTACCAATAACTGCAGATACCCTATCACAATGTAAATGTAATCTCATTACGTGCAGCAAACTTGAGAGTGATTCACTCTTAGTTTGCCATGTGAAGTAGTTTTAGGATAACTCCCTTAACCAAAAACTGCAGATACCCGATCACAATGTAAATGTAATCTCATTACGTGCAGCAAACTTGAGAGTGATTCACTCTTAGTTTGCCATGTGAAGTAGTTTTAGGATAACTCCCTTAACCAAGAACTGCAGATACCCGATCACAATGTAAATGTAATCTCATTACATGCAGCAAACTTGAGATTGATTCACTCTTAGTTTGCCATGTGAAGTAGTTTTAGGATAACTCCCTTAACCAAGAACTGCAGTTACCCGATCACAATGTAAATGTAATCTCATTACGTGCAGCAAACTTGAGAGTGATTCACTCTTAGTTTGCCGTATGTAGTAGTTTTAGGATATATTCCTCCCCCACCCTATGTTTTCCAAAAATGGGAGGGAGGAAAAGAAGGAGAGAAAGAAAGAAAGATAACTCCCCTGTTCTTCTTCGAACAGTGTCATGGGATCTTTTACATTCACCTGAGAAGGCAGACAGGCCTTGGTTTAATGCATTATCTGAAAGACATCACCTCTGACAGTGCAGCATTCCTGCAGTACTGCACTGAAGTTTCAGCCTAAATTATGACTTTGTGGAGGCAAAATTCGATAGCCCCCGAAAACGGGGATCACAATGCGCATTTAACAGGCGCCAGTTGCAGGCACCACACCAGCTTTGTGCTGCCTACTAATTAAAATGATTGCTGCATTCAGACAACGCTAAACGCGCCGTTGAGTGGTTGCATGTCTCAGCAGGCGGACCAAGTTTGTGCGAGGCTAGCACCACTTAAAGCTAGCCTGCACTACTTAAAGCCAGCCTGCCCCTCTTAAAGGAGAGGTGCATTCTTACTGGAGCAGCTGCTGGAACTGGTTGTGGAAGAGTCTGAGAAGGAAAGAGTGATTTATGGCGCAACAGGGGAGAGAACATGCTCCAAGGTTCTATGACGCTGCACTGGAGGCCTTGGTGGAGGAGATGGCTAGGAGGAGAGAGGTCTTCTATCCACAGGGGGGCAAACTCTGCGAAGGCAGTGGGAGCAGATAGCCATGGCGGTCAAGCTCCGAGGATCTCGATGTACTGCCGCAAGAAGTTCAATGACCTCACACGAATGGACAAGGTCAGTGAATTCATCTTCAAATGCCATATCCCACCAGCTGCACCACTAGTCTCACACACTGCTCAATGCACCACAGCCCATCACTCACCTACCAACAATCTCTATCAATCACGACTCATAACTCATATTCATAGCGTCACTCCACCCTCACAACATTACCACTGCTGCAAACCTCACACCCACATCTCACAGCTTGAACACACTGCCAGCTATTCAATCATTACAGGCTCATCACCCAAACAGATTACAGCACTTCCCTCTCTCTTGCAGGACAACTGGTGCATAACCGGAGGCAGTAGGTGCTAAACGTCGGGGGATAGGCATGACTGCATGTCCTTACCCCGATGGAGGAGACGGTGGTCGCCATCATTGGAGTGGCCATCGCTGAGGCCGTGGCCAGCAGCAGGGCTGAACCGTCGAAGATGACTGCATCTTCATACCTAATCCTCCTTCTCACATCCCATTTCCCCCTCATCCCACAATCTCTTCTGATTTACAAGCTGCAGGTGGTGTAAGCATGCAGCTCTTGCTTTCTCCCCCTCCCCGAACCATAACCATACCCTTGTGCCTGTCTCCTTTCAGATACCTAATAACTGCAACCTGGCCAGGCAGTAGTGGAAGGGCAGGAAGACAGTGATGAAGAAGAAACACCGTCACTTGATTTCACACTCGCAGCCACCAGCTCAGATAATGACACTACGCGTAATTTAGCGGATAGCTTAGAGGCGGGATCTGCACGTAGTGAGATACCGGGCACGAGTGGCCTACAACCAGGGCAGAGGACAAGGGTAGCGCAGGTGCCAGCTCGCCGGAGGGCAAGGTCGCACACGAGTTCTGCTGCAGAGGACTCAGATGAGCACTTCACTGGTGCGGGCTACAGAATGATGGGAATGCACAATGAAATGCTTGGTGCATTGGCAGGCCTGCCAGAAAGCCTGTGTGCAACGTCAAGGAGCATGGAGGAGTCCGGCACCAAATTGGCACAGGGCTTTGTGCAGAGCTTGGAGCCTATCCTTTCCAACATGGAAGTGGTGGCCAACTCCATTAGTGCACTTGTGGATCCAACCATAATGCAGTGTCCGATGGCCATTGTCCCAGCTTCCATTGCAGCACAAGCAGAAACAACCAATGTCTGGGTGCTGCAGTGGAAGCTCAGACTTCTGTTATGCAAGGTCAGCCTTCAGCCGTGCAAGCATAGACTGCTGCCACGCAAGCTCAGACTGCTGCCATAATGGCTGTGATTACCAGTGCTCAAAGCGGCTTAGAGTGTCACAGCAGTCCAGCAATCTGTCCTCCAACAGATTACTAGGATTGCTGAGGCACCGCCCTGGGGGAGTGGCTGTGGCTCCATGGAGCACAAACCTACTGTCCTCTCTCAGGGAGCCAGCATTCGTCCTCCCTGGCACTCCACCAGTGCCTTGCTGTTGCCCGTCAGCCAGCAAGCCCAAACTGCTGTCGCTCGTGCTGAGATGGTGCAGTCTAAAGCCAGTCCTTCTAGGCCCAGAGGTGCTCGAATTCATCCTGCAAAGCCATCTGCTGTCTCCTCTACTGAAACTCAGCTGCCTTCCACCAGCCACACTGCAACCACTGGGGTAGCACTGCGTAGGAGCACTAGGACAGGCAAAGGCACACAGAAGATGGCACTAAGGGAATGTACAGGGGCAATTAGTTGATGTTTGTTTGCAATATGGAATGGTTTGATTTATAAATCTGGTTTGCAATGTTTAATTTATGGTGGCTTTTATTTTTGCATTGTGGCCAAGTGGACATTGTGATGGTCAGTAACAGAGGGAAGGTGAGGTGTGGGACTGTTGATGAATGTGGAATTGGGGTTTTGTTTACTGGTATCGCAGTCGGATGAGTCAGTCATGGACAGCATGGCCAGAAAGGGGCTGTCTAGGTTGTGTCCTCCTTTCCTCGTCATCCCCCTGCTCCTCAGCTGGTCGCTGTATATCTGGTGGCAAGGGTTGTGCCCTCATGATGGTGAGGTTGTGCAGCATGCAGCAGACCACCACGAATCTCGACACCTGTTCTGCCAAGTACTGCAGGGCTCCTCCAGAGTGGTCCAGGCAGCGGAAGCGTTGCTTCAGCACGCCAATGGTGTGTTCGTTGATGATTTGTGTGGCAGCATGGCTTTCGTTGTAGGCATGCTGCCCACATGTGTGTGGGTTGTGCACTGGAGTCATGAGTTATGTCTTTAATGGCCAGCCCTTGTCACCCAGTAGCCACCGTCTGGTTTGTCATATTGGTTCAAATGCAGATGGCACACCGGACTGCCCGCAGAATGAAGGCATCGTGACTGCTGCCAGGATACCGGGCATTGACTTACATGATTTGCTGAGTATGGATGCGCACTATCTGGACGTTAAGGGAGTGAAATCCCTTTTGATTGCGGTACATCTCAGAGTTTACAAGGGGCCTGCCAAGCAATGTGCGTGCAGTCAATGGCACCCTGCACCATGGGGAAGCCTGCAATCCTCGCGAAGCCACATGCTCGCACCGCCTGCTGCTCTCTGGCAAGAGAGAATGAAATGTAGTCAGCTCTCTTGGAATAAAGCGCCTCAGTTGCCTCCATTATACAACAGTGGATGGTAAACTGGGAGATGTTGCAAATATCTCCTGCTCAAGCCTAGAAGGAGCCCAAGCATGTAAGTTGATTGCCACCATCACCTTCACAGCCACTGGCATTGCGGTCCTCGCCCTGCTCTGTGGTTGCAGTTGTGGCTGCAGCAGGTGGCAGATTTCAGTGAGGCTTTAGTGAAGCGCAGACGTCTGGCACACTGTTCTTTGCTGAGTTTCAGGTAGGAGTATTGCTCTCTGAACACCCTAGCAGATATGGCCTCCTGCTGAGAGCCCTTCTCCCACTCCTCCTCCTTTCCCTCTTCCAGCAGCTTTTCCTGCTCTGTGTCGCCTCTGCTCATTCTCCCTGTCATGCTGTAGGCCAAGTGGCATGCCTACTACTGCACCCATATCTGGGAGAAAGTGGTCTGTGCAGAATCCATGAAGTCCTTCAGCACCTGCCACACCACACCATGTAGGCTTTAACAACTTTAAAGAACTCTAGAAACCACCAAACACTTCTACAAATGCAGCAATAGCCAGTAGAAATCAACAACAACTTGTATTCATATAGCACCTTTAAAGTAGTAAAACATCCCAAGGCGCTTCACGTGAGTATTATAAGACAAAAAATTTGACACCGAGCCACATAAGGAGAAATTAGGGCAGGTAACCAAAAGCTTGGTCAAAGAGGCTTTTTCAAGAAGCCTCCTTGGAAAAAGTGCAACATCCCCACCGACACCTGGGAATCCCTGGCCCAAGACCGCACAAAGTGGAGGAGAAGCATCCGGGGAGGCGCCGAACATTTCGAGTCTCTTCGCTGGGAGCAAGTGGAAGCCAAGCGCAAGCAGCGCACGTCAACCCAAGCACCCCACCCCTTCAACCATCATCTGTCCCACCTGTGACAGAGACTGTAGGTCCTGCATTGGACTCATCGGTCACCTGAGAACTCATTTTTAACATGGAAGCAAGTCATCCTCGGTTCCGAGGGACTGCCTAAGAGAGAAGGTCAAAGAGGTAGGTTTTAAGGAGCATCTTAAGGAGGAAAGACAAGTAGAGAGACGGAGAAGTTTAGGCAGGGAATTCCAGAGCTTAGGCACCAGAGGGTAATGAAACAGTCCATGCCCGCATGCAACAAGACCTGGACGACATTCAGGCTTGGGCTGATAAGTGGCAGGTAACATTCGCGCCATAGAAGTGCCAAGCAATGACGATCCCCAATAAGCGAGAGTCTATCCACTGCCCCTTGACATCCAACGGCATTACCATCACCGAATCCCCCACCATCAACATCCTGGGGCCTACCATTGACCACAAACTTAACTGACCCAGCCACATAAATACAGTGGCAACAAGAGCAGGCCAGAGGCTAGGTATTCTGCGGTGAGTGTCTCACCTCCTGACTCCCCAAAACCTTTCCACCATTTACAAGGCACAAGTAAGGAGTGTGATGGAATACTCGCCACTTGCCTGAATGAGTGCAGCTCCAACAACACTCAAGAATCTCAACACCATCCAGGTCAAAACAGCCCGCTTGATTGGCACCCCATCCACCACCTTAAACATTCACTCCCTCCAGCACCGGCATACCGTGGCTGCAGTGTGCATCATCTACAAGATGCCCTGCAGCAACTCGCCAAGACTCCTTCGGCAGCACCTCCGAAACCTGTGACCTCTACCACCTAGAAGGACAAGGGCAGCAGGCGCATGGGAACACCATCACCTCCAAGTAGCCCTCCAAGTCACACACTTGGAAGTATATTGCCGTTCCTTCATCATCACTGGGTCAAAATCCTGGAACTCCCTCTCTAACAGCACTGTGGGAGTACCTTCACCACATGGACTGCAGAGGTTCAAGAAGACGGGTCACCACCACCTTCTCAAGGGCAGTTAGGGATGGGCAATAAAAATGCTGGCCTTGCCAGCGATGCCCACATCCCATAAACAAATTTTAAAAACTAAATCAATCAGCAACTAACCTGTAAGTAGTTGATGATCCCTTTCAATAGCGTTGGTGGGGAATCCTTCCTGCTGCTGAACGCATGTTCAGCTGTGCATGTTTAAGAGAGGGCATTAGCTGGAGTGTTGAGCTCCAAAATGGCAGCACTAGTATCAAATCAGCGTTACATGCTGATTGACATCATGATTTACCTACTCTGCATTACTTCCGGTAGATGCCCACTGTGCCCACGCTAATGCAATTCGCCCCACAAGTGTGCATGCGTGCCGCGGACGCCATTTTGAATCCAAAACAGCACTCATAGCGCCGAAACAGCGGGCGCTAAAGAGCCGCATTTTGCGGCCTAAATCTCTGGAGTGGGAGCTGAACCCATGAGTCCAGAGTGCTACCACTGAGGCAAGGCGTGGATTAGGAAGTCATATTTTCAAAAGTCAACAAAAATATGAAAAACTGATTTCGTTTCACTTGTGTCAGATTACCTGGCATTTTGGGGCAACTGTTAAATTTGTTTTTTAGGTTTCTTCTGGATTTCCCTTAATTCTGTTTAAAGTGCCTTGTGCTGTCAGAGCCAGTTCATCAACATTTATTGCTGATGAAACAAAGGGGTTTATGAAGGAGCAAGGGCCGTTCTGTACACTTCTAGTTGACGAAACAAAGAGGTTTATGAAACACAATCAAAATTGGTAACTGGAAGATTTTCATTGACGATGTTGCTTAGCTGGAGCTTGGGACAGTAACAGCATCCACGCGCCTCAGAACTTTGCACTGCCCGAGACACAGGGGACTAACCGGCTGTGAGAATTCAGGAAGTGCAGCGAGCACCAGCACTTGGACTAAGCAAAATGGCGCTTTTAAAGACAGAAAATGCTGGAAAAACTCAGCAGGCCAGGCAGCATCCGTGGAGAGAGAAACAGAGTTAACTTTTCAGGTCGAAGACCTTTCGTCAGAACTGGAAAAAAGCAGGAAATGAAATAAATTTTATTTTATTTCATATCCTGCTTTTTTCCAGTTCTGACGAAATGTCTTTGACATGAAACGTTAATTCTGTTTCTCTTTCCACGGATGCTGCCTGGCCTGCTGAGTTTTTCCAGCGTTTTCTGCTGTTATTTCGGATTTCCAGCATCCGCAGTATTTTGCTATGGCACTTTTAAACAGTTTGCTTTCTACAGGATTCCGGTGTCACAGTGTCTACCGGCAGGTAAATTTATCTCCACTTTATATTAAAAAAATATTGAGCATAAAGAAAACCTGTCCTGGTCCGAGCGGTTTTCCTGAGCTCTTCACATCTGTACAGCACGGCCTGGCTGGCCGGCTCCGGGACAACACAACCCTCGGTCATGGTAGCAGTGCAAACCCGAACCCGATCCCGATCCCGATCCTGGGTTTGAGGCCACTCTGGGGGTTGTGCATTCCTTATCCTGGGTTTGGGGTCAGTCTTGACAGTGTAAATCCTGGATTTGGGACCATTCTATTTACAGTGTATTGCCACTCCCGGGTTTGGAGTCACCATTGGCAGTGCAGTGCAAATCCTGGGTCCTCTTCTCTTCCAAAGCGCTCTCCATTCAGGAATTGTCACTTTAGAATCATAGAAATTTACAACATAGAAAGAGGCCATTCGGCCCATCGTGCCTGTGCTGGCTCTTTGCTTAGTCTGACTTCCTGCTTTTTGTCTGTCTGTAACCCTGTAAATTGCTCATCCAACTCCCTTTTAAAATTATTTATGGAATCAGCTTCCACCACTTATTCAGGTCGAGCATTCCAGATCCCGTCAACTCTCTGAGTGAAAAAAATTCTCCTCATCTCCCCTCTAGATCTTTTGCCAATGATTTTAAATCTATGACCTGTGGTTATTGACCCACTCACCAGAGGGAATAGTTTTTCTTGATCAAAACCTCTCATCATCCTGAAAACCTCTATTAGGTCACCTCTTAAACTCTCTGTTCCAAGGAGAACCATTCTAACTTTTCCAACCTCTCCTGACCTCCTAACTGAAGTCCCTCATCCCTAATGACATCCTTGTGAATTTCCTCTGTACCCTTTCTAAGGCCTTTTCATCTTTTCTGAAGTGTGGTGCCCAGAATACTCCAGCTTAGGCCTAACAAGGGATTTATTAAGTTCTATCATGATCTCTTTGCTTTTATATTCGATTCCTCTAGTTCTAAACCCAAGTTACCCATATGCTTTTTTCACCACCTTATCAACTTACCATGCCACCTTTAAGGATTTGTGTATATGGCTGCCAAGGTCTCTCTGCTCATCTAGACTTTCAAAATCGTGCCACTTATATTATACTGTCTTTCTAATCCAAAAGCAAAATACTGCGGATGCTGGAAATCTGAAATAAAAACACAAAATGCTGGAAATACTCAGCAGGTCAGGCAGCATCTGTGGAGAGAGAAACAGAGTGAACGTTTCAGGACGGTTCTGACGATCCTTGCGGTACCCCACTAGTTACAGCCTGCCAACCTGAAAATGACCTGTTTATCCCTACTCTCTGTTTTCTGTCCATTAACCAATTCTCTATCCATGCTAATATATTACCCACAACCCCATGAGCCCTTATCTTGCATAACAACCTTTTATGTGGCACCTTATTGAATGCCTTTAGGAAATCCAAATATACTACATCCCTTTACCTACCCTGCTAGTTACATCCTCAAAAAACTCTAATAAATTTGTCAAACACGATTTCCCTTTCATAAAACCATGTTGACTCTACCTAATCATATTATTATTTTCTAAATACCCTATTACCACTTCCTTAATAATGGATTCCAGCATTTTCCCGATAGCTGATGTCAGGCTAACTAGCCCTTGTATTTCACTGTTTTCTCTCTCCCTCCTTTCTTGAATAACAGGGTTACATTTGTTACCTTCCAATCTGCTGGGACCGTTCTAGAATCTAGGGAATTTTAGAAGATCACAACCAATGCATCAGCTATCTCTGCAGCCACCTCTTTTAGAACCCTAGCTTGTAGGCCATCAGGTTCAGGGGATTTGTCAGCTTTTAGTCCCATTAGTTTCTCTAGTACTATTTCTTTACTGATCTTAATTACTTGAAGTTCCTCACTCTCATTAGCCCCTTGGTTCCCCATTATTTTTGGTATGCATTTTATGTCTTCTACTGTGAAGACAGATACAAAATATTTGTTTAAAGTCTCTGCCATTTCCTTATTCCCCATTATAATTTCTCCTGTCTCGGCCTCTAAGGGACCAACGCTTACTTTTGCTACTCTCTTTTTACATACTTGTAGAAGCTCTTACAATCTGTTTTTATATTTCTTGCTAGTTTACTCTCATTCTATTTTCTCCCTTTTTATCAATTTTCTGGTCATCCTTTGCTGGTTTCTACAGCTCTCCCAATCTTCAGGCTTACTACTATTCTTCGCAACATTATAAGTCTCTTTTAATCTAGTACTATCCTTAACTTCTTCAGTTAGCCACGGATGAATCTCTTTTCCCGTGGAGTTTTTATTTCTCAATGGCATGTATATTCGTTGAGATTTTTGTAATCTTTCTTTAAATGTTTGCCACTGCTTATCTACTGTCATACCTTTTAAGTTAATTTCCCAATGTACCTTAGCCAACTCACCCCTCATACCTATGTAATTGGCTTTACTTAAATTTAAGACTCTAATTTTGGACACTTAAACTCAATGTGAAATTCTATCATTTTATGATCACTCTTCCCCAGAGGATCCTTTACTATGAGATTACTAATTAACTCTGTCTCATTACACAATACAAAATCTAAAATAGCTTGTTCCCTGGTTGGTTCCACAACGTATTGTTCTAGGAAACTGTCTCGAATGCATTCCATGAACTCGTCCTCCAGACCATCTGTGCCAATTTGATTTGCCCAGTCTATATGAAGATTCAAGTCCCCCACGATTATTGTATTACCTTTGTTACAAGTTACTATTATTTGTTGATTAATACTCTGTTCAATGGTATAGCTACTATTAGGGGGACCTATAAACTACTCTCACCAGTGTTTTCTGCCCCTTGTTATTTCTTATCTCCACCCATACTGATTCTACTTCCTGATCTTCCGAACCAAGATCCTTTCTCACTACTGTCCTTATGTCATCCTTTATTATCAGGGCTCCCCCCGCCTCCCCCCGTGCCCGCCGCCCCGGCACCCTTTTCCATTCTGCCTGTCCTTTCGAAACATCAAGTACCCTGGAATATTTAGTTCCCAACCTTGGTCACCTTGCAACCACGTCTCTGTAATGGCTATTAGATCAAACCCATTTATCTCTATTTGTGCCACTAGTTCGTCTATCATGTTACAAATGCTTTGTGGTAACACAATACAGCTTCCTGTGACTCGAACTTTATTGCATCACTTCCTGTGATTAGTCCAGCATAAATACTGGACTGATCAGTTGGATCCTGGAGAGGCATAGAGTAAGACCTCTTTTGTATGTAGCACCTTTTTAGTTGATTAAAGCTTACTTTAAGTTCACCACGCGTAAGGCTCATTCTTACGACATGCTTCATGCATTCAGATAAAGAGGCTATAATTTTAACTTTTTACCATTATTCCCTGCTTTCACGTTATTCGCTGATGCACTATTACCATTAAAATCTCTGTCCCTTCCTGTCACACTCTGCTTATGTTTACCCAAATTGCTATACTGCTCCATTGCCTTCAATTTTCTCTTTAGATTTCTAAATTTCCCCTCAACTGACCCCTCCCCCACTTTTTAGTTTTAAGCCCTAACTGCAGCCCTAGTTATTCGACTCGCCAGGACACTGATCCCAACCCGGTTTAAGTGTAGCCCATCCCAACGAAACAGTTCCCGCTTTTCTCCGTACTGGAGCCAGTGCCCCATGAATCGAAACCCCTTCCTCTCTCTGTCGCTCTGTCCTTAATTATAGATTGTAATAACTTCACCACAACAGATGTTAGACTAACAGATCTTTAATTTCCTGGTTTAACTTTTTTACCTTTTTTAACATTTCTTTTGACCCATTTCCTTTACATACAATCGCATATGATCACTTCTTCATGTGGACCTAAATCACCCTACACTTGTTAGGGCAGCTTTGTTATGAAAGGGTTTAACCAGATAATAGCAGCTTTGACAAAGGCCAGAGTCACAGGATTTGAGGGCATAGGAGGGGTTATAAAGCTGGAAGAGGTTGTAGAGGCATGGTGGAGAAATGCCCATGGTTCGGATTTTAAATTTGATGCATTTTTTGGAGAAGGAGCTAGTGTGGATGGGGTGATGGGTGAGTTGGACTTAGTGTGGGTCAGGAGGCAACCATTGGAGTTTTGGATGAGTTGAAATTTATGGAGGGTTGAGTTTGCAAAGCTGCTGAGGAGCGCATTGGCGAAATTGAGTCTGGAAGTGGCCAAGGCACAGATAAGGATTGTGTTGGCCTTAGGGTGAGGCAAGGCAGAGGTGGCGTTATTGTAAAGGTGGATGGAACTGGTCTTGGTAAAGGATGAGATGTGGATTGATTTTCAGTTTGATTAAACGAGATGTTGAAGATGCACTTAGCCTGGTTCAGCCTGAGTGAGCATGCAGGGAGGGGGATGGAGTTAGTGGCAAATGAACAATATTTTTGGTGGGAGCCAAAATAATGGCTTTGGTCTTCCCATGGGTCCCTGGCTGCGAACTCTCGCTCTGCCTGTCAGCCAGGTATTCGATCTAGCAGGGTTCGGGCATGAATCTGGAAGAATTCTGCAAATGTCCCCAGTTTCCCCGGGTGCGCCACTCACTTCGGGGCTTGTGCTTTCCCCCAAACCCCCCACCCCCGCATAAAGTCGGGGAATTACTCTCTACTTTATCTCCAGCTGAATTGCTCCTGGATTCGCCCTCTCTTACAAACTCTTATATTGACTTGCTCTGCCCTTTGCCAACCCATTTCGTTTGCATACAATCCCATACAATCACTTTACTGCATGTGAACCTAAATCCTCCTAAACTTGTTAGCGCAGCTTTGTTATGAAAGAGTTTCACTGCTAGATGGTGTGGTTTAAAATGGATTTCCACTATCCAAATCTGGAATTCCCTACTTCATAGCAAAATCTTTTGCTGTACATCAAACTTCACTTAACAGCAGTTTGGGCACTGGAATCATGAAGATGCAATAATTCTTCCAGATACATTGTCACAAGGGTGCTTTGAGTAATTGAACATAGCTACTGTACAGGCAATCTTATTCTCCATATCTGAGGTGGGAAATGGTGTACTGATGCACAGTTTTACCAAAGCACGTTTGTAAATTTCTTTTTAATGTATATATATTTTGTAGAGCTTGATCCAGTTCAGTCAGAAAAACACCACCTCACCAGTCCAGGTCAAAGGATTGGATCACCTCGTTCTGACAGTAAGCATTGAGGATACTGTGGCCTTTTATTCTCGGACTTTAGGGATGGAAGTTGTCACTTTCAAGGTAAAATTGCACTTCATCGTGTTTACTCGGTTTCCTTTTTTTTTGTGCAAACACTAGACTTCACCTTAACAACTCTTGACTCTTCATCAAGTCAAATATATGCAGAATTGTAAACTTTTTCAAATTTAGCAAGACTATTCTAACAGTTCTCTCTCACACTCTTGGAAATGTGTTATATAGTAGATGATCCTTCTCTAAAATCTAGCCTATAACCTTTTTCTCAAACACACACTCCCTCTCTTTCGCAATTTATCTTGTTTCTCTATTTATATGATTATCTTCAGTGTTTCTTTGCAATGCCTTCTCTTGTTCTTCCTTCTTTCCTAATAGCTCACGTGAGTGCAAAAGACAAAGCTGACTTGGAAGTATATTGCCGTTCCTTCATCATCGCTGGGTTAAAATCCTGGAACTCCCTCCCTAACAGCACTGTGGGAGTACCTTCACCACACGGACTGCAGCGGTTCAAGAAGGCGGCTCACCACCACCTACTCAAGGGCAACTAGGGATGGGCAATAAATGCTGGCCTTGCCAGCGATGCCCACATCCCATGAACGAATAAAAAAAATCCTCAATGCTAGTGAATCCCTCCCTCCTAGAACTCTCAAGCTTTTAAAACGCAAGCTTGGTTTCACCTAATAGCCACTAAGCTACTCGTTTCAATGTTGGTGGTGTCCTGCCTTGGCTCTTCAACTAGGCTTGCCAATTAAAAAAGCTGGAAATACATTATTATTTGTGATTATTATTTTCTTACCCCTCCCCAGTGTTGATACAATCTCTCATTATATGTCTTTCTCCTGTCAGGAGCTGGTTTCTGTCAGTGCTTTTCTGTGGATGGCTAGCTGGTTGAAAACGAGATTAAGGTGAAGTGAGACAGCCTGTCACAGTTGTTCATAGATTCCCCTAAATGTGGACTCCCTTATTCTTAGTTCAGTGCAGTACTCCTTTACATTGCTTGGTAGCAAACTGTTGTTAGCATACCTCTGATAGACTGCAACCGTGTTATTCATATTTGGCGCTCTCTAGTTAAATTTCATACTAACTTGAAAATAATGCAGAGGCCCTGAATTTCCTTGAGAGCCGGCAGCCAACCTGCAATAGATTACTGGGCAGAGAATGACTGGTGGTGATGGGCATTGGGCAAGATCTGGGAAAATTGTTTCTGCTCCAAAGATCATGGAGAGGTGGTTCCCGCTGTGGTTGGGGGCAGGCAGAAGTTCCATCTGCCCCTGGAACCCTGATGTCTAAAAAGGGGCTGGCATTTTCCACTGCCTCTGCCTCTCCTGTCCAAAATGAACTAGATGCCAGTGTCGAGTTCAATTAAATAGTGTAAGTGGGGTCCACAGGGGTGCTCCAGGCTGGGGTCATAGCCAGAAGATAAAAGACAGCCCTATTAAAATAGGCCCTCCTATTAAGGGGGCTGATTTCACTTTGTACTGATCTTTTAAGCTGATCCTATTTGAATTGATCACATGCAGCAGGAAGGTGTTGCCCTTTACTCCCTCCTGCTCCCGGACACCTGCTTATTCTATTCAAATGACCTGACTTTGAAAGCTCTGACATCGTCTGTCTCCCAGCCCACTCTGCCATAGTTATGATGTGGAGATGCCGGTGTTGGACTGAGGTAGACAAATGTGAGAAGTCGCACAACACCAGGTTATAGTCCAACAGCTTTATTTGAAATCACAAGCTTTCGGAGCGCTGCTCCTTCGTCAGGTGAAGACTTCACCTGACGAAGGAGCAGCGCTCCGAAAGCTTGTGATTTCAAATAAAGCTGTTGAACTATAACCTGGTGTTGTGTGACTTCTCACATTTGCCATAGTTATAGCAGCAAAGCAGGTTTGCAGATATTCAGCAGCATTATTTCTGCCAATACTGAGCTTCCTGGAAATGATGGCCTTGAAATTGTGGTCGGAGGTGTACCCCCAGAGTACGCCTCTGACCTGCGAAACAATTACGAAAGTACCTGCGTCCAGTCGCTGAGCAAATAGCCCAACTCTGCACCAGCGATTGCTTTTTCAGGGCCCCCGCAGATGGCCTGTCAACGCGTACGTGTCATGCGCAAGTGTCTGCGGAAATCCCGATCTTGTGGGGCATTTCAAAGGGAATGCGACGGCGTACTCCGAGAGTACACCGCCATAGACACCGCGATTTCAGGGCCAATATTTATATATAAATCCTACAAGTACTGAACATCCTCTGTGCATTTTGTATCTGAAAAGATGTGCAAAAATGGTTGTTTTGGAAATTGCTAATCCTCAATGTTTCAATATTATTATGTGAAGACAAGAATTTTAGGAACAGGAAACTGTCCAGCAAGCCGGACCCTTTTTCGTAGACCAGTCGCAGCCCTCCACCTTTGCACTATATCCATTGTCTCTTCATAAATGCATCTTATTGTCTCTTGAACTCATTTCTAGGGAGCGATTTTAACCGAACCTGCCTGTCGGGAAACAGACGGGATTGGGTGGAACATTGGTTTTACACCCTGAAATAAATAGCTATGGCCCGTATTTTCCAATGCCTACGGGTGTGTACGCGCTGTGTACACACCCGTAGGGACATCGGAAATGCCGGTTTCAGGCATGCGAAGCGCATGCGCTGAAAACCGACATTTCCGATCTGTCAAGAATGCTCTTGACAGATCAGACACCTGCCTCTGCGGCGGAGAGTTCCGCTTTCTGCAGAACCTCCGCCTGCTGAAATCACTTAAAAATCTTACGCCTGGTAAAAGCAGGCGTAAGGCCTACTTTTACCAGCATAAGAGTTGAAAAAAGTTTTAAAAAAAATTTTTTTTTACTCATTTATAATTTAAAAATACTTTTAAAAAAGGTAAGTTTATTTTTAGCCCCGTAAAAAACTTTAATTATTTTTTTCAAAAAATTAAATTTTTGTTTAAAATATTTAACAATGTAATTTTAACTCATTTTAAAAACGTGATTTCAGAAAAAAAAATTATTTCATGTTTTAGTGTCTTTTTTCAATGAATCCCATTCATACTTTTGATAGGTCTATCTGTCAAAAGTATGAAGGGGGATTCCCGTCTTTCATTGGATCGCTTGGCCCACGTGATCCCAGGGATGCTTGCGAACTGCATGCGCCCCTGGGCTACGTGGGCCCTGCGCATTTCGTCGTGGACAGGCTCAGGAGCGGAAGAGTCCGGAACTCGGGAGCCCTCAGGTAAGGGCGTAGATTTTTTCCCGATAGGAGGCATCGCACGGAGGAAGACTCCTATCGGAAATTACAGGCCTATATATTTGCATTTCTTGCGTCTCTGTATTTACCACAACAAACCTTCATGGAAAGAAAGAAACTTTCATGACCTCAGGACGTCCTAAAGCGTTTACAACCTATGAAGTACTTTTTAAATGTAGTCACCATTGTAATGTAGGAAACGCAGCAGCCAATTTGTACACAGCAAGGTCTCACAAACAGCAATGAAATAAATGACCAGGTCATCTGTTTTAGGTGTTGGTTGAGGGATAAATATTGGCCAGGACACCGGGAGAACTCCCCTGATCTTTTTCGAATAGTGTCACGGGATCTTTAATGTCCACTGAGAGAGCAGACGGGGCCTCGGTTTAACGTCTCATCTGAAAGATGGCACCTCCAACTGTGCAGTGCTCCCTAAGTACTGCACTGAAAGTGTCAGCCAAGATAATGGGATCAAGTCTCTGGAGTAGAACTTGAACCCACAACGTTCTGACGTAGAGGTGAGAGTGCTACCATTGAGCCAAGGCTGCCACCTTGTTCTCTGAAAAAATTAAAAGAAAATGTTTTTTCAAGAATGCTGGTAAATATGTTTGTATGATGATGCACCTCTTACAACAGGGCAACCGCAAAGCACTCTCCTTTGGGAATCAGAAATTCAACTTGCATGAAATTGGGAAGGAATTTGAGCCGAAAGCACACAAACCTACAGCAGGATCCATAGATCTTTGTTTGATTACAAACACACCGGTCAGTAAAGTGATTGAACATCTTAAGGTTAGTAAAACGGTATTTAATATGTGTGTAAAGGAAACCCATTCTGAAATAGGAGAACCTGATTACTCAAAGTGTCGAGGAGATTCTTTCAAATTTTAAATAATTACAAGTGCAGATATTTGGGAGAATGTTCCCTTTACCATGAAACCCACGCATCAAATCAGGACTTCTTATGTGTGCTGTTTTTTGAGTGGACACTCAACAACAAAAATGTTGTTTTTAAATTAGAAGTCATTTTTTTCCCCGTTATATGGCGGTCCTGTAGGAACTGGAGGCATTAGTTAGTAAGGTTTTCAATGAATTGTTACCAGTAGGAAAGCAAACATCAGAAATTAAGTTATAATCCTACCTATCTGCGCCACTGTCCTGCTTTCCTTTGGTTTAGGAAACCCGATCACATTGTAAATGTAATCTCATTACGTGCAGCAACCTTGAAATTGATTCACTCTTAGTTTGCCATGTGAAGTAGTTTTAGGATAACTCCCTTAACCAAAAACTGCAGATACCCGATCACAATGTAAATGTAATCTCATTACGTGCAGCAAACTTGAGATTGATTCACTCTTAGTTTGCCATGTGAAGTAGTTTTAGGATAACTCCCTAAATCAAGAACTACAGATACCCTATCACAATGTAAATGTAATCTCATTACGTGCAGCAAACTTGAGAGTGATTCACTCTTAGTTTGCCGTATGTAGTAGTTTTAGGATATATTCCTCCCCCACTCTATGTTTTCCAAAAATGGGAGGGAGGAAAAGGAGAGAAAGAAAGAAAGATAACTCCCCTGTTCTTCTTCGAACAGTGTCATGGGATCTTTTACATTCACCTGAGAGGGCAGACAGGCCTTGGTTTAATGCATTATCTGAAAGACATCACCTCTGACAGTGCAGCATTCCTGCAGTACTGCACTGAAGTTTCAGCCTAAATTATGACTTTGTGGAGGCAAAATTCGATAGCTCCTGAAAACGGGGAAAACAATGCGCAATTAACAGGCGCCAGTTGCTTCCAATGCAGGCAGCACACCAACTTTGTGCTGCCTACTAATTAAAATGATTGCTGCATTCAGACAACGCTAAACGCGCCGTTGAGTGGTTGCATGCCTCAGCAGGCAGACCAAGATTGTGCGAGGCTAGCACCACTTAAAGCTAGCCTGCACTACTTAAAGCCAGCCTGCCCCTCTTAAAGGGGAGGTGCATTCTTACTGGAGCAGCTGCTGGAACTGGTTGTGGAAGAGTCTGAGAAGGACGAAGAGTGATTTATGGCGCAACAGGGGAGAGAAAATGCTCCAAGGTTCTATGACGCTACACTGGAGGCATTGGTGGAGGAGATGGCTAGGAGGTCTTCTATCCACAGTGGGGCAAACTCTGCGAAGGCAGTGGGAGTAGATAACCATGGCGGTCAATGCCAAGAGTCAAGCTCCGAGGATCTCGATGTAGTGCCGCAAGAAGTTCAATGACCTCACACGAATGGTGAAGGTCAGTGAATTCATCTTCAAATGCCATATCCCACCAGCTGCACCACTAGTCTCACACACTGCTCAATGCACCACAGCCCATCACTCACCTACCAACAATCTCTATCAATCACGACTCATACCTCACATTCATCGCGTCACTCCACCCTCACAACATTACCACTGCTGCAAGCCTCACACCCACATCTCACAGCTTGGACACACTGCCAGCTATTCAATCATTACAGGCTCATCACCCAAACAGATTACAGCACTTCCCTCTCTCTTTCAGGACAATTGGTGCATAACCAGAGGCAGTAGGTTCTAAACGTCGGGGGATAGGCATGACTGCATGTCCTTACCCCGATGGAGGAGACGGTGGTCGCCATCATTGGAGCAGCCATCGCTGAGGCCGTGGCCAGCAGCAGGGCTGAACTGTCGAAGATGACTGCATCTTCATACCTAATCCTCCTTCTCACATCCCACTTCCCCCTCATCCCACAATCTCTTCTGATTTACAAGCTGCAGGTGGTGTAAGCATGCAGCTCTTGCTTTCTCCCCCTCCCCGAACCATAACCATACCCTTGCGCCTGTCTCCTTTCAGATACCTAATAACTGCAACCTGGCCAGGCAGTGGTGGAAGGGCAGGAAGACAGTGATGAAGAAGAAACACCATCACTTGATTTCACACTCGCAGTCACCAGCTCAGATAATGACACTACGCGTAATTTAGAGGATAGCTTAGAGGCGGGATCTGCACGTAGTGAGATACCGGGCACGAGTGGCCTACAACCAGGGCAGAGGACAAGGGTAGCGCAGGTGCCAGCTCGCCAGAGGGCAAGGTCGCACATGAGTTCTGCTGCAGAGGACTCAGATGAGCACTTCACTGGTGCGGGCTACAGAATGATGGGAATGCACAATGAAATGCTTGGTGCATTGGCAGGCCTGCCAGAAAGCCTGTGTGCAACGTCAAGGAGCATGGAGGAGTCCGGCACCAACTTGGCACAGGGCTTTGTGCAGAGCTTGGAGCCT
The DNA here is from genome assembly GCA_030390025.1 of Squalus acanthias. Taxonomy (NCBI): domain Eukaryota; kingdom Metazoa; phylum Chordata; class Chondrichthyes; order Squaliformes; family Squalidae; genus Squalus; species Squalus acanthias. The sequence goes on from CM059430.1 coordinate 115,706,536, forward strand.
ATCCTTTCCAACATGGAAGTGGTGGCCAACTCCATTAGTGCACTTGTGGATCCAACCATAATGCAGTGTCCGATGGCCATTGTCCCAGCTTCCATTGCAGCACAAGCAGAAACAACCAATGTCTGGGTGCTGCAGTGGAAGCTCAGACTTCTGTTATGCAAGGTCAGCCTTCAGCCGTGCAAGCATAGACTGCTGCCACGCAAGCTCAGACTGCTGCCATAATGGCTGTGGTTACCAGTGCTCAAAGCGGCTTAGAGTGTCACAGCAGTCCAGCAATCTGTCCTCCAACAGATTAATAGGATTGCTGAGGCACCGCCCTGGGGGAGTGGCTGTGGCTCCATGGAGCACAAACCTACTGTCCTCTCTCAGGAAGCCAGCATTCGTCCTCCCTGGCACTCCACCAGTGCCTTGCTGTTGCCCGTCAGCCAGCAAGCCCAAACTGCTGTCGCTCGTGCTGAGATGGTGCAGTCTAAAGCCAGTCCTTCTAGGCCCAGAGCTGCTCGAAGTCATCCTGCAAAGCCATCTGCTGTCTCCTCTACTGAAACTCAGCTGCCTTCCACCAGCCACACTGCAGCCACTGGGGTAGCACTGCGTAGGAGCACTAGGACAGGCAAAGGCACACAGAAGATGGCACTAAGGGAATGCACAGGGGCAATTAGTTGATGTTTGTTTGCAATATGGAATGGTTTGATTTATAAATCTGGTTTGCAATGTTTAATTTATGGTGGCTTTTATTTTTGCATTGTGGCCAAGTGGACATTGTGATGGTCAGTAACAGAGGGAAGGTGAGGTGTGGGACTGTTGATGAATGTGGAATTGGGGTTTTGTTTACTGGTATCGCAGTCGGATGAGTCGGTCATGGACAGCATGGCCAGAAAGGGGCTGTCTAGGTTGTGTCCTCCTTTCCTCGTCATCCCCCTGCTCCTCAGCTGGTCGCTGTATATCTGGTGGCAAGGGTTGTGCCCTCATGATGGTGAGGTTGTGCAGCATGCAGCAGACCATCACGAATCTTGACACCTGTTCTGCCAAGTACTGCAGGGCTCCTCCAGAGTGGTCCAGGCAGCGGAAGCGTTGCTTCAGCACGCCAATGGTGTGTTCGTTGATGATTTGTGTGGCAGCATGGCTTTCGTTGTAGGCATGCTGCCCACATGTGTGTGGGTTGTGCACTGGAGTCATGAGTTATGTCTTTAATGGCCAGCCCTTGTCACCCAGTAGCCACCGTCTGGTTTGTCATATTGGTTCAAATGCAGATGGCACACCGGACTGCCCGCAGAATGAAGGCATCGTGACTGCTGCCAGGATACCGGGCATTGACTTACATGATTTGCTGAGTATGGATGCGCACTATCTGGACGTTAAGGGAGTGAAATCCCTTTTGATTGCGGTACATCTCAGAGTTTACAAGGGGCCTGCCAAGCAATGTGCGTGCAGTCAATGGCACCCTGCACCATGGGGAAGCCTGCAATCCTCGCGAAGCCACATGCTCGCACCGCCTGCTGCTCTCTGGCAAGAGAGAATGAAATGTAGTCAGCTCTCTTGGAATAAAGCGCCTCAGTTGCCTCCATTATACAACAGTGGATGGTAAACTGGGAGATGTTGTAAATATCTCCTGCTCAAGCCTAGAAGGAGCCCAAGCATGTAAGTTGATTGCCACCATCACCTTCACAGCCACTGGCATTGCGGTCCTCGCCCTGCTCTGTGGTTGCAGTTGTGGCTGCAGCAGGTGGCAGATTTCAGTGAGGCTTTAGTGAAGCGCAGACGTCTGGCACACTGTTCTTTGCTGAGTTTCAGGTAGGAGTATTGCTCTCTGAACACCCTAGCAGATATGGCCTCCTGCTGAGAGCCCTTCTCCCGCTCCTCCTCCTTTCCCTCTTCCAGCAGCTTTTCCTGCTCTGTGTCGCCTCTGCTCATTCTCCCTGTCATGCTGTAGGCCAAGTGGCATGCCTACTACTGCACCCATATCTGGGAGAAAGTGGTCTGTGCAGAATCCATGAAGTCCTTCAGCACCTGCCACACCACACCATGTAGGCTTTAACAACTTTAAAGAACTCTAGAAACCACCAAACACTTCTACAAATGCAGCAATAGCCAGTAGAAATCAACAACAACTTGTATTCATATAGCACCTTTAAAGTAGTAAAACATCCCAAGGCGCTTCACGGGAGTATTATAAGACAAAAAATTTGACACCGAGCCACATAAGGAGAAATTAGGGCAGGTAACCAAAAGCTTGGTCAAAGAGGCTTTTTCAAGAAGCCTCCTTGGAAAAAGTGCAACATCCCCACCGACACCTGGGAATCCCTGGCCCAAGACCGCACAAAGTGGAGGAGAAGCATCCGGGGAGGCGCCGAACATTTCGAGTCTCTTCGCTGGGAGCAAGTGGAAGCCAAGCGCAAGCAGCGCACGTCAACCCAAGCACCCCACCCCTTCAACCATCGTCTGTCCCACCTGTGACAGAGACTGTAGGTCCTGCATTGGACTCATCGGTCACCTGAGAACTCATTTTTAACATGGAAGCAAGTCATCCTCGGTTCCGAGGGACTGCCTAAGAGAGAAGGTCAAAGAGGTAGGTTTTAAGGAGCATCTTAAGGAGGAAAGACAAGTAGAGAGACGGAGAAGTTTAGGCAGGGAATTCCAGAGCTTAGGCACCAGAGGGTAATGAAACAGTCCATGCCCGCATGCAACAAGACCTGGACGACATTCAGGCTTGGGCTGATAAGTGGCAGGTAACATTCGCGCCATAGAAGTGCCAAGCAATGACGATCCCCAATAAGCGAGAGTCTATCCACTGCCCCTTGACATCCAACGGCATTACCATCACCGAATCCCCCACCATCAACATCCTGGGGGCTACCATTGACCACAAACTTAACTGACCCAGCCACATAAATACTGTGGCAACAAGAGCAGGCCAGAGGCTAGGTATTCTGCGGCGAGTGTCTCACCTCCTGACTCCCCAAAACCTTTCCACCATTTACAAGGCACAAGTAAGGAGTGTGATGGAATACTCGCCACTTGCCTGAATGAGTGCAGCTCCAACAACACTCAAGAATCTCAACACCATCCAGGTCAAAACAGCCCGCTTGATTGGCACCCCATCCACCACCTTAAACATTCACTCCCTCCAGCACCGGCATACCGTGGCTGCAGTGTGCATCATCTACAAGATGCCCTGCAGCAACTCGCCAAGACTCCTTCGGCAGCACCTCCGAAACCTGTGACCTCTACCACCTAGAAGGACAAGGGCAGCAGGCGCATGGGAACACCATCACCTCCAAGTAGCCCTCCAAGTCACACACTTGGAAGTATATTGCCGTTCCTTCATCATCACTGGGTCAAAATCCTGGAACTCCCTCTCTAACAGCACTGTGGGAGTACCTTCACCACATGGACTGCAGAGGTTCAAGAAGACGGGTCACCACCACCTTCTCAAGGGCAGTTAGGGATGGGCAATAAAAATGCTGGCCTTGCCAGCGATGCCCACATCCCATAAACAAATTTTAAAAACTAAATCAATCAGCAACTAACCTGTAAGTAGTTGATGATCCCTTTCAATAGCGTTGGTGGGGAATCCTTCCTGCTGCTGAACGCATGTTCAGCTGTGCATGTTTAAGAGAGGGCATTAGCTGGAGTGTTGAGCTCCAAAATGGCAGCAGTAGTATCAAATCAGCGTTACATGCTGATTGACATCATGATTTACCTACTCTGCATTACTTCCGGTAGATGTCCACTGTGCCCACGCTAATGCAATTCGCCCCACAAGTGTGCATGCGTGCCGCGGACGCCATTTTGAATCCAAAACAGCACTCATAGCGCCGAAACAGCGGGCGCTAAAGAGCCGCATTTTGCGGCCTAAATCTCTGGAGTGGGAGCTGAACCCATGAGTCCAGAGTGCTACCACTGAGGCAAGGCGTGGATTAGGAAGTCATATTTTCAAAAGTCAACAAAAATATGAAAAACTGATTTCGTTTCACTTGTGTCAGATTACCTGGCATTTTGGGGCAACTGTTAAATTTGTTTTTTAGGTTTCTTCTGGATTTCCCTTAATTCTGTTTAAAGTGCCTTGTGCTGTCAGAGCCAGTTCATCAACATTTATTGCTGATGAAACAAAGGGGTTTATGAAGGAGCAAGGGCCGTTCTGTACACTTCTAGTTGACGAAACAAAGAGGTTTATGAAACACAATCAAAATTGGTAACTGGAAGATTTTCATTGACGATGTTGCTTAGCTGGAGCTTGGGACAGTAACAGCATCCACGCGCCTCAGAACTTTGCACTGCCCGAGACACAGGGGACTAACCGGCTGTGAGAATTCAGGAAGTGCAGCAAGCACCAGCACTTGGACTAAGCAAAATGGCGCTTTTAAAGACAGAAAATGCTGGAAAAACTCAGCAGGCCAGGCAGCATCCGTGGAGAGAGAAACAGAGTTAACTTTTCAGGTCGAAGACCTTTCGTCAGAACTGGAAAAAAGCAGGAAATGAAATAAATTTTATTTTATTTCATATCCTGCTTTTTTCCAGTTCTGACGAAATGTCTTTGACATGAAACGTTAATTCTGTTTCTCTTTCCACGGATGCTGCCTGGCCTGCTGAGTTTTTCCAGCGTTTTCTGCTGTTATTTCGGATTTCCAGCATCCGCAGTATTTTGCTATGGCACTTTTAAACAGTTTGCTTTCTACAGGATTCCGGTGTCACAGTGTCTACCGGCAGGTAAATTTATCTCCACTTTATATTAAAAAAATATTGAGCATAAAGAAAACCTGTCCTGGTCCGAGCAGTTTTCCTGAGCTCTTCACATCTGTACAGCACGGCCTGGCTGGCCGGCTCCGGGACAACACAACCCTCGGTCATGGTAGCAGTGTAAACCCGAACCCGATCCCGATCCCGATCCTGGGTTTGAGGCCACTCTGGGGGTTGTGCATTCCTTATCCTGGGTTTGGGGTCAGTCTTGACAGTGTAAATCCTGGATTTGGGACCATTCTATTTACAGTGTATTGCCACTCCCGGGTTTGGAGTCACCATTGGCAGTGCAGTGCAAATCCTGGGTCCTCTTCTCTTCCAAAGCGCTCTCCATTCAGGAATTGTCACTTTAGAATCATAGAAATTTACAACATAGAAAGAGGCCATTCGGCCCATCGTGCCTGTGCTGGCTCTTTGCTTAGTCTGACTTCCTGCTTTTTGTCTGTCTGTAACCCTGTAAATTGCTCATCCAACTCCCTTTTAAAATTATTTATGGAATCAGCTTCCACCACTTATTCAGGTCGAGCATTCCAGATCCCGTCAACTCTCTGAGTGAAAAAAATTCTCCTCATCTCCCCTCTAGATCTTTTGCCAATGATTTTAAATCTATGACCTGTGGTTATTGACCCACTCACCAGAGGGAATAGTTTTTCTTGATCAAAACCTCTCATCATCCTGAAAACCTCTATTAGGTCACCTCTTAAACTCTCTGTTCCAAGGAGAACCATTCTAACTTTTCCAACCTCTCCTGACCTCCTAACTGAAGTCCCTCATCCCTAATGACATCCTTGTGAATTTCCTCTGTACCCTTTCTAAGGCCTTTTCATCTTTTCTGAAGTGTGGTGCCCAGAATACTCCAGCTTAGGCCTAACAAGGGATTTATTAAGTTCTATCATGATCTCTTTGCTTTTATATTCGATTCCTCTAGTTCTAAACCCAAGTTACCCATATGCTTTTTTCACCACCTTATCAACTTACCATGCCACCTTTAAGGATTTGTGTATATGGCTGCCAAGGTCTCTCTGCTCATCTAGACTTTCAAAATCGTGCCACTTATAGTATACTGTCTTTCTAATCCAAAAGCAAAATACTGCGGATGCTGGAAATCTGAAATAAAAACACAAAATGCTGGAAATACTCAGCAGGTCAGGCAGCATCTGTGGAGAGAGAAACAGAGTGAACGTTTCAGGACGGTTCTGACGATCCTTGCGGTACCCCACTAGTTACAGCCTGCCAACCTGAAAATGACCTGTTTATCCCTACTCTCTGTTTTCTGTCCATTAACCAATTCTCTATCCATGCTAATATATTACCCACAACCCCATGAGCCCTTATCTTGCATAACAACCTTTTATGTGGCACCTTATTGAATGCCTTTAGGAAATCCAAATATACTACATCCCTTTACCTACCCTGCTAGTTACATCCTCAAAAAACTCTAATAAATTTGTCAAAAACGATTTCGCTTTCATAAAACCATGTTGACTCTACCTAATCATATTATTATTTTCTAAATACCCTATTACCACTTCCTTAATAATGGATTCCAGCATTTTCCCGATAGCTGATGTCAGGCTAACTAGCCCTTGTATTTCACTGTTTTCTCTCTCCCTCCTTTCTTGAATAACAGGGTTATATTTGTTACCTTCCAATCTGCTGGGACCGTTCTAGAATCTAGGGAATTTTAGAAGATCACAACCAATGCATCAGCTATCTCTGCAGCCACCTCTTTTAGAACCCTAGCTTGTAGGCCATCAGGTTCAGGGGATTTGTCGGCTTTTAGTCCCATTAGTTTCTCTAGTACTATTTCTTTACTGATCTTAATTACTTGAAGTTCCTCACTCTCATTAGCCCCTTGGTTCCCCATTATTTTTGGTATGCATTTTATGTCTTCTACTGTGAAGACAGATACAAAATATTTGTTTAAAGTCTCTGCCATTTCCTTATTCCCCATTATAATTTCTCCTGTCTCGGCCTCTAAGGGACCAACGCTTACTTTTGCTACTCTCTTTTTACATACTTGTAGAAGCTCTTACAATCTGTTTTTATATTTCTTGCTAGTTTACTCTCATTCTATTTTCTCCCTTTTTATCAATTTTCTGGTCATCCTTTGCTGGTTTCTACAGCTCTCCCAATCTTCAGGCTTACTACTATTCTTCGCAACATTATAAGTCTCTTTTAATCTAGTACTATCCTTAACTTCTTCAGTTAGCCACGGATGAATCTCTTTTCCCGTGGAGTTTTTATTTCTCAATGGCATGTATATTCGTTGAGATTTTTGTAATCTTTCTTTAAATGTTTGCCACTGCTTATCTACTGTCATACCTTTTAAGTTAATTTCCCAATGTACCTTAGCCAACTCACCCCTCATACCTATGTAATTGGCTTTACTTAAATTTAAGACTCTAATTTTGGACACTTAAACTCAATGTGAAATTCTATCATTTTATGATCACTCTTCCCCAGAGGATCCTTTACTATGAGATTACTAATTAACTCTGTCTCATTACACAATACAAAATCTAAAATAGCTTGTTCCCTGGTTGGTTCCACAACGTATTGTTCTAGGAAACTGTCTCGAATGCATTCCATGAACTCGTCCTCCAGACCATCTGTGCCAATTTGATTTGCCCAGTCTATATGAAGATTCAAGTCCCCCACGATTATTGTATTACCTTTGTTACAAGTTACTATTATTTGTTGATTAATACTCTGTTCAATGGTATAGCTACCATTAGGGGGACCTATAAACTACTCTCACCAGTGTTTTCTGCCCCTTGTTATTTCTTATCTCCACCCATACTGATTCTACTTCCTGATCTTCCGAACCAAGATCCTTTCTCACTACTGTCCTTATGTCATCCTTTATTATCAGGGCTCCCCCCGCCTCCCCCCGTGCCCGCCGCCCCGGCACCCTTTTCCATTCTGCCTGTCCTTTCGAAACATCAAGTACCCTGGAATATTTAGTTCCCAACCTTGGTCACCTTGCAACCACGTCTCTGTAATGGCTATTAGATCAAACCCATTTATCTCTATTTGTGCCACTAGTTCGTCTATCATGTTACGAATGCTTTGTGGTAACACAATACAGCTTCCTGTGACTCGAACTTTATTGCATCACTTCCTGTGATTAGTCCAGCATAAATACTGGACTGATCAGTTGGATCCTGGAGAGGCATAGAGTAAGACCTCTTTTGTATGTAGCACCTTTTTAGTTGATTAAAGCTTACTTTAAGTTCATCACACGTAAGGCTCATTCTTACGACATGCTTCATGCATTCAGATAAAGAGGCTATAATTTTAACTTTTTACCATTATTCCCTGCTTTCACGTTATTCGCTGATGCACTATTACCATTAAAATCTCTGTCCCTTCCTGTCACACTCTGCTTATGTTTACCCAAATTGCTATACTGCTCCATTGCCTTCAATTTTCTCTTTAGATTTCTAAATTTCCCCTCAACTGACCCCTCCCCCACTTTTTAGTTTTAAGCCCTAACTGCAGCCCTAGTTATTCGACTCGCCAGGACACTGATCCCAACCCGGTTTAAGTGTAGCCCATCCCAACGAAACAGTTCCCGCTTTTCTCCGTACTGGAGCCAGTGCCCCATGAATCGAAACCCCTTCCTCTCTCTGTCGCTCTGTCCTTAATTATAGATTGTAATAACTTCACCACAACAGATGTTAGACTAACAGATCTTTAATTTCCTGGTTTAACTTTTTTACCTTTTTTAACATTTCTTTTGACCCATTTCCTTTACATACAATCGCATATGATCACTTCTTCATGTGGACCTAAATCACCCTACACTTGTTAGGGCAGCTTTGTTATGAAAGGGTTTAACCAGATAATAGCAGCTTTGACAAAGGCCAGAGTCACAGGATTTGAGGGCATAGGAGGGGTTATAAAGCTGGAAGAGGTTGTAGAGGCATGGTGGAGAAATGCCCATGGTTCGGATTTTAAATTTGATGCATTTTTTGGAGAAGGAGCTAGTGTGGATGGGGTGATGGGTGAGTTGGACTTAGTGTGGGTCAGGAGGCAACCATTGGAGTTTTGGATGAGTTGAAATTTATGGAGGGTTGAGTTTGCAAAGCTGCTGAGGAGCGCATTGGCGAAATTGAGTCTGGAAGTGGCCAAGGCACAGATAAGGATTGTGTTGGCCTTAGGGTGAGGCAAGGCAGAGGTGGCGTTATTGTAAAGGTGGATGGAACTGGTCTTGGTAAAGGATGAGATGTGGATTGATTTTCAGTTTGATTAAACGAGATGTTGAAGATGCACTTAGCCTGGTTCAGCCTGAGTGAGCATGCAGGGAGGGGGATGGAGTTAGTGGCAAATGAACAATATTTTTGGTGGGAGCCAAAATAATGGCTTTGGTCTTCCCATGGGTCCCTGGCTGCGAACTCTCGCTCTGCCTGTCAGCCAGGTATTCGATCTAGCAGGGTTCGGGCATGAATCTGGAAGAATTCTGCAAATGTCCCCAGTTTCCCCGGGTGCGCCACTCACTTCGGGGCTTGTGCTTTCCCCCAAACCCCCCACCCCCGCATAAAGTCGGGGAATTACTCTCTACTTTATCTCCAGCTGAATTGCTCCTGGATTCGCCCTCTCTTACAAACTCTTATATTGACTTGCTCTGCCCTTTGCCAACCCATTTCGTTTGCATACAATCCCATACAATCACTTTACTGCATGTGAACCTAAATCCTCCTAAACTTGTTAGCGCAGCTTTGTTATGAAAGAGTTTCACTGCTAGATGGTGTGGTTTAAAATGGATTTCCACTATCCAAATCTGGAATTCCCTACTTCATAGCAAAATCTTTTGCTGTACATCAAACTTCACTTAACAGCAGTTTGGGCACTGGAATCATGAAGATGCAATAATTCTTCCAGATACATTGTCACAAGGGTGCTTTGAGTAATTGAACATAGCTACTGTACAGGCAATCTTATTCTCCATATCTAAGGTGGGAAATGGTGTACTGATGCACAGTTTTACCAAAGCACGTTTGTAAATTTCTTTTTAATGTATATATATTTTGTAGAGCTTGATCCAGTTCAGTCAGAAAAACACCACCTCACCAGTCCAGGTCAAAGGATTGGATCACCTCGTTCTGACAGTAAGCATTGAGGATACTGTGGCCTTTTATTCTCGGACTTTAGGGATGGAAGTTGTCACTTTCAAGGTAAAATTGCACTTCATCGTGTTTACTCGGTTTCCTTTTTTTTTGTGCAAACACTAGACTTCACCTTAACAACTCTTGACTCTTCATCAAGTCAAATATATGCAGAATTGTAAACTTTTTCAAATTTAGCAAGACTATTCTAACAGTTCTCTCTCACACTCTTGGAAATGTGTTATATAGTAGATGATCCTTCTCTAAAATCTAGCCTATAACCTTTTTCTCAAACACACACTCCCTCTCTTTCGCAATTTATCTTGTTTCTCTATTTATATGATTATCTTCAGTGTTTCTTTGCAATGCCTTCTCTTGTTCTTCCTTCTTTCCTAATAGCTCACGTGAGTGCAAAAGACAAAGCTGACTTGGAAGTATATTGCCGTTCCTTCATCATCGCTGGGTTAAAATCCTGGAACTCCCTCCCTAACAGCACTGTGGGAGTACCTTCACCACACGGACTGCAGCGGTTCAAGAAGGCGGCTCACCACCACCTACTCAAGGGCAACTAGGGATGGGCAATAAATGCTGGCCTTGCCAGCGATGCCCACATCCCATGAACGAATAAAAAAAATCCTCAATGCTAGTGAATCCCTCCCTCCTAGAACTCTCAAGCTTTTAAAACGCAAGCTTGGTTTCACCTAATAGCCACTAAGCTACTCGTTTCAATGTTGGTGGTGTCCTGCCTTGGCTCTTCAACTAGGCTTGCCAATTAAAAAAGCTGGAAATACATTATTATTTGTGATTATTATTTTCTTACCCCTCCCCAGTGTTGATACAATCTCTCATTATATGTCTTTCTCCTGTCAGGAGCTGGTTTCTGTCAGTGCTTTTCTGTGGATGGCTAGCTGGTTGAAAACGAGATTAAGGTGAAGTGAGACAGCCTGTCACAGTTGTTCATAGATTCCCCTAAATGTGGACTCCCTTATTCTTAGTTCAGTGCAGTACTCCTTTACATTGCTTGGTAGCAAACTGTTGTTAGCATACCTCTGATAGACTGCAACCGTGTTATTCATATTTGGCGCTCTCTAGTTAAATTTCATACTAACTTGAAAATAATGCAGAGGCCCTGAATTTCCTTGAGAGCCGGCAGCCAACCTGCAATAGATTACTGGGCAGAGAATGACTGGTGGTGATGGGCATTGGGCAAGATCTGGGAAAATTGTTTCTGCTCCAAAGATCATGGAGAGGTGGTTCCCGCTGTGGTTGGGGGCAGGCAGAAGTTCCATCTGCCCCTGGAACCCTGATGTCTAAAAAGGGGCTGGCATTTTCCACTGCCTCTGCCTCTCCTGTCCAAAATGAACTAGATGCCAGTGTCGAGTTCAATTAAATAGTGTAAGTGGGGTCCACAGGGGTGCTCCAGGCTGGGGTCATAGCCAGAAGATAAAAGACAGCCCTATTAAAATAGGCCCTCCTATTAAGGGGGCTGATTTCACTTTGTACTGATCTTTTAAGCTGATCCTATTTGAATTGATCACATGCAGCAGGAAGGTGTTGCCCTTTACTCCCTCCTGCTCCCGGACACCTGCTTATTCTATTCAAATGACCTGACTTTGAAAGCTCTGACATCGTCTGTCTCCCAGCCCACTCTGCCATAGTTATGATGTGGAGATGCCGGTGTTGGACTGAGGTAGACAAATGTGAGAAGTCGCACAACACCAGGTTATAGTCCAACAGCTTTATTTGAAATCACAAGCTTTCGGAGCGCTGCTCCTTCGTCAGGTGAAGACTTCACCTGACGAAGGAGCAGCGCTCCGAAAGCTTGTGATTTCAAATAAAGCTGTTGAACTATAACCTGGTGTTGTGTGACTTCTCACATTTGCCATAGTTATAGCAGCAAAGCAGGTTTGCAGATATTCAGCAGCATTATTTCTGCCAATACTGAGCTTCCTGGAAATGATGGCCTTGAAATTGTGGTCGGAGGTGTACCCCCAGAGTACGCCTCTGACCTGCGAAACAATTACGAAAGTACCTGCGTCCAGTCGCTGAGCAAATAGCCCAACTCTGCACTTGCGATTGCTTTTTCAGGGCCCCCGCAGATGGCCTGTCAACGCGTACGTGTCATGCGCAAGTGTCTGCGGAAATCCCGATCTTGTGGGGCATTTCAAAGGGAATGCGACGGCGTACTCCGAGAGTACACCGCCATAGACACCGCGATTTCAGGGCCAATATTTATATATAAATCCTACAAGTACTGAACATCCTCTGTGCATTTTGTATCTGAAAAGATGTGCAAAAATGGTTGTTTTGGAAATTGCTAATCCTCAATGTTTCAATATTATTATGTGAAGACAAGAATTTTAGGAACAGGAAACTGTCCAGCAAGCCGGACCCTTTTTCGTAGACCAGTCGCAGCCCTCCACCTTTGCACTATATCCATTGTCTCTTCATAAATGCATCTTATTGTCTCTTGAACTCATTTCTAGGGAGCGATTTTAACCGAACCTGCCTGTCGGGAAACAGACGGGATTGGGTGGAACATTGGTTTTACACCCTGAAATAAATAGCTATGGCCCGTATTTTCCAATGCCTACGGGTGTGTACGCGCTGTGTACACACCCGTAGGGACATCGGAAATGCCGGTTTCAGGCATGCGAAGCGCATGCGCTGAAAACCGACATTTCCGATCTGTCAAGAATGCTCTTGACAGATCAGACACCTGCCTCTGCGGCGGAGAGTTCCGCTTTCTGCAGAACCTCCGCCTGCTGAAATCACTTAAAAATCTTACGCCTGGTAAAAGCAGGCGTAAGGCCTACTTTTACCAGCATAAGAGTTGAAAAAAGTTTTTAAAAAAAATTTTTTTTTACTCATTTATAATTTAAAAATACTTTTAAAAAAGGTAAGTTTATTTTTAGCCCCGTAAAAAAATTTAATTATTTTTTTCAAAAAATTAAATTTTTGTTTAAAATATTTAACAATGTAATTTTAACTCATTTTAAAAACGTGATTTCAGAAAAAAAAATTATTTCATGTTTTAGTGTCTTTTTTCAGTGATTCCCATTCATACTTTTGATAGGTCTATCTGTCAAAAGTATGAAGGGGGATTCCCTTCTTTCATTGGATCGCTTGGCCCACGTGATCCCAGGGACGCTTGCGAACTGCATGCGCCCCTGGGCTACGTGGGCCCTGCGCATTTCGTCGTGGACAGGCTCAGGAGCGGAAGAGTCCGGAACTCGGGAGCCCTCAGGTAAGGGCGTAGATTTTTTCCCGATAGGAGGCATCCGCACGGAGGAAGACTCCTATCGGAAATTACAGGCCTATATATTTGCATTTCTTGCGTCTCTGTATTTACCACAACAAACCTTCATGGAAAGAAAGAAACTTTCATGACCTCAGGACGTCCTAAAGCGTTTACAACCTATGAAGTACTTTTTAAATGTAGTCACCATTGTAATGTAGGAAACGCAGCAGCCAATTTGTACACAGCAAGGTCTCACAAACAGCAATGAAATAAATGACCAGGTCATCTGTTTTAGGTGTTGGTTGAGGGATAAATATTGGCCAGGACACCGGGAGAACTCCCCTGATCTTTTTCGAATAGTGTCACGGGATCTTTAATGTCCACTGAGAGAGCAGACGGGGCCTCGGTTTAACGTCTCATCTGAAAGATGGCACCTCCAACTGTGCAGTGCTCCCTAAGTACTGCACTGAAAGTGTCAGCCAAGATAATGGGATCAAGTCTCTGGAGTAGAACTTGAACCCACAACGTTCTGACGTAGAGGTGAGAGTGCTACCATTGAGCCAAGGCTGCCACCTTGTTCTCTGAAAAAATTAAAAGAAAATGTTTTTTCAAGAATGCTGGTAAATATGTTTGTATGATGATGCACCTCTTACAACAGGGCAACCGCAAAGCACTCTCCTTTGGGAATCAGAAATTCAACTTGCATGAAATTGGGAAGGAATTTGAGCCGAAAGCACACAAACCTACAGCAGGATCCATAGATCTTTGTTTGATTACAAACACACCGGTCAGTAAAGTGATTGAACATCTTAAGGTTAGTAAAACGGTATTTAATATGTGTGTAAAGGAAACCCATTCTGAAATAGGAGAACCTGATTACTCAAAGTGTCGAGGAGATTCTTTCAAATTTTAAATAATTACAAGTGCAGATATTTGGGAGAATGTTCCCTTTACCATGAAACCCACGCATCAAATCAGGACTTCTTATGTGTGCTGTTTTTTGAGTGGACACTCAACAACAAAAATGTTGTTTTTAAATTAGAAGTCATTTTTTTCCCCGTTATATGGTGGTCCTGTAGGAACTGGAGGCATTAGTTAGTAAGGTTTTCAATGAATTGTTACCAGTAGGAAAGCAAACATCAGAAATTAAGTTATAATCCTACCTATCTGCGCCACTGTCCTGCTTTCCTTTGGTTTAGGAAACCCGATCACATTGTAAATGTAATCTCATTACGTGCAGCAACCTTGAAATTGATTCACTCTTAGTTTGCCATGTGAAGTAGTTTTAGGATAACTCCCTTAACCAAAAACTGCAGATACCCGATCACAATGTAAATGTAATCTCATTACGTGCAGCAAACTTGAGATTGATTCACTCTTAGTTTGCCATGTGAAGTAGTTTTAGGATAACTCCCTAAATCAAGAACTACAGATACCCTATCACAATGTAAATGTAATCTCATTACGTGCAGCAAACTTGAGAGTGATTCACTCTTAGTTTGCCGTATGTAGTAGTTTTAGGATATATTCCTCCCCCACTCTATGTTTTCCAAAAATGGGAGGGAGGAAAAGGAGAGAAAGAAAGAAAGATAACTCCCCTGTTCTTCTTCGAACAGTGTCATGGGATCTTTTACATTCACCTGAGAGGGCAGACAGGCCTTGGTTTAATGCATTATCTGAAAGACATCACCTCTGACAGTGCAGCATTCCTGCAGTACTGCACTGAAGTTTCAGCCTAAATTATGACTTTGTGGAGGCAAAATTCGATAGCTCCTGAAAACGGGGAAAACAATGCGCAATTAACAGGCGCCAGTTGCTTCCAATGCAGGCAGCACACCAACTTTGTGCTGCCTACTAATTAAAATGATTGCTGCATTCAGACAACGCTAAACGCGCCGTTGAGTGGTTGCATGCCTCAGCAGGCAGACCAAGTTTGTGCGAGGCTAGCACCACTTAAAGCTAGCCTGCACTACTTAAAGCCAGCCTGCCCCTCTTAAAGGGGAGGTGCATTCTTACTGGAGCAGCTGCTGGAACTGGTTGTGGAAGAGTCTGAGAAGGACGAAGAGTGATTTATGGCGCAACAGGGGAGAGAAAATGCTCCAAGGTTCTATGACGCTACACTGGAGGCATTGGTGGAGGAGATGGCTAGGAGGTCTTCTATCCACAGTGGGGCAAACTCTGCGAAGGCAGTGGGAGTAGATAACCATGGCGGTCAATGCCAAGAGTCAAGCTCCGAGGATCTCGATGTAGTGCCGCAAGAAGTTCAATGACCTCACACGAATGGTGAAGGTCAGTGAATTCATCTTCAAATGCCATATCCCACCAGCTGCACCACTAGTCTCACACACTGCTCAATGCACCACAGCCCATCACTCACCTACCAACAATCTCTATCAATCACGACTCATACCTCACATTCATCGCGTCACTCCACCCTCACAACATTACCACTGCTGCAAGCCTCACACCCACATCTCACAGCTTGGACACACTGCCAGCTATTCAATCATTACAGGCTCATCACCCAAACAGATTACAGCACTTCCCTCTCTCTTTCAGGACAATTGGTGCATAACCAGAGGCAGTAGGTTCTAAACGTCGGGGGATAGGCATGACTGCATGTCCTTACCCCGATGGAGGAGACGGTGGTCGCCATCATTGGAGCAGCCATCGCTGAGGCCGTGGCCAGCAGCAGGGCTGAACTGTCGAAGATGACTGCATCTTCATACCTAATCCTCCTTCTCACATCCCACTTCCCCCTCATCCCACAATCTCTTCTGATTTACAAGCTGCAGGTGGTGTAAGCATGCAGCTCTTGCTTTCTCCCCCTCCCCGAACCATAACCATACCCTTGCGCCTGTCTCCTTTCAGATACCTAATAACTGCAACCTGGCCAGGCAGTGGTGGAAGGGCAGGAAGACAGTGATGAAGAAGAAACACCATCACTTGATTTCACACTCGCAGTCACCAGCTCAGATAATGACACTACGCGTAATTTAGAGGATAGCTTAGAGGCGGGATCTGCACGTAGTGAGATACCGGGCACGAGTGGCCTACAACCAGGGCAGAGGACAAGGGTAGCGCAGGTGCCAGCTCGCCAGAGGGCAAGGTCGCACATGAGTTCTGCTGCAGAGGACTCAGATGAGCACTTCACTGGTGCGGGCTACAGAATGATGGGAATGCACAATGAAATGCTTGGTGCATTGGCAGGCCTGCCAGAAAGCCTGTGTGCAACGTCAAGGAGCATGGAGGAGTCCGGCACCAACTTGGCACAGGGCTTTGTGCAGAGCTTGGAGCCTATCCTTTCCAACATGGAAGTGGTGGCCAACTCCATTAGTGCACTTGTGGATCCAACCATAATGCAGTGTCCGATGGCCATTGTCCCAGCTTCCATTGCAGCACAAGCAGAAACAACCAATGTCTGGGTGCTGCAGTGGAAGCTCAGACTTCTGTTATGCAAGGTCAGCCTTCAGCCGTGCAAGCATAGACTGCTGCCACGCAAGCTCAGACTGCTGCCATAATGGCTGTGGTTACCAGTGCTCAAAGCGGCTTAGAGTGTCACAGCAGTCCAGCAATCTGTCCTCCAACAGATTAATAGGATTGCTGAGGCACCGCCCTGGGGGAGTGGCTGTGGCTCCATGGAGCACAAACCTACTGTCCTCTCTCAGGAAGCCAGCATTCGTCCTCCCTGGCACTCCACCAGTGCCTTGCTGTTGCCCGTCAGCCAGCAAGCCCAAACTGCTGTCGCTCGTGCTGAGATGGTGCAGTCTAAAGCCAGTCCTTCTAGGCCCAGAGCTGCTCGAAGTCATCCTGCAAAGCCATCTGCTGTCTCCTCTACTGAAACTCAGCAGCCTTCCACCAGCCACACTGCAGCCACTGGGGTAGCACTGCGTAGGAGCACTAGGACAGGCAAAGGCACACAGTAGATGGCACTAAGGGAATGCACAGGGGCAATTAGTTGATGTTTGTTTGCAATATGGAATGGTTTGATTTATAAATCTGGTTTGCAATGTTTAATTTATGGTGGCTTTTATTTTTGCATTGTGGCCAAGTGGACATTGTGATGGTCAGTAACAGAGGGAAGGTGAGGTGTGGGACTGTTGGTGAATGTGGAATTGGGGTTTTGTTTACTGGTATCGCAGTCGGATGAGTCGGTCATGGACAGCATGGCCAGAAAGGGGCTGTCTAGGTTGTGTCCTCCTTTCCTCGTCATCCCCCTGCTCCTCAGCTGGTCGCTGTATATCTGGTGGCAAGGGTTGTGCCCTCATGATGGTGAGGTTGTACAGCATGCAGCAGACCACCACGAATCTCGACACCTGTTCTGCCAAGTACTGCAGGGCTCCTCCAGAGTGGTCCAGGCAGCGGAAGCGTTGCTTCAGCACGCCAATGGTGTGTTCGTTGATGATTTGTGTGGCAGCATGGCTTTCGTTGTAGGCATGCTGCCCACATGTGTGTGGGTTGTGCACTGGAGTCATAAGTTATGTCTTTAATGGCCAGCCCTTGTCACCCAGTAGCCACCGTCTGGTTTGTAATATTGGTTCAAATGCAGATGGCACACCGGACTGCCCACAGAATGAAGGCATCGTGACTGCTGCCAGGATACCGGGCATTGACTTACATGATTTGCTGAGTATGGATGCGCACCATCTGGACGTTAAGGGAGTGAAATCCCTTTTGATTGTGGTACATCTCAGAGTTTACAAGGGGCCTGCCAAGCAATGTGCGTGCAGTCAATGGCACCCTGCACCATGGGGAAGCCTGCAATCCTCGCGAAGCCACATGCTCGCACCGCCTGCTGCTCTCTGGCAAGAGAGAATGAAATGTAGTCAGCTCTCTTGGAATACAGCGCCTCAGTTGCCTCCATTATACAACAGTGGATGGCAAACTGGGGGATGTTGCAAATATCTCCTGCTCAAGCCTAGAAGGAGCCCAAGCATGTAAGTTGATTGCCACCATCACCTTCACAGCCACTGGCATTGCGGTCCTCGCCCTGCTCTGTGGTTGCAGTTGTGGCTGCAGCAGGTGGCAGATTTCAGTGAGGCTTTAGTGAAGCGCAGACGTCTGGCACACTGTTCTTTGCTGAGGTTGAGGTAGGAGTATTGCTCTCTGAACACCCTAGCAGATATGGCCTCCTGCTGAGAGCCCTTCTCCCGCTCCTCCTCCTTTCCCTCTTCCAGCAGCTTTTCCTGCTCTGTGTCGCCTCTGCTCATTCTCCCTGTCATGCTGTAGGCCAAGTGGCATGCCTACTACTGCACCCATATCTGGGAGAAAGTGGTCTGTGCAGAATCCATGAAGTCCTTCAGCACCTGCCACACCACACCATGTAGGCTTTAACAACTTTAAAGAACTCTAGAAACCACCAAACACTTCTACAAATGCAGCAATAGCCAGTAGAAATCAACAACAACTTGTATTCATATAGCACCTTTAAAGTAGTAAAACATCCCAAGGCGCTTCACGGGAGTATTATAAGACAAAAAATTTGACACCGAGCCACATAAGGAGAAATTAGGGCAGGTAACCAAAAGCTTGGTCAAAGAGGCTTTTTCAAGAAGCCTCCTTGGAAAAAGTGCAACATCCCCACCGACACCTGGGAATCCCTGGCCCAAGACCGCACAAAGTGGAGGAGAAGCATCCGGGGAGGCGCCGAACATTTCGAGTCTCTTCGCTGGGAGCAAGTGGAAGCCAAGCGCAAGCAGCGCACGTCAACCCAAGCACCCCACCCCTACAACCATCGTCTGTCCCACCTGTGACAGAGACTGTAGGTCCTGCATTGGACTCATCGGTCACCTGAGAACTCATTTTTAACATGGAAGCAAGTCATCCTCGGTTCCGAGGGACTGCCTAAGAGAGAAGGTCAAAGAGGTAGGTTTTAAGGAGCATCTTAAGGAGGAAAGACAAGTAGAGAGACGGAGAAGTTTAGGCAGGGAATTCCAGAGCTTAGGCACCAGAGGGTAATGAAACAGTCCATGCCCGCATGCAACAAGACCTGGACGACATTCAGGCTTGGGCTGATAAGTGGCAGGTAACATTCGCGCCATAGAAGTGCCAAGCAATGACGATCCCCAATAAGCGAGAGTCTATCCACTGCCCCTTGACATCCAACGGCATTACCATCACCGAATCCCCCACCATCAACATCCTGGGGCCTACCATTGACCACAAACTTAACTGACCCAGCCACATAAATACAGTGGCAACAAGAGCAGGCCAGAGGCTAGGTATTCTGCGGTGAGTGTCTCACCTCCTGACTCCCCAAAACCTTTCCACCATTTACAAGGCACAAGTAAGGAGTGTGATGGAATACTCGCCACTTGCCTGAATGAGTGCAGCTCCAACAACACTCAAGAATCTCAACACCATCCAGGTCAAAACAGCCCGCTTGATTGGCACCCCATCCACCACCTTAAACATTCACTCCCTCCAGCACCGGCATACCGTGGCTGCAGTGTGCATCATCTACAAGATGCCCTGCAGCAACTCGCCAAGACTCCTTCGGCAGCACCTCCGAAACCTGTGACCTCTACCACCTAGAAGGACAAGGGCAGCAGGCGCATGGGAACACCATCACCTCCAAGTAGCCCTCCAAGTCACACACTTGGAAGTATATTGCCGTTCCTTCATCATCACTGGGTCAAAATCCTGGAACTCCCTCTCTAACAGCACTGTGGGAGTACCTTCACCACATGGACTGCAGAGGTTCAAGAAGACGGGTCACCACCACCTTCTCAAGGGCAGTTAGGGATGGGCAATAAAAATGCTGGCCTTGCCAGCGATGCCCACATCCCATAAACAAATTTTAAAAACTAAATCAATCAGCAACTAACCTGTAAGTAGTTGATGATCCCTTTCAATAGCGTTGGTGGGGAATCCTTCCTGCTGCTGAACGCATGTTCAGCTGTGCATGTTTAAGAGAGGGCATTAGCTGGAGTGTTGAGCTCCAAAATGGCAGCACTAGTATCAAATCAGCGTTACATGCTGATTGACATCATGATTTACCTACTCTGCATTACTTCCGGTAGATGCCCACTGTGCCCACGCTAATGCAATTCGCCCCACAAGTGTGCATGCGTGCCGCGGACGCCATTTTGAATCCAAAACAGCACTCATAGCGCCGAAACAGCGGGCGCTAAAGAGCCGCATTTTGCGGCCTAAATCTCTGGAGTGGGAGCTGAACCCATGAGTCCAGAGTGCTACCACTGAGGCAAGGCGTGGATTAGGAAGTCATATTTTCAAAAGTCAACAAAAATATGAAAAACTGATTTCGTTTCACTTGTGTCAGATTACCTGGCATTTTGGGGCAACTGTTAAATTTGTTTTTTAGGTTTCTTCTGGATTTCCCTTAATTCTGTTTAAAGTGCCTTGTGCTGTCAGAGCCAGTTCATCAACATTTATTGCTGATGAAACAAAGGGGTTTATGAAGGAGCAAGGGCCGTTCTGTACACTTCTAGTTGACGAAACAAAGAGGTTTATGAAACACAATCAAAATTGGTAACTGGAAGATTTTCATTGACGATGTTGCTTAGCTGGAGCTTGGGACAGTAACAGCATCCACGCGCCTCAGAACTTTGCACTGCCCGAGACACAGGGGACTAACCGGCTGTGAGAATTCAGGAAGTGCAGCGAGCACCAGCACTTGGACTAAGCAAAATGGCGCTTTTAAAGACAGAAAATGCTGGAAAAACTCAGCAGGCCAGGCAGCATCCGTGGAGAGAGAAACAGAGTTAACTTTTCAGGTCGAAGACCTTTCGTCAGAACTGGAAAAAAGCAGGAAATGAAATAAATTTTATTTTATTTCATATCCTGCTTTTTTCCAGTTCTGACGAAATGTCTTTGACATGAAACGTTAATTCTGTTTCTCTTTCCACGGATGCTGCCTGGCCTGCTGAGTTTTTCCAGCGTTTTCTGCTGTTATTTCGGATTTCCAGCATCCGCAGTATTTTGCTATGGCACTTTTAAACAGTTTGCTTTCTACAGGATTCCGGTGTCACAGTGTCTACCGGCAGGTAAATTTATCTCCACTTTATAGTAAAAAAATATTGAGCATAAAGAAAACCTGTCCTGGTCCGAGCGGTTTTCCTGAGCTCTTCACATCTGTACAGCACGGCCTGGCTGGCCGGCTCCGGGACAACACAACCCTCGGTCATGGTAGCAGTGCAAACCCAAACCCGATCCCGATCCCGATCCTGGGTTTGAGGCCACTCTGGGGGTTGTGCATTCCTTATCCTGGGTTTGGGGTCAGTCTTGACAGTGTAAATCCTGGATTTGGGACCATTCTATTTACAGTGTATTGCCACTCCCGGGTTTGGAGTCACCATTGGCAGTGCAGTGCAAATCCTGGGTCCTCTTCTCTTCCAAAGCGCTCTCCATTCAGGAATTGTCACTTTAGAATCATAGAAATTTACAACATAGAAAGAGGCCATTCGGCCCATCGTGCCTGTGCTGGCTCTTTGCTTAGTCTGACTTCCTGCTTTTTGTCTGTCTGTAACCCTGTAAATTGCTCATCCAACTCCCTTTTAAAATTATTTATGGAATCAGCTTCCACCACTTATTCAGGTCGAGCATTCCAGATCCCGTCAACTCTCTGAGTGAAAAAAATTCTCCTCATCTCCCCTCTAGATCTTTTGCCAATGATTTTAAATCTATGACCTGTGGTTATTGACCCACTCACCAGAGGGAATAGTTTTTCTTGATCAAAACCTCTCATCATCCTGAAAACCTCTATTAGGTCACCTCTTAAACTCTCTGTTCCAAGGAGAACCATTCTAACTTTTCCAACCTCTCCTGACCTCCTAACTGAAGTCCCTCATCCCTAATGACATCCTTGTGAATTTCCTCTGTACCCTTTCTAAGGCCTTTTCATCTTTTCTGAAGTGTGGTGCCCAGAATACTCCAGCTTAGGCCTAACAAGGGATTTATTAAGTTCTATCATGATCTCTTTGCTTTTATATTCGATTCCTCTAGTTCTAAACCCAAGTTACCCATATGCTTTTTTCACCACCTTATCAACTTACCATGCCACCTTTAAGGATTTGTGTATATGGCTGCCAAGGACTCTCTGCTCATCTAGACTTTCAAAATCGTGCCACTTATATTATACTGTCTTTCTAATCCAAAAGCAAAATACTGCGGATGCTGGAAATCTGAAATAAAAACACAAAATGCTGGAAATACTCAGCAGGTCAGGCAGCATCTGTGGAGAGAGAAACAGAGTGAACGTTTCAGGACGGTTCTGACGATCCTTGCGGTACCCCACTAGTTACAGCCTGCCAACCTGAAAATGACCTGTTTATCCCTACTCTCTGTTTTCTGTCTATTAACCAATTCTCTATCCATGCTAATATATTACCCACAACCCCATGAGCCCTTATCTTGCATAACAACCTTTTATGTGGCACCTTATTGAATGCCTTTAGGAAATCCAAATATACTACATCCCTTTACCTACCCTGCTAGTTACATCCTCAAAAAACTCTAATAAATTTGTCAAACACGATTTCCCTTTCATAAAACCATGTTGACTCTACCTAATCATATTATTATTTTCTAAATACCCTATTACCACTTCCTTAGTAATGGATTCCAGCATTTTCCCGATAGCTGATGTCAGGCTAACTAGCCCTTGTATTTCACTGTTTTCTCTCTCCCTCCTTTCTTGAATAACAGGGTTACATTTGTTACCTTCCAATCTGCTGGGACCATTCTAGAATCTAGGGAATTTTAGAAGATCACAACCAATGCATCAGCTATCTCTGCAGCCACCTCTTTTAGAACCCTAGCTTGTAGGCCATCAGGTTCAGGGGATTTGTCAGCTTTTAGTCCCATTAGTTTCTCTAGTACTATTTCTTTACTGATCTTAATTACTTGAAGTTCCTCACTCTCATTAGCCCCTTGGTTCCCCATTATTTTTGGTATGCATTTTATGTCTTCTACTGTGAAGACAGATACAAAATATTTGTTTAAAGTCTCTGCCATTTCCTTATTCCCCATTATAATTTCTCCTGTCTCGGCCTCTAAGGGACCAACGCTTACTTTTGCTACTCTCTTTTTACATACTTGTAGAAGCTCTTACAATCTGTTTTTATATTTCTTGCTAGTTTACTCTCATTCTATTTTCTCCCTTTTTATCAATTTTCTGGTCATCCTTTGCTGGTTTCTACAGCTCTCCCAATCTTCAGGCTTACTACTATTCTTCGCAACATTATAAGTCTCTTTTAATCTAGTACTATCCTTAACTTCTTCAGTTAGCCACGGATGAATCTCTTTTCCCGTGGAGTTTTTATTTCTCAATGGCATGTATATTCGTTGAGATTTTTGTAATCTTTCTTTAAATGTTTGCCACTGCTTATCTACTGTCATACCTTTTAAGTTAATTTCCCAATGTACCTTAGCCAACTCACCCCTCATACCTATGTAATTGGCTTTACTTAAATTTAAGACTCTAATTTTGGACACTTAAACTCAATGTGAAATTCTATCATTTTATGATCACTCTTCCCCAGAGGATCCTTTACTATGAGATTACTAATTAACTCTGTCTCATTACACAATACAAAATCTAAAATAGCTTGTTCCCTGGTTGGTTCCACAACGTATTGTTCTAGGAAACTGTCTCGAATGCATTCCATGAACTCGTCCTCCAGACCATCTGTGCCAATTTGATTTGCCCAGTCTATATGAAGATTCAAGTCCCCCACGATTATTGTATTACCTTTGTTACAAGTTACTATTATTTGTTGATTAATACTCTGTTCAATGGTATAGCTACCATTAGGGGGACCTATAAACTACTCTCACCAGTGTTTTCTGCCCCTTGTTATTTCTTATCTCCACCCATACTGATTCTACTTCCTGATCTTCCGAACCAAGATCCTTTCTCACTACTGTCCTTATGTCATCCTTTATTATCAGGGCTCCCCCCGCCTCCCCCCGTGCCCGCCGCCCCGGCACCCTTTTCCATTCTGCCTGTCCTTTCGAAACATCAAGTACCCTGGAATATTTAGTTCCCAACCTTGGTCACCTTGCAACCACGTCTCTGTAATGGCTATTAGATCAAACCCATGTATCTCTATTTGTGCCACTAGTTCGTCTATCATGTTACGAATGCTTTGTGGTAACACAATACAGCTTCCTGTGACTCGAACTTTATTGCATCACTTCCTGTGATTAGTCCAGCATAAATACTGGACTGATCAGTTGGATCCTGGAGAGGCATAGAGTAAGACCTCTTTTGTATGTAGCACCTTTTTAGTTGATTAAAGCTTACTTTAAGTTCATCACACGTAAGGCTCATTCTTACGACATGCTTCATGCATTCAGATAAAGAGGCTATAATTTTAACTTTTTACCATTATTCCCTGCTTTCACGTTATTCGCTGATGCACTATTACCATTAAAATCTCTGTCCCTTCCTGTCACACTCTGCTTATGTTTACCCAAATTGCTATACTGCTCCATTGCCTTCAATTTTCTCTTTAGATTTCTAAATTTCCCCTCAACTGACCCCTCCCCCACTTTTTAGTTTTAAGCCCTAACTGCAGCCCTAGTTATTCGACTCGCCAGGACACTGATCCCAACCCGGTTTAAGTGTAGCCCATCCCAACGAAACAGTTCCCGCTTTTCTCCGTACTGGAGCCAGTGCCCCATGAATCGAAACCCCTTCCTCTCTCTGTCGCTCTGTCCTTAATTATAGATTGTAATAACTTCACCACAACAGATGTTAGACTAACAGATCTTTAATTTCCTGGTTTAACTTTTTTACCTTTTTTAACATTTCTTTTGACCCATTTCCTTTACATACAATCGCATATGATCACTTCTTCATGTGGACCTAAATCACCCTACACTTGTTAGGGCAGCTTTGTTATGAAAGGGTTTAACCAGATAATAGCAGCTTTGACAAAGGCCAGAGTCACAGGATTTGAGGGCATAGGAGGGGTTATAAAGCTGGAAGAGGTTGTAGAGGCATGGTGGAGAAATGCCCATGGTTCGGATTTTAAATTTGATGCATTTTTTGGAGAAGGAGCTAGTGTGGATGGGGTGATGGGTGAGTTGGACTTAGTGTGGGTCAGGAGGCAACCATTGGAGTTTTGGATGAGTTGAAATTTATGGAGGGTTGAGTTTGCAAAGCTGCTGAGGAGCGCATTGGCGAAATTGAGTCTGGAAGTGGCCAAGGCACAGATAAGGATTGTGTTGGCCTTAGGGTGAGGCAAGGCAGAGGTGGCGTTATTGTAAAGGTGGATGGAACTGGTCTTGGTAAAGGATGAGATGTGGATTGATTTTCAGTTTGATTAAACGAGATGTTGAAGATGCACTTAGCCTGGTTCAGCCTGAGTGAGCATGCAGGGAGGGGGATGGAGTTAGTGGCAAATGAACAATATTTTTGGTGGGAGCCAAAATAATGGTTTTGGTCTTCCCATGGGTCCCTGGCTGCGAACTCTCGCTCTGCCTGTCAGCCAGGTATTCGATCTAGCAGGGTTCGGGCATGAATCTGGAAGAATTCTGCAAATGTCCCCAGTTTCCCTGGGTGCGCCACTCACTTCGGGGCTTGTGCTTTCCCCCAAACCCCCCACCCCCGCATAAAGTCGGGGAATTACTCTCTACTTTATCTCCAGCTGAATTGCTCCTGGATTCGCCCTCTCTCACAAACTCTTATATTGACTTGCTCTGCCCTTTGCCAACCCATTTTGTTTACATACAATCCCATACAATCACTTTACTGCATGTGAACCTAAATCCTCCTAAACTTGTTAGCGCAGCTTTGTTATGAAAGAGTTTCACTGCTAGATGGTGTGGTTTAAAATGGATTTCCACTATCCAAATCTGGAATTCCCTACTTCATAGCAAAATCTTTTGCTGTACATCAAACTTCACTTAACAGCAGTTTGGGCACTGGAATCATGAAGATGCAATAATTCTTCCAGATACATTGTCACAAGGGTGCTTTGAGTAATTGAACATAGCTACTGTACAGGCAATCTTATTCTCCATATCTAAGGTGGGAAATGGTGTACTGATGCACAGTTTTACCAAAGCACGTTTGTAAATTTCTTTTTAATGTATATATATTTTGTAGAGCTTGATCCAGTTCAGTCAGAAAAACACCACCTCACCAGTCCAGGTCAAAGGATTGGATCACCTCGTTCTGACAGTAAGCATTGAGGATACTGTGGCCTTTTATTCTCGGACTTTAGGGATGGAAGTTGTCACTTTCAAGGTAAAATTGCACTTCATCGTGTTTACTCGGTTTCCTTTTTTTTTGTGCAAACACTAGACTTCACCTTAACAACTCTTGACTCTTCATCAAGTCAAATATATGCAGAATTGTAAACTTTTTCAAATTTAGCAAGACTATTCTAACAGTTCTCTCTCACACTCTTGGAAATGTGTCATATAGTAGATGATCCTTCTCTAAAATCTAGCCAAAACCTTTTTCTCAAACACACACTCCCTCTCTTTCGCAATTTATCTTGTTTCTCTATTTATATGATTATCTTCAGTGTTTCTTTGCAATGCCTTCTCTTGTTCTTCCTTCTTTCCTAATAGCTCACGTGAGTGCAAAAGACAAAGCTGACTTGGAAGTATATTGCCGTTCCTTCATCATCGCTGGGTTAAAATCCTGGAACTCCCTCCCTAACAGCACTGTGGGAGTACCTTCACCACACGGACTGCAGCGGTTCAAGAAGGCGGCTCACCACCACCTACTCAAGGGCAACTAGGGATGGGCAATAAATGCTGGCCTTGCCAGCGATGCCCACATCCCATGAACGAATAAAAAAAATCCTCAATGCTAGTGAATCCCTCCCTCCTAGAACTCTCAAGCTTTTAAAACGCAAGCTTGGTTTCACCTAATAGCCACTAAGCTACTCGTTTCAATGTTGGTGGTGTCCTGCCTTGGCTCTTCAACTAGGCTTGCCAATTAAAAAAGCTGGAAATACATTATTATTTGTGATTATTATTTTCTTACCCCTCCCCAGTGTTGATACAATCTCTCATTATATGTCTTTCTCCTGTCAGGAGCTGGTTTCTGTCAGTGCTTTTCTGTGGATGGCTAGCTGGTTGAAAACGAGATTAAGGTGAAGTGAGACAGCCTGTCACAGTTGTTCATAGATTCCCCTAAATGTGGACTCCCTTATTCTTAGTTCAGTGCAGTACTCCTTTACATTGCTTGGTAGCAAACTGTTGTTAGCATACCTCTGATAGACTGCAACCGTGTTATTCATATTTGGCGCTCTCTAGTTAAATTTCATACTAACTTGAAAATAATGCAGAGGCCCTGAATTTCCTTGAGAGCCGGCAGCCAACCTGCAATAGATTACTGGGCAGAGAATGACTGGTGGTGATGGGCATTGGGCAAGATCTGGGAAAATTGTTTCTGCTCCAAAGATCATGGAGAGGTGGTTCCCGCTGTGGTTGGGGGCAGGCAGAAGTTCCATCTGCCCCTGGAACCCTGATGTCTAAAAAGGGGCTGGCATTTTCCACTGCCTCTGCCTCTCCTGTCCAAAATGAACTAGATGCCAGTGTCGAGTTCAATGAAATAGTGTAAGTGGGGTCCACAGGGGTGCTCCAGGCTGGGGTCATAGCCAGAAGATAAAAGACAGCCCTATTAAAATAGGCCCTCCTATTAAGGGGGCTGATTTCACTTTGTACTGATCTTTTAAGCTGATCCTATTTGAATTGATCACATGCAGCAGGAAGGTGTTGCCCTTTACTCCCTCCTGCTCCCGGACACCTGCTTATTCTATTCAAATGACCTGACTTTGAAAGCTCTGACATCGTCTGTCTCCCAGCCCACTCTGCCATAGTTATGATGTGGAGATGCCGGTGTTGGACTGAGGTAGACAAATGTGAGAAGTCGCACAACACCAGGTTATAGTCCAACAGCTTTATTTGAAATCACAAGCTTTCGGAGCGCTGCTCCTTCGTCAGGTGAAGACTTCACCTGACGAAGGAGCAGCGCTCCGAAAGCTTGTGATTTCAAATAAAGCTGTTGAACTATAACCTGGTGTTGTGTGACTTCTCACATTTGCCATAGTTATAGCAGCAAAGCAGGTTTGCAGATATTCAGCAGCATTATTTCTGCCAATACTGAGCTTCCTGGAAATGATGGCCTTGAAATTGTGGTCGGAGGTGTACCCCCAGAGTACGCCTCTGACCTGCGAAACAATTACGAAAGTACCTGCGTCCAGTCGCTGAGCAAATAGCCCAACTCTGCACCAGCGATTGCTTTTTCAGGGCCCCCGCAGATGGCCTGTCAACGCGTACGTGTCATGCGCAAGTGTCTGCGGAAATCCCGATCTTGTGGGGCATTTCAAAGGGAATGCGACGGCGTACTCCGAGAGTACACCGCCATAGACACCGCAATTTCAGGGCCAATATTTATATATAAATCCTACAAGTACTGAACATCCTCTGTGCATTTTGTATCTGAAAAGATGTGCAAAAATGGTTGTTTTGGAAATTGCTAATCCTCAATGTTTCAATATTATTATGTGAAGACAAGAATTTTAGGAACAGGAAACTGTCTACCCTTTTTCGTAGACCAGTCGCAGCCCTCCACCTTTGCACTATATCCATTGTCTCTTCATAAATGCATCTTATTGTCTCTTGAACTCATTTCTAGGGAGCGATTTTAACCGAACCTGCCTGTCGGGAAACAGACGGGATTGGGTGGAACATTGGTTTTACACCCTGAAATAAATAGCTATGGCCCGTATTTTCCAATGCCTACGGGTGTGTACGCACTGTGTACACACCCGTAGGGACATCGGAAATGCCGGTTTCAGGCATGCGAAGCGCATGCGCTGAAAACCGACATTTCCGATCTGTCAAGAATGCTCTTGACAGATCAGACACCTGCCTCTGCGGCGGAGAGTTCCGCTTTCTGCAGAACCTCCGCCTGCTGAAATCACTTAAAAATCTTACGCCTGGTAAAAGCAGGCGTAAGGCCTACTTTTACCAGCATAAGAGTTGAAAAAAGTTTTTAAAAAAAATTTTTTTTTACTCATTTATAATTTTAAAATACTTTTAAAAAAGGTAAGTTTATTTTTAGCCCCGTGAAAAACTTTAATTATTTTTTTCAAAAAATTAAATTTTTGTTTAAAATATTTAACAATGTAATTTTAACTCATTTTAAAAACGTGATTTCAGAAAAAAAAATTATTTCATGTTTTAGTGTCTTTTTTCAATGAATCCCATTCATACTTTTGACAGGTCTATCTGTCAAAAGTATGAAGGGGGATTCCCGTCTTTCATTGGATCGCTTGGCCCACGTGATCCCAGGGACACTTGCGAACTGCATGCGCCCCTGGGCTACGTGGGCCCTGCGCATTTCGTCGTGGACAGGCTCAGGAGCGGAAGAGTCCGGAACTCGGGAGCCCTCAGGTAAGGGCGTAGATTTTTTCCCGATAGGAGGCATCGCACGGAGGAAGACTCCTATCGGAAATTACAGGCCTATATATTTGCGTTTCTTGCGTCTCTGTATTTACCACAACAAACCTTCATGGAAAGAAAGAAACTTTCATGACCTCAGGACGTCCTAAAGCGTTTACAACCTATGAAGTACTTTTTAAATGTAGTCACCATTGTAATGTAGGAAACGCAGCAGCCAATTTGTACACAGCAAGGTCTCACAAACAGCAATGAAATAAATGACCAGGTCATCTGTTTTAGGTGTTGGTTGAGGGATAAATATTGGCCAGGACACCGGGAGAACTCCCCTGATCTTCTTCGAATAGTGTCACGGGATCTTTAATGTCCACTGAGAGAGCAGACGGGGCCTCGGTTTAACGTCTCATCTGAAAGATGGCACCTCCAACTGTGCAGTGCTCCCTAAGTACTGCACTGAAAGTGTCAGCCAAGATAATGGGCTCAAGTCTCTGGAGTAGAACTTGAACCCACAACGTTCTGACGTAGAGGTGAGAGTGCTACCATTGAGCCAAGGCTGCCACCTTGTTCTCTGAAAAAATTAAAAGAAAATGTTTTTTCAAGAATGCTGGTAAATATGTTTGTATGATGATGCACCTCTTACAACAGGGCAACCGCAAAGCACTCTCCTTTGGGAATCAGAAATTCAACTTGCATGAAATTGGGAAGGAATTTGAGCCGAAAGCACACAAACCTACAGCAGGATCCATAGATCTTTGTTTGATTACAAACACACCGGTCAGTAAAGTGATTGAACATCTTAAGGTTAGTAAAACGGTATTTAATATGTGTGTAAAGGAAACCCATTCTGAAATAGGAGAACCTGATTACTCAAAGTGTCGAGGAGATTCTTTCAAATTTTAAATAATTACAAGTGCAGATATTTGGGAGAATGTTCCCTTTACCATGAAACCCACGCATCAAATCAGGACTTCTTATGTGTGCTGTTTTTTGAGTGGACACTCAACAACAAAAATTTTGTTTTTAAATTAGAAGTCATTTTTTTCCCCGTTATATGGCGGCCCTGTAGGAACTGGAGGCATTAGTTAGTAAGGTTTTCAATGAATTGTTACCAGTAGGAAAGCAAACATCAGAAATTAAGTTATAATCCTACCTATCTGCGCCACTGTCCTGCTTTCCTTTGGTTTAGGAAACCCTATCACATTGTAAATGTAATCTCATTACGTGCAGCAACCTTGAAATTGATTCACTCTTAGTTTGCCATGTGAAGTAGTTTTAGGATAACTCCCTTAACCAAAAACTGCAGATACCCGATCACAATGTAAATGTAATCTCATTACGTGCAGCAAACTTGAGATTGATTCACTCTTAGTTTGCCATGTGAAGTAGTTTTAGGATAACTCCCTAAATCAAGAACTACAGATACCCTATCACAATGTAAATGTAATCTCATTACGTGCAGCAAACTTGAGAGTGATTCACTCTTAGTTTGCCGTATGTAGTAGTTTTAGGATATATTCCTCCCCCACTCTATGTTTTCCAAAAATGGGAGGGAGGAAAAGGAGAGAAAGAAAGAAAGATAACTCCCCTGTTCTTCTTCGAACAGTGTCATGGGATCTTTTACATTCACCTGAGAGGGCAGACAGGCCTTGGTTTAATGCATTATCTGAAAGACATCACCTCTGACAGTGCAGCATTCCTGCAGTACTGCACTGAAGTTTCAGCCTAAATTATGACTTTGTGGAGGCAAAATTCGATAGCTCCTGAAAACGGGGAAAACAATGCGCAATTAACAGGCGCCAGTTGCTTCCAATGCAGGCAGCACACCAACTTTGTGCTGCCTACTAATTAAAATGATTGCTGCATTCAGACAACGCTAAACGCGCCGTTGAGTGGTTGCATGCCTCAGCAGGCAGACCAAGTTTGTGCGAGGCTAGCACCACTTAAAGCTAGCCTGCACTACTTAAAGCCAGCCTGCCCCTCTTAAAGGGGAGGTGCATTCTTACTGGAGCAGCTGCTGGAACTGGTTGTGGAAGAGTCTGAGAAGGACGAAGAGTGATTTATGGCGCAACAGGGGAGAGAAAATGCTCCAAGGTTCTATGACGCTACACTGGAGGCATTGGTGGAGGAGATGGCTAGGAGGTCTTCTATCCACAGTGGGGCAAACTCTGCGAAGGCAGTGGGAGCAGATAACCATGGCGGTCAATGCCAAGAGTCAAGCTCCGAGGATCTCGATGTAGTGCCGCAAGAAGTTCAATGACCTCACACGAATGGTGAAGGTCAGTGAATTCATCTTCAAATGCCATATCCCACCAGCTGCACCACTAGTCTCACACACTGCTCAATGCACCACAGCCCATCACTCACCTACCAACAATCTCTATCAATCACGACTCATACCTCACATTCATCGCGTCACTCCACCCTCACAACATTACCACTGCTGCAAGCCTCACACCCACATCTCACAGCTTGGACACACTGCCAGCTATTCAATCATTACAGGCTCATCACCCAAACAGATTACAGCACTTCCCTCTCTCTTTCAGGACAATTGGTGCATAACCAGAGGCAGTAGGTTCTAAACGTCGGGGGATAGGCATGACTGCATGTCCTTACCCCGATGGAGGAGACGGTGGTCGCCATCATTGGAGCAGCCATCGCTGAGGCCGTGGCCAGCAGCAGGGCTGAACTGTCGAAGATGACTGCATCTTCATACCTAATCCTCCTTCTCACATCCCACTTCCCCCTCATCCCACAATCTCTTCTGATTTACAAGCTGCAGGTGGTGTAAGCATGCAGCTCTTGCTTTCTCCCCCTCCCCGAACCATAACCATACCCTTGCGCCTGTCTCCTTTCAGATACCTAATAACTGCAACCTGGCCAGGCAGTGGTGGAAGGGCAGGAAGACAGTGATGAAGAAGAAACACCATCACTTGATTTCACACTCGCAGTCACCAGCTCAGATAATGACACTACGCGTAATTTAGAGGATAGCTTAGAGGCGGGATCTGCACGTAGTGAGATACCGGGCACGAGTGGCCTACAACCAGGGCAGAGGACAAGGGTAGCGCAGGTGCCAGCTCGCCAGAGGGCAAGGTCGCACACGAGTTCTGCTGCAGAGGACTCAGATGAGCACTTCACTGGTGCGGGCTACAGAATGATGGGAATGCACAATGAAATGCTTGGTGCATTGGCAGGCCTGCCAGAAAGCCTGTGTGCAACGTCAAGGAGCATGGAGGAGTCCGGCACCAACTTGGCACAGGGCTTTGTGCAGAGCTTGGAGCCTATCCTTTCCAACATGGAAGTGGTGGCCAACTCCATTAGTGCACTTGTAGATCCAACCATAATGCAGTGTCCGATGGCCATTGTCCCAGCTTCCATTGCAGCACAAGCAGAAACAACCAATGTCTGGGTGCTGCAGTGGAAGCTCAGACTTCTGTTATGCAAGGTCAGCCTTCAGCCGTGCAAGCATAGACTGCTGCCACGCAAGCTCAGACTGCTGCCATAATGGCTGTGGTTACCAGTGCTCAAAGCGGCTTAGAGTGTCACAGCAGTCCAGCAATCTGTCCTCCAACAGATTAATAGGATTGCTGAGGCACCGCCCTGGGGGAGTGGCTGTGGCTCCATGGAGCACAAACCTACTGTCCTCTCTCAGGAAGCCAGCATTCGTCCTCCCTGGCACTCCACCAGTGCCTTGCTGTTGCCCGTCAGCCAGCAAGCCCAAACTGCTGTCGCTCGTGCTGAGATGGTGCAGTCTAAAGCCAGTCCTTCTAGGCCCAGAGCTGCTCGAAGTCATCCTGCAAAGCCATCTGCTGTCTCCTCTACTGAAACTCAGCAGCCTTCCACCAGCCACACTGCAGCCACTGGGGTAGCACTGCGTAGGAGCACTAGGACAGGCAAAGGCACACAGAAGATGGCACTAAGGGAATGCACAGGGGCAATTAGTTGATGTTTGTTTGCAATATGGAATGGTTTGATTTATAAATCTGGTTTGCAATGTTTAATTTATGGTGGCTTTTATTTTTGCATTGTGGCCAAGTGGACATTGTGATGGTCAGTAACAGAGGGAAGGTGAGGTGTGGGACTGTTGGTGAATGTGGAATTGGGGTTTTGTTTACTGGTATCGCAGTCGGATGAGTCGGTCATGGACAGCATGGCCAGAAAGGGGCTGTCTAGGTTGTGTCCTCCTTTCCTCGTCATCCCCCTGCTCCTCAGCTGGTCGCTGTATATCTGGTGGCAAGGGTTGTGCCCTCATGATGGTGAGGTTGTGCAGCATGCAGCAGACCACCACGAATCTCGACACCTGTTCTGCCAAGTACTGCAGGGCTCCTCCAGAGTGGTCCAGGCAGCGGAAGCGTTGCTTCAGCACGCCAATGGTGTGTTCGTTGATGATTTGTGTGGCAGCGTGGCTTTCGTTGTAGGCATGCTGCCCACATGTGTGTGGGTTGTGCACTGGAGTCATGAGTTATGTCTTTAATGGCCAGCCCTTGTCACCCAGTAGCCACCGTCTGGTTTGTCATATTGGTTCAAATGCAGATGGCACACCGGACTGCCCGCAGAATGAAGGCATCGTGACTGCTGCCAGGATACCGGGCATTGACTTACATGATTTGCTGAGTATGGATGCGCACCATCTGGACGTTAAGGGAGTGAAATCCCTTTTGATTGCGGTACATCTCAGAGTTTACAAGGGGCCTGCCAAGCAATGTGCGTGCAGTCAATGGCACCCTGCACCATGGGGAAGCCTGCAATCCTCGCGAAGCCACATGCTCGCACCGCCTGCTGCTCTCTGGCAAGAGAGAATGAAATGTAGTCAGCTCTCTTGGAATACAGCGCCTCAGTTGCCTCCATTATACAACAGTGGATGGCAAACTGGGGGATGTTGTAAATATCTCCTGCTCAAGCCTAGAAGGAGCCCAAGCATGTAAGTTGATTGCCACCATCACCTTCACAGCCACTGGCATTGCGGTCCTCGCCCTGCTCTGTGGTTGCAGTTGTGGCTGCAGCAGGTGGCAGATTTCAGTGAGGCTTTAGTGAAGCGCAGACGTCTGGCACACTGTTCTTTGCTGAGGTTGAGGTAGGAGTATTGCTCTCTGAACACCCTAGCAGATATGGCCTCCTGCTGAGAGCCCTTCTCCCGCTCCTCCTCCTTTCCCTCTTCCAGCAGCTTTTCCTGCTCTGTGTCGCCTCTGCTCATTCTCCCTGTCATGCTGTAGGCCAAGTGGCATGCCTACTACTGCACCCATATCTGGGAGAAAGTGGTCTGTGCAGAATCCATGAAGTCCTTCAGCACCTGCCACACCACACCATGTAGGCTTTAACAACTTTAAAGAACTCTAGAAACCACCAAACACTTCTACAAATGCAGCAATAGCCAGTAGAAATCAACAACAACTTGTATTCATATAGCACCTTTAAAGTAGTAAAACATCCCAAGGCGCTTCACGGGAGTATTATAAGACAAAAAATTTGACACCGAGCCACATAAGGAGAAATTAGGGCAGGTAACCAAAAGCTTGGTCAAAGAGGCTTTTTCAAGAAGCCTCCTTGGAAAAAGTGCAACATCCCCACCGACACCTGGGAATCCCTGGCCCAAGACCGCACAAAGTGGAGGAGAAGCATCCGGGGAGGCGCCGAACATTTCGAGTCTCTTCGCTGGGAGCAAGTGGAAGCCAAGCGCAAGCAGCGCACGTCAACCCAAGCACCCCACCCCTTCAACCATCGTCTGTCCCACCTGTGACAGAGACTGTAGGTCCTGCATTGGACTCATCGGTCACCTGAGAACTCATTTTTAACATGGAAGCAAGTCATCCTCGGTTCCGAGGGACTGCCTAAGAGAGAAGAAAGGTCAAAGAGTTAGGTTTTAAGGAGCATCTTAAAGGAGGAAAGACAAGTAGAGAGACGGAGAAGTTTAGGCAGGGAATTCCAGAGCTTAGGGCCTAGGCACCAGAGGGTAATGAAACAGTCCATGCCCGCATGCAACAAGACCTGGATGACATTCAGGCTTGGGCTGATAAGTGGCAGGTAACATTCGCGCCATAGAAGTGCCAAGCAATGACGATCCCCAATAAGCGAGAGTCTATCCACTGCCCCTTGACATCCAACGGCATTACCATCACCGAATCCCCCACCATCAACACCCTGGGGGCTACCATTGACCACAAACTTAACTGACCCAGCCACATAAATACTGTGGCAACAAGAGCAGGCCAGAGGCTAGGTATTCTGCGGCGAGTGTCTCACCTCCTGACTCCCCAAAACCTTTCCACCATTTACAAGGCACAAGTAAGGAGTGTGATGGAATACTCTCCACTTGCCTGGATGAGTGCAGCTCCAACAACACTCAAGAAGCTCAACACCATCCAGGTCAAAACAGCCCGCTTGATTGGCACCCCATCCACCACCTTAGTCCAGAGTGCTACCACTGAGGCAAGGCGTGGATTCGGAAGTCATATTTTCAAAAGTCAACAAAAATATGAAAAACTGATTTCGTTTCACTTGTGTCAGATTACCTGGCATTTTGGGGCAACTGTTAAATTTGTTTTTTAGGTTTCTTCTGGATTTCCCTTAATTCTATTTAAAGTGCCTTGTGCTGTCAGAGCCAGTTCATCAACATTTATTGCTGATGAAACAAAGGGGTTTATGAAGGAGCAAGGGCCGTTCTGTACACTTCTAGTTGACGAAACAAAGAGGTTTATGAAACACAATCAAAATTGGTAACTGGAAGATTTTCATTGACGATGTTGCTTAGCTGGAGCTTGGGACAGTAACACCAGCCGCGCGCCTCAGAACTTTGCACTGCCCGAGACACAGGGGACGAACCGGCTGTGAGAATTCAGGAAGTGCAGCGAGAACCAGCACTTGGACTAAGCAAAATGGCGCTTTTAAAGAGTTTGCTTTCTGCAGGATTCCGGTGTCACGGTGTCTACCGGCAGGTAAATTTATCTCCACTTTATATTTAAAAAATATTGAGCATAAAGAAAATCTGTCCTGGTCCGAGCGGTTTTCCTGAGCTCTTCACATCAATACAGCACGGCCTGGCTGGCCGGCTCCGGGACAACACAACCCTCGGTCATGGTCGCAGTGCAAACCCGAACCCGAACCCGATCCCGATCCTGGGTTTGAGGCCACTCTGGGGGTTGTGCATTCCTTATCCCGGGTTTGGGGTCAGTCTTGACAGTGTAAATCCTGGATTTGGGACCATTCTATTTACAGTGTATTGCCACTCCCGGGTTTGGAGTCACCATTGGCAGTGCAGTGCAAATCCTGGGTCCTCTTCTCTTCCAAAGCGCTCTCCATTCAGGAATTGTCACTTTAGAATCATAGAAATTTACAACATAGAAAGAGGCCATTCGGCCCATCGTGCCTGTGCTGGCTCTTTGCTGAGTCTCATCCCTGCTTTTTGTCTGTCTGTAACCCTGTAAATTCCTCATCCAATTCCCTTTTAAAATTATTTATGGAATCAGCTTCCACCACCTTTTCAGGTAGAGCGTTCCAGATCCTGTCAACTCTCTGAGTGAAAAAAATTCTCCTCATCTCCCCTCTAGATCTTTTGCCAATGATTTTAAATCTATGACCTGTGGTTATTGACCCACTCACCAGAGGGAATAGTTTTTCTTGATCAAAACCTCTCATCATCCTGAAAACCTCTATTAGGTCACCTCTTAAACTCTCTGTTCCAAGGAGAACCATTCTAACTTTTCCAACCTCCCCTGACCTCCTAACTGAAGTCCCTCATCCCTAATGACATCCTCTGTACCCTTTCTAAGGCCTTTTCATCTTTTCTGAAGTGTGGTGCCCAGAATACTCCAGCTTAGGCCTAACAAGGGATTTATTAAGTTCTATCATGATCTCTTTGCTTTTATATTTGATTCCTCTAGTTCTAAACCCAAGTTACCCATAAGCTTTTTTCACCACCTTATCAACTTACCATGCCACCTTTAAGGATTTGTGTATATGGCTGCCAAGGTCTCTCTGCTCATCTAGACTTTCAAAATCGTGCCACTTATATTATACTGTCTTTCTAATCCAAAAGCAAAATACTGCGGATGCGGGAAATCTGAAATAAAACAGAAAATGCTGGAAATACTCAGCAGGTCAGGCAGCATCTGTGGAGAGAGAAACAGAGTGAACGTTTCAGGATGGTTCTGACGAAGGGTCATCGACCTGAAACGTTAACTCTGTTTCTCTCTCCACAGATGCTTCCGGACCTGCTGAGTATTTCCAGCAATTTCTGTTTTTATACTGTCTTTCTATATTAGTCCTCCCAACGTGCATCACTTCACACTTCTGTGCATTGAACTCCATCTGCCATGCTGCTGCCCATTTCACCATCCTATCCATGTCATTAGAAGTATAATCAACAGTGAGGAGGATAGCGATAGACTTCAAGAAGACAAAGACAGGCTGGTGAAATGGGCGGACACATGACATTAAATTTACGCAGAAAAGTGCAAAGTGATACATTTTGGTAGGAAGAACAAGGAGAGGCAATATAAACTAAAGGGTACTATTCTAAAGGGGGTGCATGAACAGAGAGACCTGGGAGTATATGAGCACAAATCATTGAAGGTGGCAGGGCAGGTTGAGAAAGCGGTTAAATAAGCATACGGGATTCTGGGCTTCTTAACTAGAGGCATAGGGCTGGATTTTGATACTGGGGCGGGTTGGGGTCGTGTCATCCGCATTTCGTGTTATCCACCCGACTGCAATTTGAAGTGGGAGATTGATGCAATTCTGACCTAATTGGGCAATTGAGTTCCAGCATGTGGGAACCCATGAACCAATTAGTGTTTTCAGTCTGAAAGTCACCTCTGATGATGTCATCATTGCTGCTGCATTGCAGGTCAGAGACTGCCTGGTCTCAGAGACTGCCTGGCCTTTGCTGTGAGAGGACCTGGATGCAAAATGATGAGCAGCATCAGAGAGAGAGAGAGAGAGAATTTTTTTTGCATCCAGGTCCTCTCACAGCAAAGGCCAGGCAGTCTCTGAAGACATTCAATTTCAGACCTAATACTACTACTACCTTCATCACATCTCCGTTGTAATAGTGGACCTGCAGCTGATAGTCAGCTATCCACTTGTGCTCCCGCCAGGTTTCACTGGCGTGTTTCACATCAGGCATGCTTCACGTCGGAAAAGGGTTAAACTAACTACAACTTTTCAAAATGGCATTACAGAGCCAATTTAGGGCTTGTTAAGGGCTTTAATGGCCTCTCCCGCCTCTTGGAGTCGGGAACACCGCACACGATTTTATCAAAATTGCATGGAGGCGGGATCAGGTCCGCCCGCCACTTTTCACAATTTTAACCGCCCACACGCCTCCAAACTAGCCTCCACGGCCCTATGAAAATCCAGCCCATAGAGTACAAAAGCAAGAAGTTATGATCAGCCTTTATAAAACACTGGTTTGGCCTCAACTGGAGTATTGTGTCCAATTCTGGGCACCGCACTTTAGGAAGGATGTGAAGGCCTTAGAGAGGGTGCAGAAAAGATTTACGAGAATGGTTCCAGGGATGAGAGACTTCAGTTACGTGGATAGACTAGAGAAACTGGGGTTGTTATTCTTAGAGCAGAGAAGGTTGAGAGGAGATTTGATAGAGGTATTCAAAAGCCTGATGGGTCTAGACAGAGTAGATAGAGAGAAACTGCTCCCATTGGCAGAAGAGTCGAGAACCAGAGGACACGGATTTAAGGTG
This sequence comes from Squalus acanthias, assembly GCA_030390025.1. NCBI lineage: Eukaryota > Metazoa > Chordata > Chondrichthyes > Squaliformes > Squalidae > Squalus > Squalus acanthias. The sequence continues at coordinate 115,745,712 of CM059430.1, forward strand.
ATTGGCAAAAGAACCAAAGGCGACATGAGGAAACATTTTTTTTCGCAGCGAGTGGTTAGGATCTGGAATGCACTGCCTGAAAGGGTGGTGGAGGCAGACTCAATTGTGGCTTTCAAAAGGTATTGGATAAGTACCTGAAGGAAAAATTTGCAGGGCTATGGGGAAAGGGTGAAGGACTGGGACTAGCTGAAGTGCTCTTGCAGAGAGCCGGCACGGGCGCGATGGGCCGAATGGCCTCCTGTGCTGTAACCATTCTATGATTCTATGATTCATCCTGAAGCCTATAGCTATCCTGATCACTATCTACTACTTTGCCAAGTTTCGTATCATCTGCAATGTTTATAATGCTGCTCCCTACACCCAAGTCTAGGTCGTTTATAAAAATTGAAAAGAGTAATGGACCCAAAACTGACCCAAATGGACCCAGTACACCACTGCAAACTACCTCCCAGTCTGAAAAATATCCATCCACCACCACCCTTTGCTTCCTGTCACTGACCAATTTCGTATCCATATTGCCACTTTCCCCTTAATTCCATAGGCTTCCGTCTTCCTAAGTGTGTGGCACTTTAGATTGGAAAATTGCAAATCTAACTCCATTATTTAAGAAAGGTGAGAGAGAAATCAGAAAATTATAGTTCTGTTAGTCTAGCATTTGTCGTGGGGAAGTTATTAGAATCTGTAATTAAGGGTAGAATGACTGAGCACTGAGAGAAATTTGAACTGATTAGAGAGAGCCAACATGGATTTATAAATGGAGAGACTAGAGAAGCTAGGGTTGTTCTCCTTAGAGCTTAGAAGGTTATAGGGAGATTTGATAAGAGGTGTTCAAAATCATGAAAGGTTTTGATGGAGTAAATAATGAGAAACTGTTTCCAGTGGCAGAAGGGTCGGTAACCAGAGGACACAGATTTAAGGCAATTGGCAAAAGAACCAGAGGCAGCATCTGGAAAACATTTTTACGCAGCGAGTTGTTATGATTTGGAATGCACTGCCTGAAAGGGTGGTGGAAGCAGATTTAATAATTACTTTCAGAAGGAAATTGGATAAATACTTGAAGGGGGAAATTTGCAGGGCTATGAGGAAAGTGCAGGAGAGTGGGACTAGTTGGAGAGCTCTTTCAAAGAACCGGCACGATCGGTCGACTGACTTCCTTCTGTGCTGTATCCTTGTATGATTCTAAGAAGGAAGCAGGAAGTTGGAACACAATTTACAGTTATTAGATAACGTAATGTTTTATCACAAGTGGTTATTGAGGAATAGATTAACGTAATCTGTAATGGAATTGGTAAATAATTGAATAAGAATTTTTGAAAAGAGCATGGAAGATATAACTTCCTTAAAAAATTCAATTAGGTTTGTTAAACATGACCTACCCATGCCAAATCCATGTTGGCTCTCTCTTAATCAGCTCAAATTTCTGTAAATGATCAGTCATAAGAACATAAGAATTAAGAGCAGGAGTAGGCCATACGGCCCCCTCGAGCTTGCTCCGCCATTCAATAAGATCATGGCTAATCTTCGACCTCAACTCCACTTTTCTACCTGATCTCCATATCCCTCGATTCCTTGAGTCCAAAAATCTATCTCCGCCTTGAATATATACAATGATTCAGCATCCACAGCCCTTTGGGGTAGAAAATTACAAAGATTCACAACCCTCTGAGTGAAGAAATTCCTCCTCATCTCAGTCTTAAATGGCCGACCCCTTATCCTGAGACTGTGCTTCCTAGTTCTAGACTCTCCAGCCAGGGGAAACAACCTCTCAGCATCTACCCTGTCAATCCCTCTCAGACTCTTTTATGTTTCAGTGAGATCACTTCTCATTCTTCTAAACTCCAGAGAGTATCGGCCCAATCTACTCAATCTCTCCTCATAGGACAACCCTCTCAGCCCAGGAATCACTCTAGTAAACCTTTGTTGCACCGCCTCTAAGGCAAGTATATCCTTCCTCAGATAAGTAGACTAAAACTGTGCACAGGTGTGGTCTCACCAAAGCCCTGTACAATTGTAGCTAGACCTCCTCACTCTTATACTCCAACACTCTTGTACAGGAAACTTTTGTTTATCCGGCACCCAAATATCCGGAATTCTCGCTTAACCGGCAAAAATCATCCTCCGAAAACTCCTCTCAAATAACCGGCAATGTTGCCGAGTCACAGTCGAGTCTCCGCGGACGCCGAGTACTCCGAAAACTCCTCTCAAATAACCGGCAATGTTGCCGATCCCGAGTCCAAGTCCGAGTCCGCGAACGCCGATTTAGTCAGTTGGGGTAGTTTTCAAAAGTGCCACTACTCGGCCTCCTGGCGCTGTCGGAAGTATACTGCACATTTCTTGATTTATTTATTTTTCTTTGTTAAAAATAGCCTCGATAGATATAACTCTCCGTTATCCGGTACTTTCGATAAACCGGCACCACGCCGGTCCTGTCGGTGCCGGTTAATAAAGAGTTTCCTGTAATAAATGCTAACATGCCATTTGTCTACCTAATTGCTTGCTGTACCTGCATGCTAACTCTGTTTCCTGTACGAGGACACCGAAATCTCTCTGAACACCAACATTTAATAGTTTCTCACCATTTAAAAAATATTCTGTTTTTCTATTCTTCCTAACAAAGTGAATAACCTCACATTTCCCCAAATTATACTCCATCTATCACCTTATTGCCCACTCACTTAACCTGCCTATATCCTTGAGCCAGGCGCTTTGTGTTCTCCTCACAACTTACTTTCCCACCTAGCTTTGTAGCATCAGCAAACTTGGATACATTACACTCAGTCCCTTCATGTAAGTCATTAATACAATTGTAAATAGCTGAGGCCCAAGCACTGATCCTTGCGGCACCCCACTAGTTACAGCCTGCCAACCTGAAAATGACCTGTTTATCCCTACTCTCTGTTTTCTGTCCATTAACCAATTCTCTATCCATGCTAATATATTACCCCCAACCCCATGAGCCCTTATCTTGCATAACAACCTTTTATGTGGCACCTTATTGAATGCCTTTTGGAAATCCAAATATACTACATCCCTTTACCTACCCTGCTAGTTACATCCTCAAAAAACTCTAATAAATTTGTCAAACACGATTTCCCTTTCATAAAATCATGTTGACTCTGCCTAATATTATTTTCTAAATACCCTATTACCACTCCCTTAATAATGGATTCCAGCATTTTCCCGATAGCTGATGTCAGGCTAACTAGCCCCTGTATTTCACTGTTTTCTCTCTCTCTCCTTTCTTGAATAACAGGGTTACATTTGTTACCTTCCAATCTGCTGGGACCGTTCTAGAATCTAGGGAATTTTAGAAGATCACAACCAATGCATCAGCTACCTCTGCAGCCACCTCTTTTAGAACCCTAGGATGTAGGCCATCAGGTTCAGGGGATTTGTCGGCTTTTAGTCCCATTAGTTTCTCTAGTACTTTTTCTTTACTGATCTTAATTACTTTAAGTTCCTCACTCTCATTAGCCCCTTGGTTCCCCATTATTTTTGGTATGCATTTTATGTCTTCTACTGTGAAGACAGATACAAAATATTTGTTTAAAGTCTCTGCCATTTCCTTATTGCCCATTATAATTTCTCCTGTCTTGGCCTCTGAGGGACCAACGCTTACTTTTGCTACTCTCTTTTTACATACTTGTAGAAGCTCTTACAATCTGTTTTTATATTTCTTGCTAGTTTACTCTCATTCTATTTTCTCCCTTTTTATCAATTTTCTGGTCATCCTTTGCTGGTTTCTACAGCTCTCCCAATCTTCAGGCTTACTACTATTCTTCGCAACATTATAAGCCTCTTTTAATCTAATACTATCCTTAACTTCTTCAGTTAGCCACGGACGAATCTCTTTTCCCGTGGAGTTTTTATTTCTCAATGGAATGTATATTCGTTGAGATTTTTGTAATCTTTCTTTAAATGTTTGCCACTGCTTATCTACTGTCATACCTTTTAATTTAATTTCCCAATGTACCTTAGCCAACTCACCCCTCATACCTGTGTAATTGGCTTTATTTAAGTTTAAGACTCTAATTTTGACACTCAAACTCAATGTGAATTTCTATCATGTTATGATGACTCTTCCTCAGAGGATCCTTTACTATGAGATTACTAATTAACTCTGTCTCATTACACAATACAAAATCTAAAATAGCTTGTTCCCTGGTTGGTTCCACAACGTATTGTTCTAGGAAACTGTCTCGAATGCATTCCATGAACTCGTCCTCCAGACTATCTTTGCCAATTTGATTTGCCCAGTCTATATGAAGATTCAAGTCCCCCACGATTATTGTATTACCTTTGTCACAAGTTACTATTATTTGTTGATTAATACTCTGTTCAATGGTATAGCTACTATTAGGGGGACCTATACACTACTCTCACCAGTGTTTTCTGCCCCTTGTTATTTCTTATCTCCACCCATACTGATTCTACTTCCTGATCTTCCGAACCAAGATCCGAACCAAGATCCTTTCTCACTACTGTCCTTATGTCATCCTTTATTTTCAGGGCTTACCCCCCGCCCCACACCCTTTTCCATTCTGCTTGTCCTTTCGCAACATCAAGTACCCTGGAATATTTAGTTCCCAACCTTGGTCACATTGCAACCACGTCTCTGTAATGGCTATTAGATCAAACCCATTTATCTCTATTTGTGCCACTAGTTCGTCTATCTTGTTATGAATGCTTCATGCACTCAGATAAAGAGGCTATAATTTTAACTTTTTACCATTATTCCCTGCTTTCACCTTATTCGCTGATGCACTATTACCGTTAAACTCTCTGTCCCTTCCTGTCACACTCTGCTTATCTTTACCCAAATTGCTATACTGCTTCATTGCCTTCAATTTTCTCTTTAGATTTCTAAATTTCCCCTCAACTGACCCCTCCCCCACTTTTTAGTTTTAAGCCCTATCTGCAGCCCTAGTTATCAACTCGCCAGGACACTGATCCCAACCCGGTTTAAGTGTAGCCCATCCCAACGGAACAGTTCCCGCTTTTCTCAGTACTGGAGCCAGTGCCCCATGAATCGAAACCCCCTCCTCTCTCTGTCGCTCTGTCCTTAATTATAGATTCTAATAACTTCACCACAACAGATGTTAGACTAACAGGTCTTTAATTTCCTGGTTTAACTTTTTTACCTTTTTTAACATTTCTTTTGACCCATTTCCTTTACATACAATCGCATATGATCACTTCTTCATGTGGACCTAAATCGCCCTACACTTGTTAGGGCAGCTTTGTTATGAAAGGGTTTAACCAGATAATAGCAGCTTTGACAAAGGCCAGAGTCACAGGATTTGAGGGCATAGGAGGGGTCATAAAGCTGGAAGAGGTTGTAGAGGCATGGTGGAGAAATGCCCAGGGTTAGGATTTTAAATTTGATGCATTTTTTGGAGAAGGAGCTAGTGTGGATGGGGTGATGGGTGAGTTGGACTTAGTGTGGGTCAGGAGGCAACCATTGGAGTTTTGGATGAGTTGAAATTTATGGAGGGTTGAGTTTGCAAAGCTGCTGAGGAGCACATTGGCGAAATTGAGTCTGGAAGTGGCCAAGGCACAGATAAGGATTGCGTTGGCCTTAGGGTGAGGCAAGGCAGAGGTGGCATTATTGTAAAGGTGAATGGAACTGGTCTTGGTAAAGGATGAGATGTGGATTGATTTTCAGTTTGATTGAACGAGATGTTGAAGATGCACTTAGCCTGGTTCAGCCTGAGTGAGCATGCAGGGAGGGGGATGGAGTTAGTGGCAAATGAACAATATTTTTGGTGGGAGCCAAAATAATGCCTTTGGTCTTCCCACGGGTCACTGGCTGCGAACTCTCGCTCTGTCCGCCAGCCAGGTATTCGATCTAGCAGGGTTCGGGCATGAATCTGGAAGAATTCTGCAAATGTCCCCAGTTTCCCCGGGTGCGCCACTCACTTCGGGGCTTGTGCTTTCCCCCAAACCCCCCACCCCCGCATAAAGTCGGGGAATTACTCTCTCTACTTTATCTCCAGCTGAATTGCTCCTGGATTCGCCCTCTTACAAACTCTTATATTGACTTGCTCTGCCCTTTGCCAACCCATTTTGTTTACATACAATCCCATACAATCACTTTACTGCATGTGAACCTAAATCCTCCTAAACTTGTTAGCGCAGCTTTGTTATGAAAGAGTTTCACTGCTAGATGGTGTGGTTTAAAATGGATTTCCACTATCCAAATCTGGAATTCCCTACTTCATAGCAAAATCTTTTGCTGTACATCAAACTTCACTTAACAGCAGTTTGGGCACTGGAATCATGAAGATGCAATAATTCTTCCAGATACATTGTCACAAGGGTGCTTTGAGTAATTGAACATAGCTACTGTACAGGCAATCTTATTCTCCATATCTAAGGTGGGAAATGGTGTACTGATGCACAGTTTTACCAAAGCATGTTTGTAAATTTCATTTTAATGTATATATATTTTGTAGAGCTTGATCCAGTTCAGTCAGAAAAACACCACCTCACCAGTCCAGATCAAAGGATTGGATCACCTCGTTCTGACAGTAAAGAGCATTGAGGATACTGTGGCCTTTTATTCTCGGACTTTAGGGATGGAAGTTGTCACTTTCAAGGTAAAATTGCACTTCATCGTGTTTACTCGGTTTCCTTTTTTTTGTGCAAACACTAGACTTACCCTTAACAACTCTTGACTCTTTATCAAGTCAAATATATGCAGAATTGTAAACTTTTTCAAATTTAGCAAGACTATTCTAACAGTTCTCTCTCATACTCTTGGAAATGTGTCATATAGTAGATGATCCTTCTCTAAAATCTAGCCTACAACCTTTTTCTCAAACACACACTCCCTCTCTTTCGCAATTTATCTTGTTTCTCTATCGATATGATTATCTTCAGTGTTTCTTTGCAATGCCTTCTCTTGTTCTTCCTTCTTTCCTAGTAGCTCACGTGAGCGCAAAAGACAAAGCTGAAGCGTTTCCAACCATCTTCAGCCAGAAGTGCCGAGTGGATGATCCATATCGGCCTCCTCCTGAGGTCCTCACCATCACAGAAGCCAGTCTTCAGCCAATTCGATTCACTCCACGTGATATGAAGAAGCGGCTGAGCGCACTGGATACAGCAAAGGCTATGGGTCCCGACAACATCCTGGCTGTCGTGCTGAAGACTTGTGCTCCAGAACTAGCCGCACCTCTAGATAAGCTATTCCATTACAGCTACAACACTGGCATCTATCCGACAATGTGGAAAGCTGCCCAGGTATGTCCTGTCCACAAAAAGCAGGACAAATCCAATCCGGCCAATTACTACCCCATCTGTCTACTCTTAATCATCAGCAAAGTGATGGCAGGTGTCGTCGACAGTGCTATCAAGCAGCACTTACTCACCAATAACCTGCTCACCGATGCCCAGTTTGGGTTCCGCCAGGACCACTCAGCTCCAGACTTCATTACAGCCTTGGTCCAAACATGGACAAAAGAGCTGAATTCCAGAGGTGAGATGAGAGTGACTGCCCTTGACATCAAGCCAGCATTTGACCGAGTGTGGCATCAAGGAGCCCCAGTAAAACTGAAGTCAATGGGAATCGGGGGGAAAACTCTCCACTGGCTGGAGTCATACCTAGCACAAAGGAAGATGGTTGTGGTGGTTGGAGGTCAATCATCACAGCCTCAGGATATCGCTGCAAGAGTTACTCAGGGCAGTGTCCTAGGCCCAACCATCTTCAGCTGCTTCACCAATGAACTTCCCTCCATCATGAGGTCAGAAATGGGGATGTTCTCTGATGACTGCAGTGTTCAGTGCCATTCGCAACTCCTCAGATAATGAAGCAGTCCATGCCCGCATGCAGCAAGACCTGGACGACATTCAGGCTTGGGTTGATAAGTGGCAGGTAACATTCGCGCCACAGAAGTGCCAGGCAATGACTATCTCCAACAAGCGAGCATCTAACCACCGCCCCTTGACATTCAACGGCATTACCATCACCGAATCCCCCACCATCAATATCCTGGTGGTCACCATTGACCAGAAACTTAACTGGACCAGCCACTTAAATACAGTGGCAACAAGAGCAGGTCAGAGGCTGGTATTCTGCGGCGAGTGTCTCGCCTCCTGACTCCCCAAAGCCTTTGCATCATCTACAAGGCACAAGTAAGGAGTGCGATGGAATACTCTCCACTTGCCTGGATGAGTGCAGCTCCAACAACACTCAAGAAGCTTGACACCATCCAAGACAAAGCAGCCCGGTGGATTGGCACCCCATCCACCACCTTAAATATTCACTCCCTCCACCACCGGCGCACCGTGGCTGCAGTGTGTACCATCTACAAGATGCACTGCAGCAACTCGCCAAGGCTTCTTCGGCAGCACCTCCCAAAACTGCGATCTCTTCCACCTCGAAGGACAAGAGCAGCAGGCGCTTGGGAACACCACCACCTCCAAGTTTCCCTTCAAGTCACACACCATCCTGACTTGGAAGTATATTGCCGTTCCTTCATCATCGCTGGGTTAAAATCCTGGAACTCCCTCCCTAACAGCACTGTGGGAGTACCTTCACCACACGGACTGCAGCGGTTCAAGAAGACGGCTCACCACCACCTACTCAAGGGCAACTAGGGATGGGCAATAAATGCTGGCCTTGCCAGCGATGCCCACATCCCATGAACGAATTTAAAAAATCCTCAATGCTAGTGAATCCCTCCCTCCTACAACTCTTTAGCTTTTAAAACGCAAGCTTGGTTTCACCTAATAGCCACTAAGCTACTCGTTTCAATGTTGGTGGTGTCCTGCCTTGGCTCTTCACCTAGGCTTGCCAATTAAAAAAGCTGGAAATACATTATTATTTGTGATTATTATTTTCTTACCCCTCCCCAGTGTTGATACAATCTCTCATTATATGTCTTTCTCCTGTCAGGAGCTGGTTTCTGTCAGTGCTTTTCTGTGGATGGCTAGCTGGTTGAAAACGAGATTAAGGTGAAGTGAGACAGCCTGTCACAGTTGTTCATAGATTCCCCTAAATGTGGACTCCCTTATTCTTAGTTCAGTGCAGTGCTCCTTTACATTGCTTAGTAGCAAACTGTTGTTAGCATTCCTCTGATAGACTGCAACCGTGTTATTCATATTTGGCGCTCTCTAGTTAAATTGCATATTAACTTGAAAATAATGCAGAGGCCCTGAATTTCCTTGAGAGCCAGCAGCCAACCTGCAATAGATTACTGGGCAGAGAATGACTGGTGGTGATGGGCATTGGGCAAGATCTGAGAAAATTGTTTCTGCTCCAAAGATCATGGAGAGGTGGTTCCCGCTGTGGTTGGGGGCAGGCAGAAGTTCCATCTGCCCTGGAACCCTGATGTCTGAAAAGGGGCTGGCATTTTCCACTGCCTCTGCCTCTCCTGTCCCAAATGAACTAGATGCCAGTGTCGAGTTCAATGAAATAGTGTAAGTAGGGTCCACAGGGGTGCTCCAGGCTGGGGTCACAGCCAGAATATAAAAGACAGCCCTATTAAAATAAGGCCCTCCTATTAAGGGGGCTGATTTCACTTTGTACTGATCTTTTAAGCTGATCCTATTTGAATTGATCACATGCAGCAGGAAGGTGTTGCCCTTTACTCCCTCCTGCTCCTGGACACCTACTTATTCTATTCAAATGACCTGACTTTGAAAGCTCTGACATGGTCTGTCTCCCAGCCCACCAACACGGCACGATTCCCACTCTGCCATAGTTATAGCAGCAAAGCAGGTTTGCAGATATTCAGCAGCATTATTTCTGCCAATACTGAGCTTCCTGGAAATGATGGCCTTGAAATTGTGGTCGGAGGTGTACCCCCAGAGTACGCCTCTGACCTGCGAAACAATTACGAAAGTACCTGCGTCCAGTCGCTGAGCAAATAGCCCAACTCTGCACCAGCGATTGCTTTTTCAGGGTCCCCGCAGATGGCCTTTCAACGCGTACATGTCATGCGCAAGTGTCTGCGGGAATCCCGATCTTGTGGGCATTTCAAAGGGAATGCGACGGCGTACTCCGAGAGTACACCGCCATAGACACCGCAATTTCAGGGCCAATATTTATATATAAATCCTCTGTGCATTTTGTATCTGAAAAGATGTGCAAAAATGGTTGTTTTGGAAATTGTTAATCCTCAATGTTTCAATCGGGAAACAGACGGGATTAGGTGGAACATTGGTTTTACACCCTGAAATAAATGTCTATGGCCCGTATTTTCCAATGCCTACGGGTGTGTATGACCCGTAGGGACATCGGAAATGCCGGTTTCAGGCATGCGAAGCGCATGCGCTGAAAACCGGCATTTCCGATCGGTCAAGAATGCTCTTGACAGATCAGACACCTGCCCCAGAGAAGGGCCTCTGCGGCGGAGAGTTCCGCTTTCTGCAGAACCTCCGCCTGCTGAAATCACTTAAAAATCTTACGCCTGGTAAAAGCAGGCATAAGGCCTTCTTTTACCAGCATAAGAGTTGAAAAAAGGAAAAAACAAAAATTTTTCACTCATTTATAATTTACAAATACTTTTAAAAAAGGTAAGTTTATTTTTAGCCCCATAAAAAACTTTAATTATTTTTTTCAAAAAATTAAATTTTTCTTTAAAATATTTAATTTAATGTAATTTTAACTCATTTTAAAAACGTGATTTAAAAAAAAAATGTATTTCATGTTTTAGTGTCTTTTTTCAGTGATTCCCATTCATACTTTTGACAGGTCTATCTGTCAAAAGTATGAAGGGGGATTCCCTTCTTTCATTGGATCGCTTGGCCCACGTGATCCCAGGGACACTTACGAACCGCATGCGCCCCTGGGCTACGTGGGCCCTGCGCATTTCGTCGTGGACAGGCTCAGGAGCGGAAGAGTCCGGACCTCGGGAGCCCTCAGGTAAGGGCGTAGATTTTTTCCCGATAGGAGGCATCCGCACGGAGGAAGACTCCTATCGGAAATTACGGGCCTATATATTTGCGTATGTTACGTAATCTTTCTTGCGCCTCTGTATTTACCACAACAAACCTTCATGGAAAGAAAGAAACTTTCATGACCTCAGGACGTCCTAAAGCGCTTATAACCTATGAAGCACTTTTTAAATGTAGTCACCATTGTAATGTAGGAAACGCAGCAGCCAATTAGTACACAGCAAGGTCTCACAAACAGCAATGAAATAAATGACAAGATCATCTGTTTTAGGTGTTGGTTGAGGGATAAATATTGGCCAGGACACCGGGAGAACTCCCCTGATCTTCGAATAATGCCACGGGATCTTTAATGTCCACTGAGAGAGCAGACGGGGCGACCAGAAGCTCGGGGTCACCCTTACGGACTGAACGGAGGTGTTCCGCAAAGCGGTCACCCAATCTGCGTTTAGTCTCCCCTTGTCACTTTAATTCACCGCTCCACGCCCACTCAGACCTCACCGTCCTCGGCCTCTTGCATTGTTCCACGGAAGCTCAGCGTAAGCTCGAGGAACAGCAGCTCATCTTCCGATTAGGCACTTTACAGCCTTCCGGACTCAATATCGAGTTCAACAATTTCAGATCAGAACCTCGGCCCCTACCATATATATATATACATATTATATATATTATATATATAAAATATATATATTTTATCCACCCTTTTGGTTTGTGATTTTTCCCTTTTTTTTTCTCTCCCCCACGGCAGCTGTCTTTCATTCTGCCAGCATTTCACACTTCTGAGCCATCTTTTGTTTCTTAACCTGTCCTATTACCATCTCGTCTTGCCTTGAGCATCTCTTAATGTCTCTACTTATCACAGACCTCCCCTTTTGTTCTTTTATTCCTCCCCCCAGCCTCCACTTGCTTTTTTATCTGTTTCATTTCCTGCTTTTTTCTCATTTCTGACGAAGGGTCTTCGACCTGAAACGTTAACTCTGTTTCTCTCTCCACGGATGTTGCCTGGCCTGCTGAGTTTTTCCAGCGTTTTCTGTTGTTATTTCAGTTTTCCAGCATCCGCAGTATTTTGCTATTGTACTGCACTGAAAGTGTCAGCCAAGATTATGGGCTCAAGTCTCTGGAGTAGAACTTGAACCCACAACGTTCTGACGTAGAGGCGAGAGTGCTACCGTTGAGCCAAGGCTGCCACCTTGTTCTGTGAAAAAATTTAAAGAAAATGTTTTTTCAAGAATGCTGGTAAATATGTTTGTATGATGATGCACCTCTTACAACAGGGCAACCGCAAAGCACTCTGCTTTGGGAATCAGAAATTCAACTTGCATGAAATTGGGAAGGAATTTGAGCCGAAAGCACACAAACCTACAGCAGGATCCATAGATCTTTGTTTGATTACAAACACACCAGTCAGTAAAGTGATTGAACATCTTAAGGTTAGTAAAACGGTATTTAATATGTGTGTAAAGGAAACCCATTCTGAAATAGGAGAACCTGATTACTCAAAGTGTAGAGAAGATGCTTTCAAATTTTAAATGATTACAAGTGCAGATATTTGGGAGAATGTTCCCTTTACCATGAAACCCACGCATCAAATCAGGACTTCTTATGTGTGCTGTTTTTTGAGTGGACACTCAACAACAAAAGTTTTGTTTTTAAATTAGAAGTCATTTTTTTTTCCATTTATGTCTGTCCTGTAGGAACTGGAGGCATTAGTTAGTAAGGTTTTCAATGAATTGTCACCAGTAGGAAAGCAAACATCAGAAATTAAGTTATAATCCTACCTATCTGCGCCACTGTCCTGCTTTCCTTTGGTTTAGGAAACCCTAATGGGAGCAGCAATAACACAAAAAAGTTCACCATTTTACTGTTCTGTCAATGTGGACATGTTGCAAAATCACTCATGATAAATATAAAATAATAATGAAATGTTTCAAAGTCCCAGTGCAAGCAGGAAGCCTACCTAATATTATTACTGATATAAAGAAATGTTGCTGCGGCAAATGTGATTTAATTTAATGATGCTTATGCTACATGAAAATGAAATGCTTCAGTAGTTGTACAGGACTGAGCCTTGTTTCCAACATTCTCAGTTCTACTCATCATGTATCAAATTGAATACGAATTTACAGGAAGTGAGATGTGAATTCACTTAATGAGCTGCTTGGATAATGAACATTCTGCTATGTTTGTCATTGTCTTATTGTGGTATCTTAATGATGTGGGTCTTGATATTTTGTATACAGGTGTGTGAAGTTCACATTGAAGAAGGTCCTATTGAGCGAACTGGTGCAGTGGGTCCTATCACCTCGGTCTACTTCAGAGATCCAGACAATAATTTGATCGAAATTTCCAATTACCATTCTGACCAAGAGTGAACACAACAGCAAATATAGTTAAAATGTATATGAGAACCAAAACTAAAACTACAAAAATGAGCTGATTTAGCTATTACTGTACTTTTAATAATATGGGTGCAATACTGGTATAAACATTGCAGTGCTGTGGCACAGGCAAGAAAGCTCAGTGCATCGAAACATAATGTACACTTTGAAGTGCCTTCAAGATAATAGAATGTAGATAATTTTGAACTTTGAATAATCAATATTTGTTGAGCACCTTTGTATCTTTCAATAAAAGAACAAAAAATTTGATCTGACACTGAAAGTGTTGATAAATATATACACAATGGGGGAGAAATTTGTGTGTTTAGCGGCACACGGTAGCGCCAGAGATGGCACTAAATCGCCGGTCGGCACTCTACCGCCAGCTGATGGCAGTTCCAGTGGCGCACGCCATTTCCGTGTTGCCGGTCGCGCTGCTGCTAACCTCGATCGCTGGGGACATCGCAATCACGGACATCATGACGTCAGTGAGTGTGCAACGCTCACTTGACGCCCGATCTCTCAATTTCGTTTTGGCCATTGCAGTTACCGGCTGGAGAAAGCAACGACAGGTTGAGGTGGCGTGCAGCAGCAGGAAGCTGGCTCCAGCGATGATATTTAAAGGGATCATCATCAATCACTCGCAACTGACAGGGTTTTGCAGTTTGAGTGGCTGTGTGCTACTTCCTGCAACTGCAAGACTTTTCTTTAGTTATTTCAAGGTTAGTTGGTATCAGGGAGCGTTCTGGCAAGTAAAATACGCCCTAATTATTTTTGACACACTTCAAACTACAACACTTGCTAAAAGTCATGGGGGCTGTACTGGCAGTTGACCTCGCCCTCCAGGATCTACGATGGAGGGAGCAGAGGCAGTGAGAAAGACGGGAACATGTGCGCAGAGGGAGGAAGAGGGCCATCAGGGCTCTCAACAGGAGGCCTTACCCACCTAGGGTCTTCCAACAGCACTTCTTCTACCTTCAATTAAGCGAAGAGCAGTGTATTAGGAGGCTTCACTTCACCAAGGAAGTGGTCACAGAACTCTGCCACCTCCTGCAACCAGACCAGGGTGACCATGGCTTTGCCGACGTATCTTTCCAGTCTGCAGCAGGAGACATATCTAACACCTCACAGTTCGCCATCCATCGCTGCTCAAGGGTGGCTTCTCAGAGACATCTGGCTCATGACTCCCCTTCGCATCCCCACCACTCGTGCCCTGCACTCATATAATGAGAGCCATGCTGCCACCAGGAACATTATCGAGCAGACCATCGGCCTACTGAAGCAACGGTTCCGCTGCCTTGACCGCTCAGGAGGAGCCCTCCTATACTCGACTGAAAGGGTGTCCCATTTTGTGATGGTCTACAGCATGCTCCACAACTTGGCCATCATGAGGGCGCAGCCCTTGCCAGCAGGGATTGCGGGGCCAGCTCAGGAGGAGGACAAGGAAGAATAGGAACAGGAGGGAGGGAGGAGGCAGGCAGACAATCGGCCTTGCGGACGGACTGTCCGTGACCGGCTCATCAGACTCCGATTAGCATGAATGAAACCCCAGATCCCCATTGTTCACCACATCGCCATCATACAATCCCTGTCTCACGCCATATCACAGCGTCCTTCTGGGCACAAAGCTGAAATGAGAGACAGCACAAAAGATTCCAAACACAATTAATAAATTTATCTATAATCATAGAGCACATATTTACATTAATACTATTAACTAATCATCCTTGTGCATTCCCTTAGTGTCTGTCTTTCGTGTGCCCAATGCAGTTCTCCCCCAGTGGCTGCAGCACGGCTGGTGGAAGGCTGCTGAGTTTCCGTGCGTAGACTTCAGATGGCCTTGCAGGATGACCTCGACCAGAAGGCCCGGCTGTAGACTGCACCACCTCGGCATGTGCGGCAGCAGTCTGGGCTGGCTGGCTGACAGGCAGCGACAAGGGCAAAGGAGCAGTGGTGGGAGTAGGAATGTTGGATTGCTGGCCTTCTGCGACACCGTGAAAGCCCTGGTCGACGGTGCTAAACCCAGCCATGATGGCAGCACTCAAAGCTTGGGTGGCTTCGAGCTGAGATTGCATGAGAGCAGTCAGAGCTTGGATGCCACCAAGCAGAGACTGCATGAGAGCAGTCTGAGCTTCCGCTGCAGCACTAAGACGTTGGGTCACTTCCGCCTATGCTGCAATGGAAGCTGCGACATCGCTCATCATGTGCGTCATCACGTCTGGGTCGCCACGGACTCTCTGGGAGTGTACAATCATTTCCAGACTGGAAATCCTGGGCTCCATGCTCCACTCAGAACCCTGTACAGTGTTGGAGGCGGATTCCGCCACGTTCCTTGACATTGCCAAGAGGCTCTCTGGCAGCCTTGTCATTGCACCTATCATTTCCGTGTGTATGCCCTTCACCCTTCTTCTGAAGGTCTCCACATCGAGGTCCTCATCTGAGTCCTGTGCATCAGGACTCACGCGCGAACTCGCCCTCTGGGGAGCTGGACCCCAAGCTACCCTTTCCCCCTGGCCTTACTGCAGCCCACTCGTGCCCGGTGCCTCACCCTGTGCTACTATACTAGCCTCTAAAGAATGCGTATTGCCAGTATCTGAGCTGGTGTCTGCAAGTGAGAGATGCAGTGACGCGGTGTCTTCTTCCTCCTCCTCTTCTCCCCCCCTTTCTCTCAGCAGTGCCCTCGGGGACAGGCTGCTCAGGTGCTTGCTGATTATCTGAAAGCAGAAAGGCATAAGAGTCAGGTTATGGTGAGGGGAGGGGAACAGGAAGGCAGAAATGCATACATACAGCATGAGTAGCATGAAAGTGAGAAAAGATTGTGGGCTGAGGGAGAAGTGGGATGTGAGATGAAGGATTAGGAATGAACATACTGATGTTGTCCCCAAGGGGGTCAACGTTGCCGGTAGCCATGGTGCCAACGACCTGGTGCCCAATGATCTCCTGCACTCGACTCTCCAGCTGGCTCAGCTCTTCAATGTCTGCCTGGCCCCCGCCTGTCTGTTCCTGCTCCCAGCAATTGTGAGCGACCTTGGCCTGCAAGAGAAAGGGAAGTGTGTCAGTGAGTGCAGCGCAATGTGTTTGGGTGATGTGCCTGTCACAGTTGAATAGCTGTCATTGTGTGCAAGGTGTGAGATGTGGGTGTGAGTGTTGATAGGTAGAGATTGTTGGTGGGTGAGTGCTGGGAGTGTGGTGCATTGAGCAGTGTGTGAAGCTTGTGGTACAGATGGTGGTATGTGGCATTTGCTGAAGCCTTCACTCTCCCTGAACACCCGTGTGAACTCGTTAAACTTCTTCCTGTGGACCACAGTGCTGCCCATGACGTGGTCCGCTATATCCCTCCACATAGTGCGGCAGACTTGTGGCGAGGGCCTCCTGCCAGTTGGCGGGTATAAGACCGCCCGCCTCCTCTCCACCGCGAACACCAATGCCTGAAGAGCTTCATCGGAGAACCTACAGGCTCTCTCCCTCCATCTCCAGTCTGCCATCGTGGCTATGGATGTCTTCAGACTGTTGTATGCGTTGTTGTTAGGGCAGCTGCAGGCCCAACAAGCTTGACAATGAGGTACTGCAGCATCAATGAACGTCCCTTTTAAGTAGTGGAAAAAGCCTGTGACAATCATGATTTGCAATTACACTGCCCCCGATATTGGTCCAGCTTTTCAGTGTAACGTCAATGAGCTTGAGTTTTTAGACTAGATTCATGGCTACAATCATTTTAATGAGGAGTTAGCACAAATTTTACGTGAATCTTAGACGATTTTCAGGTGGCGCAGCTTAACCTTTTTTATTCTAAACACTGATCATTTCTTAGCCTTAACAAATTTCTAGCCCAATAACACAAACATCTATCATTTTCTGAAGATTGACAAATGATAATTAGGTACTATTTAATTTCCATTTAAAAAAAAAGTATGATCTATCATTAAAAATCAATAAATGCGCCTTACTGGCACAATAAGTTGATACTCTAGCTTCTCGCTTCTGAGATTTGAATCCAGTTCAGACTGATGAGATACAAATTTCCCCTAAGGATGATTGGTTTGGCAAATTGAAATGTTCACAAATATTGTTGGAACAGAATAATCTATCTGACTGTGGAGAGGCATTCAGTTCTCTACGTCATCTGCTAGAGAACAGCAGCCAATAAGCCCCTAGCCAATAAACCTGAAGATTTGTTGGATGAGGAGAAGAAAATCAAATACACATGTAGCTGAAGATAAACAATATATAAATATAATTTTCATCCACCAGTCTTTGGGCCTTGGGCATTCTGGTTGCTGCTCTCTAAGCAGATAGCCTGGTACGCCAAATTTCACTGTAGCTGGGTCTGGATGGATGCAGCGATCTTTGGATGCACTGCGCATGTCCAGCACCAGGACGGAGGGGTCCAGGAAAATCGGCTAATGTCCAAAAACTCTTTGATTTTAAGCCACTAACTGAGGTTTAGTCTTGTTGCTCCCTCTCAGGGTGCATTTACAAAACATTACAATGGTGACTACACGTCAAAAGTAATTAATTGACTGTAAAGTGCTTTGGGATGTCCTGAGGACCTGAAAGGTGTTCTTTCATCCCGAGCTTGGGACCAAGTCTGTGTGAGATTCACTAATCTGATACCTGAACCAGGCAGATCTGCAGTATCCAATTAATGAACACCTATCCTGGTTTACTAATTTAGAAGGGTAGACCTGGCACTGGGAAATGGTATTCATCCCACTCGGCTCCAGATAACTCTGCAAGCCAGGTGGGTAGGGTGGTCTTAGCTGGACAAGTAGCAGGCAACAGCTCTGGTAAATTGTGCAATTTTTGCTAGCTGAACTCGAACAGTATCTCTTTGCACACTTAAGGGTCCCTGAGCCTTGGCTCTGTCAACCTCTGTCTAAGCTCTCTGGAGTTGGGTAAGTGGGACGTGTCCCTACAGGGAAAGAGTCTGCACACTATATGGGGTAATACACTGCAGGTGGGTGTAGATTTCTCATTCGCGTTATTTACAGACTATAAATAGTGATGGTGATGGCTTTGCATTCTTCTTACACACCTCTTTATGACTGACATAAAAATAAACCTGTTTGATGAGTCACTTTTCATAGTCTCAGTTGCCATTTACAGTTCAGCAGAGTTCCAGTTTGACATTGACTTCAATGTCCTATGAAGTTGTATTTAAAATTTGCTTTTCTACTAATAGGTTACTATCCAAAGAGCTGCATGAAATTCATTTGGCCACTGATTTAAATAACCTCTATTTTAAACAATTAATACTCATGTTAAAATAGTGAACAGGGAAATTTCATATAAATGTGTGAATGAGTTTCTTTTCTACTAAGATCACAAAGCAATTTCAAACCCTCTGAATAAAAAAGAAAAAGTAAGTTAAAATTCCTATTATTTTTCAAAAATGAGAAGTCGCACAACACCAGGTTATAGTCCAACAGATTTATTTAATTTTACAAGCTTTCGGAGCTATTCGCTCCTTCCTCAGGTAAGTTAGCAGTGAGAGAATCTCCCAGAATTATTTTTCAGTTAGAGTGAGAATTGATTTGCCATTAAAATATAAGTAATGTCAGGAGTTTCTAATATGAACAATTAGTAAGTTGATTACTTAATTTTTCTAAATGTTCTAAATTTTTCTGTTGAGTGCACATATTTACAAAAATTTAGATTTCTGATTTATATGTGAAAAACCCTGGTCTCAGTAGTAATTCCTGGCCTGAATAGTCACCTTTAAAACTTTCCAAGAAATGTTAATAATAAAAGATTAGTCTTCATTGCTAACTTTGATAATGACAATAGATGCTCCTTGTTCACATCTTGCCCCTTTTAAATGCAAAGGTTATTTAAAGTTTTTCAAGAACCTCTTAGAGAAATCATGAACCGGTTTTGTAAAGGAAAAGAAGCAGTTCAGTCAGTTAACTCTGCAAACAATTGCGTAATGAAAGAACTCTTGCCAAGAAAAGTGTTTGACATGTTTGAGAAATGTAAGTTGGCCTACATGTGTATGATTTTGTGTTGAGAACATGTTACTTTTTAAAGTTTATGATTTTTTACTTCTGTGTTCCTTTCAATTGATTTTACAAAATTGAAAAGAAATAAGCAACAAAGAAGTTTGTAACATCAAAATTGCTATGCATTCGAGCAATCGAGCAAACTATTTTTAATATTTATGAACATTAAACAACAAAAAACACCCCTATCCTTTAAAGTGCAGACCATCATTCAATAGCTTATATTGTGTGTCATGCTGTGGTCAGGAGGCAATGCACTCACACATCTTAAGCCTAAAGATGGGGATTCAGTTTAACGTCTCATCGGAAAGACGGCACCTTTGACAATGCAGCATTCCCTCAGTCTGGATTTTGTGTTCAAAACTCTGGAGTGGAACTTCTTTTTTAATTTATTCATTCACGGGATGTGGGCGTCGCTGACAAGGCCAGCATTTATTGCCCATCCCTAATTGCCCTTCAGAAGGTGATGGTGAGCTGCCTTCTTGAACCATTGCAGTCCGTGTGGTGAAGGTACTCCCACAGTGCTGTTAGGGAGTTCCAGGATTTTGACGCAGTGACGATGATGGAACGGCGATATATTTCCAAGTCAGGAGGGTGTGTGACTTGGAGGGGAACTTGGAGGTGGTGGTGTTCCCATGCGCCTGCTGCCCTTGTCCTGCTAGGTGGTAGTGGTCGCGGGTTTGGGAGGTTACTCTCGTCACAGATGATGCCTGACCTTAGAGAAGCCGAGAGAGACAGGCAGCTAGGCCAAAAGGATACGAAAGGATAAGTGCCATTTTTTCTCACCCTCATTTGGTCTTTGTGGCTGGAAGCCTCCTGACTACTGGTTTTGGACAGCTGCAAGCAGGTCCCACAGTTGGCAGTCATTGCCGTTGTTAAGACCGTTGCTATTTAGTATTTTCCTGAATGATCTCGGTGTAGGAGTTGGGGAAATGATCTGCAGATGATACTAAGATATGTGCAAGAGTCAGGACTATAGACGATGCTTGACTACTACAAGTGGATCTAGATGCGCTGAGGGATTGGGCCCGTGACAGGCAAATGATGGTTAACTTAGAAAAGTGCAGAGTTATGAAGGTGGGCTACACTCGGTTAACTGCTGCCTTGATGTCAAGGGCAGTCTCTCTCAACTCACCTCTGGAATTCAGCTCTTTTGTCCACGTTTGGACCAAGGCTGTAATGAGGTCTGGAGCCGTGTGGTCCTGGCGGATCCTGAAATGAGCATTGGTGAGCAGGTTGTTGGTGAGTAAGCGTCGCTTGATAGTATTGTCGACGACACCTTCAATCACTTTGCTGATGATAGAGAGTAGGCTGAAATTTTCCAGTTGGGGGCAAGAGCAGGAAGCCTTGCACCATCATCCCTTTTGTCATTTAATCACTCCTGCCTTCCACCCTATCCCAGAACCTTCCTTTTTGTTCTTTCCTCCTGTCCCCACTTGCCCTGCCTCTGTACTTGCTTAAAACCTGTAACATCTCTAACTTTTTCAAGTTCTGATGAAAGATCAGAGACCTGAAACGTTAACTTTGTTTCTCTCGCTACAGATGGTGCCTGACCTGCTGAGTATTTCCATCATTTTCGGTATTATTTCAGATTCCCAGCATCCGCAGTATTTTGCTGTTGTATTAATGATCCTGATACATGGGTTTGAGTCATCAGAAACGGTAAGGTGGATTGTTGCGTGTCAAAAGCATCATATCAAGTTCTTGGGTAATAGGTATTAACTGCAGAACAAGGTGACTGATATCACGCACTAGCTGGGCATTGAAAGCATACCTTTCCTGTTATGAAGTTGATCTTGTTTTTTTCTGAGTTATTCATGTGTTCTGTCAATTGCTTCCTGCACATTTGGGAATCCTGCCAGCTATGGAATTACCCTGCTCACTCCCCTTTCTTTGCAGGTTCTATTTCGAAGGTAATGAACTGTGAGGCCTATCTAAAATAGGATCAGTGAACTTTTTTACACAGCAGTGAGCTGCTGCCTGACTAATGTGACAAAGACCACCTGAAGATGGCTGGAAAGATCCAATACCAATGAAATTCATGGCAGTGGTCACTTTCACTGCTGCAGACAATGCTGTGCTCCTTGTTAAAGTGGGCTGCAGGTATTTAGCCAACAGCTGTCATAATTCTCCAATAACCTTCAAATGTATTGCCTCATAAAAAATCAAGGTAGAATCTAGCAGAAAATATAGCCCCATCACTCAAGGTGGTTTTGTTCATGAAAACACAGGAAGCTGACATTCCTCTGCTTTGAGCTTGGGGAATGCTCAGTTCCAGGGGCAAAGCAGAGGGAAAAGGGGTGGAGACCCATGACACTGGGCGGGGGGAGAGTGTTGACCACATTCTCCCGTTCTCTCTCTACAACTTAGGTGGAAGATCAGTGGGAACCCCAGTGAAATAGTGTCAACAGCTGTTTTTAGCTGTTTGCACGAGTTCTCTAAGTGTTCTGGCAATTTTCCGCTGGAGAACTCCCACAGAAATTGCAGGCAAAGGTTTCCAGCTCCTTTGTTTTTCTGAGGTTTCCCACGAGGCATGGGGTGGGGTGGGGCGCACAAGCATTCAAATCCCATGTAAATGAAGCAAGAGAGACATAACAGCAACTACCATTTGATTTTCCTTTCCCAATACTGGGCAGGCACCAATTAGGAAGTGTGCCCAGTAGAAATAGTCATTAGCCCTTACAGCCAGCCTCCTCCAATTAGAGAAGCCGAGAGAGACAGGCAGCTAGGCCAAAACAAGTCGAAAGAATAAGTGCCATTTTTTCTCACCCTCATTCGGTCTTTGTGGCTGGAAGCCTCTTGACTACTGGTTTTGGACAGCTGCAAGCAGGTCCCACAGTTTTCAGTCTTGCCGGTGTTAAGACCGTTGCTATGTAGTATTTTCCTGAATGATCTCGGTGTAGGATTTGAGGAAATGATCTGCAGATGATACTAAGATATGTGCAAGAGTCAGGACTATAGACAATGCTCAACTACTACAAGCGGATCTAGATGCGCTGAGGGATTGGGCCCGTGACAGGCAAATGATGGTTAACTTAGAAAAGTGCAGAGTTATGAAGGTGGGCAGTTAAATGCTGCTGTGATGTCAAGGGCAGTCTCTCTCACCTCACCTCTGGAATTCAGCTCTTTTGTCCACGTTTGGACCAAAGCTGTAATGAGGTCTGGAGCTGTGTGATCCTGGCGGATCCTGAACTGAGCATTGGTGAGCAGGTTGTTGGTGAGTAAGCGCCACTTGATAGTATTGTCGACGACACCTTCAATCACTTTGCTGATGATTGAGAGTAGGCTGATGTGGTGGTAATTGGCTGGATTGGATTCGTCTTGCTTTTTGTGGACATGACATACCTGGGCAATTTTCTATTTTGTCGCGTAGATTTCAGTGTTGTAGCTGTATTAGGACAGCTTGGCTAGAGGCGCAGCTTGTTCTGGAGCACAAGTCTTCAGCACTACAGCTGTGATGTTTTCGGGGCCCATATTCTTTCCTGTATCCAATGCATTCACCCGTTTCTTGATATGACATGGAGTGAATCGAATTGGCTGACGGGTATATGTGATGGTGGGGGTCTCAGGAGGCCGAGATGGATCAGCCACTCAGCACTTCTGGGTGAAGATGGTTGCAAACCCTTCAGCCTTGTCTTTTGCACTCACGTTCTGGGCTCCGCCATCGTTGAGGATGGGGATGTTCATGGAGCCACCTTCTCCTATTAGTTGTTCAATTGCTCACCACCATTCATGACTGGATTTGGGAGGACTGCAGAGCTTTAATCTGGTCCGTTGGTTGTGGGATCACTTAGCTCTGTCTCAGAGATGAGAGTGTTAACAAGTGAGCTGCAGCTGACACCCGTGAATTTGTATTGTCCTCTGAGTTATTGGGCCGAAAATTCGGCCCTTGCCAGGTGAGTACGCACTGTGTACTCACCCGTAAGGTGTCCTGAAGTGTCGGTTTCCTGCATGCACTGCGCATGCACGGGAAACCGGAACTTCCAGTCTGGTGAAGGGAGCGGTTCATAGGTGAACCGCGTGCGCGGTAGAGGCTGTGCACACGCAGCAAACTTAGTTTTTTTTCAGGTTTCTACGGGAGGGTAAGTATTGAAGAACCTGCGCTTTTAAAAAGGAGGTGCAGGACCCGTTTTCAACAAGATAAGTGGTTAATTAATTATAATTTAAAAAAATTTTCAACAGGTTTATCTTTTTTAGATACTTTAAAGAAAGGTAAGTTTATCTTTAGCACTGTTAAAAAGTATTTTAATTTTTTCAAAAATTTAAATTTTTGTTTAAAGTAGTTAATTTATTTAACTTATAGTTATTTTATAAATGTAATGTTTTTTTTTAAATTTATTTGAAGTTTAGCTGTTCTTTTGGGGCCGATTTCAATTCATAGATTTGACAGGTCTTCCTGTCAAATCTATGAATGAAAGATGGTCTGCTGCCATTGGCTCTCCATGGCCCACGTGATCCCAGGGGACGTATCGCACTAACTACGCCCCTGGGACACGCAAGCACTGCGCACCGGCACTTGGAGCAGGACGAGGAGCTGAAGTTCCCGTGGGCCCAGAGGTCAACGGCAGGCGCGGTAGGTAAGTGCGCGCGCGATCCTTACCCCTGCGGCAAGCCAGAGAGGCGAATTTCAGGGCCAATACTTCAGCAATGCTCTGGTTAGGTTAATGTTAATCAGTAAGTATTTGATACAGGAAGCAAAGGAACATTGCAAAGCTCAGTTGGTGGTCCTGTAACCATTAATAAAGGAGAAGGAAATGTGTAGTGGGTGGGGGTGGGGGGTTAAGAAGTATTACTTCCTACATAAAAGCAAAAAACTGTGAATGCTGGAAATCTGAAATAAAACAGAAAATGTTTAAAATATTCAGCGGGAAGTGCGGGAAATGGGATGGACACGGTCAAGGCCCTGTCAAACACATGGAGGGGAATCCTCGGTTGAGGAAAAAGGAAGACATATCGGAAGCACTGGTAGCATTGTCAGAACAGGTGCGACAGAGACGGAGAAATTGGGAGAATGAAATAGAGTCCTTACAGGAAGCCGGGTGGGAGGAAGTGTAGTCAAGATCAATGTGGGAGTCAGTGGGCTTATAGTAGATATTGGTGGACGGCCTATCCCCAGAAATGGAGATAGCGAAGTCTAGGAAGGGAAGGGAAGAATCGGAGATGGACCATATGAAGGCAAGGGAGGGGTGGAAATTTGGAGTGAGAGCAGGAAGCGACATCAACACCATCATCAATGTATTGCAAAAAGAGGTGAGGAAGGGAACCTGAGTAAACATAGAAACATAGAAGATAGGAGCAGGAGTAGGCCATTCAGCCCCTCGAACCTGCTCCGCCATTCAATGCGATCATGGCTGATCATCCAAATTCAGTACCCTGTCCCTGCTTTCTCCCCATATCCCTTGGTCCCCTTAGCCTTAAGAAATATATCTAACTCCTTCTTGAATATATTTAATGAATTGGTCTCAACTGCCTTCTGTGGTAGAGAATTCCACAGGTTCACCACTCTCTGGGTGAAGAAATTCCTTCTCATCTCAGTCCTAAATGGCTTACCCCTTATCCTTAGACTGTGACCTCTGGTTCTGGACTCCCCCGCCATCAGGAACATCCTTCCTGCATCTAGTCTGTCTAGTCCTGTTAGAATTTTATAAGTTTCAATGAGATTCCCTCTCATTCTTCTAAACTCTAGCGAATATAAGCCTAATCAACCCAATCTCTCTTCATACGTCATTCCTGCCATCCCAGGTATCAGTCCTACTCGGGTCCCCTCCCTCATCTCTTTTTCCGGTACATTGATGACTGTATCAGTGCCGTCTCCTGCTCTCGCCCTGAACTAGAACATTTCATTCACTATGCTTCCAATTTCCACCCTTCCCACTTTCGCGGGCTTTTTTTACAGAGGCCAGTGTCGGGAGCGGAGAGAGCAGCAGCACAGTGAGTAGTTAAACTCACTTTTGTGGGCTTTTTACAGAGGCCAGTGTCGGGAAAGGTCCCTTGAGTATATCATTTAATTGAAGTGAAATTGGTGGGATTCATTTAATTTAATTTTAATTAATTATTTAAAGGGTAAGTCATGGCAGGAGTGCTCTGCCCCATGATATGCTCCTCCTGCTATATGTGGGAAATCAGGGATGCTTCCTGTGTCCCTGATGACCATGTGTGTGGGAAGTGTATCCAGCTGCAGCTACTGATAGACCGCATTGCGGCGCTGGAGCTGCAGATGGATGCATATTGGAGCATTCGCGACGCTGAGAACGTCGTGGATAGCACATTTAGCGAGTTGGTCACACCGCAGGCAAATGGTGTATAGGCAGGAAGTGAATGGGTGACCACCAGGCAGAGTAAGAGGTGCAGGCAGGTAGTGCAAGGGTCCCCTGTGGCCATCCCCCTCTCAAACAGATATACCACTTTGGATACTGTTGTGGGGGATGACTTATCAGGGGAAGGCAGCAGCAGCCAACTTCCTGGCACCATGGGTGGCTCTGCTGCACAGCCTGGGAGGAAAAAGTGTGGAAGAGCTATAGTGATAGGGGACTCAATTGTAAGGGGAATAGATAGACGTTTCTGCGGCCGCAAACAGGCTCCAGGATGGTGTGTTGCCTCCCTGGTGCAAGGGTCAAGGACGTCTCGGAGCGGCTACAGAACATTTTGGAGGGGGGGGGGGGGTGAACAGCCAGTTGTCGTGGTGCACATAGGCATCAACGATATAGGTAAAAAACGGGATGAGGTCCTAAAAGCAGAATATAGGGAGTTAGGAGGTAAATTAAAAAATAGGACCTCAAAGGTAGTAATCTCATGATTGCTACCAGTGCCACGTGCTAGTCAGAGCAGAAATAGGAGGATATTTCAAATGAATACGTGGCTAGAGGAATGGTGCAAGGGGGAGGGATTCAAATTCCTTGGACATTGGAACCGGTTCTGGGGGAGGTGGGACCGGTACAAACGGAACAGTCTGCACCTGGGCAGGGCCGGGACTGATGTCCTAGGGGGAGTGTTTGCTAGTGCTGTTGGGGGGGGTTTAAACTAAAGTGGCAGGGGGTTGGGAACCTGAGCAGGGAGACAGAGGAAAGGGAAACAAGGATAAAAGCAAAAGACAGGAAGGAGAAAAACAAAAGTAGAAGGCAAAGATCTCAACGGTTTAAATCAAACATGGTCACAGTAAATAATAATTCATATAGGTCTGAGAGCGTTAAAAAAACAAGCCTGAAGGCTTTGTGTCTTAATGCAAGGAGCATTCGGAACAAGGTGGATGAATTAGCTGCGCAAATAGAGGTAAATGAATACGATTTGATTGGGATTACAGAAACATGGCTCCAGGGTGGCCAAGGCTGGGAACTCAACATCCAGGGGTATTCAATATTTAGGAAAGATAGGCAAAAAAGAAAGGGAGGTGGGGTAGCATTGCTGGTTAAAGAGGGGATTAACACAATTGAAAGGAAGGATATTAGCTCTGATGATGCGGAATCTGTATGGGTGGAACTGAGAAATAACAAGGGGCAGAAAACATTAGTGGGAGTGGTATATAGACCTCCAAACAGTAATACGGAGGTTGGGGATGGCATTAAAAGGGAAATTAGAGAAGCATGCAGTAAGGGCACAGCAGTCATCATGGGTGACTTTAATTTACATCTAGATTGGGCTAACCAAATTAGTAAAAATACTGTGGAGGAGGAATTCCTAGAATGTTTACGGGATGGTTTTCTGGAACAATATGTTGAGGAACCAACCAGAGATCAGGCCATCTTAGACTGGGTATTATGTAACGAGAAAGGATTAATTAGCAATCTTGTTGTACGAGACCCCTTGGGTCAAAGTGATCATAACATGATAGAATTCTTCATTAGGATGGAGAGTGAAGTAGTTGAATCAGAGACTAGGGTCCTGAATTTAAATAAAGGAAACTACGATGGTATGAGGCGCGAATTGGGTAGGATTGATTGGGGAATGTCAAAGGGTTGACGGTGGACAGGCAATGGCAAACATTCAAAAACTGCATGGATGAACTACAGAATTTGTTCATCCCAGTGTGGCATAAGAATAAAACAAAAGGGTGACTCAACCGTGGCTAACAAGGGAAATTAGGGATAGCATAAGATCCAAGGAGAGGGCATATGAATTGGCCAGAAAAAGCGGTAACCCTGAGGATTGGGAGCAGTTTAGGATTCAACAAAGGAGGACAAAGGGATTAATTAAGAAGGGGAAAATAGAATATGAAAGTAAGCTTTCAGGGAACATAAAAACTGACTGTAAGAGCTTTTATAGATATGTGAAGAGAAAAAGATTAGTGAAATCAAGTGTAGGTCCCTTGCAGTCAGAAGCGGGGGAAGTTATAATGGGGAACAAAGAAATGGCCGACCAATTAAATGCATATTTTGGTTCTGTCTTCACAAAGGAGGACACAAATAACCTCCCAGAGATGTTGGAGAACATAGGGTCTGATGAAAGGGAGGAACTGAAAGAAATCAGTACTTGCAGGGAAATGGTGTTAGGGAAATTGATGGGATTGAAGTCCGATAAATCCCCAGGGCCTGATAATCTAAATCCTCGGGTACTTAAGGAAGTGGCCCTAGAAATAGTAGATGCATTGCTCATCATCTTCCAACATTCGATGGAATCTGGAACTGTACCCATGGATTGGAGGGTTGCTATGTTACCCCACTATTCAAAAAGGGTGGTAGAGAGAAAGCGGGGAATTACAGACCGGTAAGCCTGACATCGGTAGTGGGGAAAATGCTAGAGTCCATTATAAAGGATGTAATAGCTGAGCACTTGAAAAACAGTGACAGGATCGGATAAAGTCAACATGGATTTACAAAAGGTAAATCGTGCTTGACTAATCTACTGGAATTTTTTGAGGATGTAACTGGGAAAATAGATAAGGGAGAACCAGTAGATGTGGTGTATTTGGACTTTCAAAAGGCTTTCGATAAGATCCCACATAAGAGATTAGCGTGTAAAGTTAAGGCACATGGTATTGGGGGCAAGGTATTGACTTGGATAGAGAACTGGTTGGCGGACAGAAAGCAGAGAGTAGGAATTAATGGGTCTTTTTCCGAGTGGCAGGCAGTGACTAGTGGGGTACCGCAGGGATCGGTCCTTGGACCCCAGCTATTCACAATATACATTAATGATCTAGATAAGGGAACTAAATGTAATATCTCCAAGTTTGCAGATGACACAAAGCTGGGTGGGCGTGTGTGCTGCGAGGAGGATACCGAGAAACTCCAGGATGATTTGGACAGGTTGGGTGAGTGGGCAGAAGCGTGGCAGATGCAATATAACGTGGATAAATGCGAGGTTATCCACTTTGGTGTCAAAAACAGAAAGGCAGACTATTATCTGAATGGCAATAGATTGGGAGAAGGGGCAGTGCAACGAGACCTGGGTGTCCTTGTGCACCAGTCGCTGAAGGTAAGCATGCAGGTGCAGCAGGCGGTGAAGAAGGCAAATGGTATGTTGGCCTTCATAGCGAAAGGGTTTGAGTATCGGAACAGGGATGTCTTGCTGCAGTTTTACAGGGCCTTGGTGAGACCACACCTTGAGTACTGTGTGCAGTTTTGGTCGCCTTATCTGAGGAAGGATGTTCTTGCCATGGAAGGAGTTCAGCGAAGATTCACAAGGCTGATACCTGGGATGGCAGGAATGACATATGAGGAGAGATTGGGTCAATTGGGCTTATACTCGCTGGAGTATAGAAGAATGAGAGGGGATCTCATCGAAACATATAAAATTCTGACAGGTCTGGACAAACTAGATGCAGGAAGAATGTTCCCGATGGTCGGAGAGTCCAGAACTAGGGGTCATAATCTAAGGATAAGGGGTAAGCCATTTAGGACAGAAATGAGGAAGAATTTCTTCACCCAGAGAGTGGTGAACCTGTGGAATTCTCTACCACAGAAGGTAGTTGAGGCCAATTCATTAAATATATTGAAGAATGAATTAGATATATTTCTTAAAGAAAAAGGTATCAAGAGATATGGGGAGAAGGCAGGTACAGGGTACTGAGTTTGGATGATCAGCCATGATCTCATCGAATGGCGGAGCAGGCTCGAGGGGCCGAATGGCCTACTCCTGCTCCTATCTTCTATGTTTCAATCTCCGTCTCTTCCCTTCCCTTCCTCGACTTCTCCGTCTCCATCTCTGGGGATAGGTTATTGACTAACATTCACTACAAGCCCACTGACTCCCACAGCTACCTGGACTACACTTCCTACCACCCTGCCTCCTGTAAGGACTCTATTCCATTCTCCCAGTTTCTCCGTCTCCGCCACATCTGCTCTGATGATGCCACCTTCCATACCAGTGCTTCCAACATGTCTTCTTTTTTCCTCAACCGAGGATTCCCCTCTACTGTGGTTGACACAGCCCTCGACCGTGTCCGTTCTATCTCAAGCACTTCTGCCCTCTCCCCTGCCCCTCCCTCCCGGAACCACGATAGAGTTTCCCTTGTCCTCACCTTTCACCCCACCAGCCTTCACATTCAACGGATCATCCTTCGCCATTTCCACCACCTCCAGCGTGATCACACCACCAAACGCATCTTCCCCTCACCTCCCCTTTCAGCATTCCGCAGGGACCGCTCCCTCCGCGACACCCTAGTCCACTCCTCTACCACCCCAAGCACCCCTTCCCCTTCGCCCGGCACCTTCCCGTGCAAGAGCAGGAGATGCAACACATGCCCTTATACCTCCCCTCTTCCCACTGTCCAGGGCCCCAAACACCCCTTCCAGGTGAAACAGCGATTTACTTGTACTTCCTGCAATTTAGTATACTGTATTCGCTGCTCATGATGTAGTCTCCTCTACATTGGGGAGACCAAACGCAGATTGGGTGACCACTTTGCAGAACACCTCCGTTCAGTCCGTAAGGGGGACCACGAGCTCCCGGTGGCCTGTCACTTTAATTCTCCGCCCCACTCCCACTCTGACCTCACCGTCCTCGGCCTATTACACCGTTCCACGGAACCTTAGCGTAAGCTCGAGGAACAGCACCTCATCTTTCGTTTAGGCACCCTACAGCCCTCTGGACTCAACATTTAGTTCAACAATTTTAGATCATAACCTCGGCCCCTATCACATTTATATTTTATTTTTTCATCCACCCTTTTGTTTGGCACCCCCCTTTTTTTTCCCTCCCACAAGCTGGCAGCTGTCCTTCATTCTGCCAGTGCATTTCACACTTCATTTAGCCTCAACCTGTCACGTTAACTCTTGCCTTGATTATCTCTTAATGTCTCTCAATGTCTCTTAATCTCTCCTTTTGTTCTTTCATCCCCTCCCCCTTTTCCCAGCTTTATCCTTGCTTTAAATCTATTTAATTTCCTGCTTTTTTCCAGTTCTGACGAAAGGTCTTCGACCTGAAACGTTAACTCTGTTTCGCTCTCCACGGATGCTGCCTGGCCTGCTGAGTTTTTCCAGCGTTTTCTGTTGTTATTTTGGATTTCCAGCATACGCAATATATTGCTATCGTATCAGTCTGGTGAATCTTCGCTGCACTCCCTCCATGGCAAGAACATCCTTTCTCAGAAAGGGCAACCAAAACTGCACACAATACTCAAGGTGTGGTCTCACCAAGGCCCTGTACAACTGCAGCAAGTACATCCTTGTTCCTGTTATCGAATCCTCTAGGTGGACTGGAACAAGAATGTTTTACATATGTCACAAAAATGCAGTCTTGGCTGGGATCAATACAGGTGCCCTTTTCTTTGGAAGGTGTGGCTGGAATCAAGGACGAGTTGCTCAATGTAACAACAGCAGTCAGGTAAAGGTCAGTGACACTGTTCAAGAAAGAGATGGGTCATATGTATGCAAATGAAGATGTCTCAGTTCTCTATTTAAGTCACAATCTACAGCTAGCCTTTATCAGTAACAGCACAACTTCAGGAGGCAGTGGAAAAGCAAAACAAGTTGCTAATATGAAGAGCAAGGCAAGCGATCTGAAGAAGTTCTATGAAAATAATGGCTACCTTACAGGAATCCAGGTCCTAGACAAGGATGAGCTTGCACTGGCCGTTCAGAACTTTTCAGCCTTAGAGGATAAATGTGGTAAGTAAGGATTTGTGTACCAGTTATTAAAAGGCCCTTATATAGACAACATTAAAGAATACCTCAACAGTATGTATCCACTGTAAGGTCTGGAAATGTGGCTCAACATTTAATCCAGCATCTTTGATGAACGTCTGGCGTCACGATTGTATTTACAATAAGAAAATATTAATTTAAAACTGAAGTTAACTTTCTCTTTTGATTTCTCCTGTGTGTGTGTTCTAGGTAAAGTATACACCCAGTACAACCTGCACAATGTGCATTTACAGTACAAGTGGGTGATGGATTTAGCCACACATCCACATGTCCTACAAACGATGATTGCAATTTTGGGTCCTAATGTCATTCTGCTTGACTCCCGGTTTATCTGTAAGTATCCGGCCTCTGATGTCCCTCACAAAAATAACGTGGCCCCCTATGTTGCCTGGCATCAGGACATCAGGTGAGTCAGGGATTACAGTGCAGCAAACAACTAAGACATGCTTCTGATTGAAACAGTTGCTTAACTCTCGAAAATCATAACTTTATACTGTTCTTCATCCACAGATACTGGGGCTTTGAAGGAGGCCCTGTAGCATCTATGTGGTTGGCTTTCGATGACGTTGACAGAGAAAACGGGGTCCTGCAGGTTATTCCAGGTTAGATTTATAGGCAATAATGGCTTTGTTTATATTCTCCCTTTTTTGGGTTCGCACATAGAAACAGGAGTAGGCCACTTAGCCCCTCAAGCTTGTTCTGACAGTCAATTAAATCATGGCTGATCTGTACCTCAACTCCATTTACCTGCCTTAGTTCTATATCCCTTGATGCCCTTAACTAACAATCTCAGTCTTGAAAATTTCAGTTCATGCAGTATCCACAACCCTTTAGGTAGAAAGATCCAGATTTTCACTACCCATTGTATGGAAAAGTGCTTCTTGATTTCACTTCTAAATGACCTAGCTCAAACTTTATGATTACTCCCCTTGTTCTGGATTCCACCACCAGATGAAATAGTTTTTCTGTCTCTACTGTATTGAATCCCTTTATCATTTTAAAGATCTCAATTAGATCATTGCTCAACCTTCTAAAGTCAAGGTTATAAAAGTCAAATTTAGACAACTTGTCCTCATAATTTAACCGTTTAAGCCCTGGTATCATTCTGGTGAATCTGTGCTGTACCAAGGCCAGTATTCCTGAAGTTCGGTGCCCAAAACTGAATGCAGTTCTCCAGATGGTGTCTGGCCAAGGTTTTGTACAACTGAAGCATCACTTCCTCACTTTAGTTTTCCGATGATCTGTGCACATGGACACCCAAACTTCTTTGATCCTCCACAGCTCCTAGTCTCTCGCCATTAAGAAAATATTCCAATTTGTCTTTCTTGGATCCACACTTCCCCACCTTGAACATCATCTGCCATAATTTTGCCCCCTCATGTAGTCTGTCTGTGTTCCTTTGTAACGTTCTACTCCCATCTACACAAATTACTGTGCCTCCTAACCTAATGTCGTCTGCAAAACTGGATATACAGCTGTCCATTTCTTCATCCAAGTCATTTTTATATATATATATATTTATATGGTGACAGGAACAGATCCCTGGGGAACACCACTTGCCACATCACACCAATCAGTGAATATTCCCTTTATCCCTGCTCTTTGTGTCCCACCCCCCAACCAATTACCAACTCATGTCATAAGGTTACCTCAAAATCCGTCCGCTATCATTTTTGCCAATAACCTCTTGCACAGAACATTATCAAATGTTTTCTGAAAGTCCATATAGACATCAATAGATGTCTTGCCATTCACCATGCTAGCGCACTTCTCAAAAAATTCAATGAGATTAGTCAGACATGACCTACCCTTCACAATCCATGCTGACTCTTTGATCAGCTTGTACTTGTTCAAGTGCTCAGTTGCTCTGTCCTTGATAATAGATTTCAGTAACTTCCCCATAACTGATGTTAAACTGATGGGTCTGTACTTACCTGGTTTTTCTCTCCCTCCCTTCTTAAATAATGGAGTGACATTTGCAGTTTTCCAGTCCAAATGCACATTTGATCATTTTATAACAAAATAATTATAAATATTTCTTAGATGAGTGATACTGTGCTCAATGATATTTGCAGGAAGCCACAAACTAGGGCTACTAGAGCATGGAACAGGTGCTAATCCTGGGAACATGCTGACATCAAATCAGGAGATTCCCAAGAATTTGGTTGAAGCTGAGAAGGCTGTTGAATGTCCTCTCAAAGAAGGAGAAATGTCTGTAAGTGGAATTCCGAAATTTAAAATAAATTATAATTTAGACCGAAAATATATCAATTTCCTGTTGTGTGTTTAACCTGATTGCCTGTTATTTAAAAAAATGTTTCAGGTCCATGATGGTCTGACAGTCCACTTCAGTGAACCCAACATGTCAAACAGGCGTAGATGTGGCCTTGTGATCCGCTATGTCCCCACCACTGCCTACCCCGTTGAAGTGAGTATTTAACTCCACTCCACATATAAATGTGACTAACATACACATCTCAATGTTTTGTATTTTCTTTATAACACTTAACCTGAAATCCTTATCAGAAATAGAGATGCTAGTCCTCCCGGATTGCCTGGGAGTCTCCTGCAAATGACGATTGATCTCCCGGGCGATGCTGTGGCAACCCGAGAGAAAAGTACTGTGTATCGCGGTCCGTGCATTCGCACCTCCGAGGTCCATACTCTCAGTTCTCAGCCCCGCACCTTCCTATCTGCTCCAGTCCTTGACCACGCTGCAGGATGGCTTCAGACCCAACGGCATCTTTGAGCCTCCACCAAGCTCCAACTAACCCGAGCAGTAACCCCACACGTCAGCAGCCAAGACCACAACTCCCTGAATGAAATCTATAAAACATACAAATTCTTGCAGTCTGTGATATTTAGGTAAGATATGATATCACCAATGTTTGTATGGTCAAAAACAACAGCTATATTTAGGAATACAACTATTCTGATTCTTGAAACAATTGTTGACAGCCCATAAGATATCCAAATAATAAAGTTAGTTTTATAAAATTGTTATAGTTGGCAGATCAATCACATAAAATAATACAAGATAGCTGTAAGCACTGTGAAAATTTGACTACCTCTTTAAATAAACAAGATCTGGCCTAAACCAGATTGCAGATGATCCCCGAGAAACCTGTCTATAATATAAAGAGCTTTGAGATTAAAATTGCAGAAATTTAAATTCTTTACAAGAGCAGTTCCAGTTTACAGTACTTGTGTATCTGGCAGTTGTAAAACTTCCTTTTATACTTGAATTGTTGCCGCGGTATTATGTTTAACAAATGCAGTGTTTTAACTTTATGTGTTAATATTGGTATAATGGATACAGAACTGAATTTGGTACAATTTGATACAATGGATCTCTTGGGGTTGCCAACCCTCCTGGATTGCTTGGGAGCAATGTTCCCACTAAGCTGAGTGGCCACGCAGTCATCTGCAAGGTCCCACACAGACCGCTCACCGGCTTTTACATTATTGATACCGCACAGGCCGCGCAGGAGGCAGTGCAGCTTATGGGCGATATTGGTCGGGTGTCTCCCGTAATTGACAATTGATCTCCCAAGGGCTGCTGCTGGCAACCCAGGAGAAAAATACTTTGAATATGCGGTTCAGGCCTGCATGGCTCCATAACCCATCCTCTCAACTCACACCCAGTACCATCCTACCTGCTCTGGGTCCCAAAGCCGAGCTGTGGGCAGAGCCATGGATTTTCTGGTGCAGTTGTTGCAGACGATTTTGCCCTGGCTGCTTTTCTTGCTCGAGGACAAGGAATTGGCCTTGCACACGCTGCAGGAGGGTTTAAAACCCAGAGGCATCTTCGAACCACCATCAAGCACCAACTAACCCGACCAGAAACCCCACATAATAGCGGTCTAGGACCTGAACCCGGGCCTGCCCTCCAAATGAAATGAAGCTGAAAGTTGGCAAAATAACCTGGCCGTGCACCCTTACAGATTGATGCCCATCACACACACAATGGCCCAAAAATTAGTGTTGCTACGCGAGAGTACGCACTGTGTACTCTCGCGTATTCTGTCTCCAATTGCCGGTTTTCTGCATGCACTGCGCATGCGCTGAAAACCGGCACTTGGTGATTTCAAAAGGGGGCGGTTCCTAGGTGAACCGCGTGCGCGCTACAGGCTGCGCGCACGCAGTGCACTTAGTGCTTTGAACGCGCAGGTAAGTATGGAAGATTTTGCACATAAAGAAAGGAGGCGTAAGACCCTCTTTTAACAAGGTAAGTAGTTAATTAAGTATTATTTTGAATTTTTTTCAACAGGTATATCTTTTTTAGAGACTTTAAAGAAAGGTAAGTTTATTTTTATAACTTTTTAAAAGATAATTTATTTAACTATACTTATTTTATTAATGTGATGGTTTTTAAAAAAATTTAATTGAGGTTTAGCTGTTCTTTTAGGGGGGTATAGATTCATAGCTTTCACAGCACTTTTGTGAAAGCTATGAATGAAAGATGGTGTGCTGCCATTGGCTCTAACTGAGTCACGTGATCCCACAGCTCGCACGAATTAACTGCGCCTGTGGGATACGGAAGCCCTGCACAGCTGCTGTCCAGAACATCAAGTTCGTGCGAGCTGGGAATGAAAAAGCCAGCGCGCAGTGAGAGATCGCGGGGAAGCCTTACCCTCGCACGAAGGCGCCCTCACTAATCTTTAAATATACAGTTACATTTAAGTCGGGTTAATCCCTTGTTTAACACCGAGCTCAAAACCCAATAGAAAGCTCATGTCTACAGGCAGTGGCACTGCAACTTTGAAACGTCAGATGAAAAACTGCCTTCACAGCCATTGTCTCTGCTGCTAATGAAAATTCTTTGGAAACTTCAGTAATCTAATCCCTCTACCTCATAAGATACACAAGTAACCGGGGCTAAACTAATGAAAGGTTAGTTCAGCACGAAAGTCAGGAAACACCTCTTGCAATGAGCAATTCTTGGAATGGTGTTCCAGATGAATAGTGGAATTAAAAAACGGTATTGTTCAAGAGGCAGTTAGATACTGTAATGGGCAGTATCAACAGAAAGAAGAGCTGGTTATGCCAATTGTTAAAGTAGGTTAGCTTAGTTGGACAGGGAACATGGAAACCTACAGGGGACCCAGCCTTTATAAGGTAAATGCAATAACATTTGAAAACCACAGCAAATGTCAAGTGATGGAACATCACGTGGTCAAGCGTCATGTGATCAAACCTCCAGGAATAAGACCAACCAGAATTAAACACAAATAAATGTTAGTTCAAATGTAATTCATTATTGACCCAACATACCCCCTCTTTCTATAACTGTGTGATGTACATTTGACCCAAGCTTCTTGTTAATTGATTACTAATGTTGATTGTTGCTTTTTTTCAGGATCCAGACAGACCCCGTTCTTTCCCTGCGACGGTGCTGATAGCTGGAGACGACAAGTTCAACCACTTTCAAAACAATGCTCCAAATACCTTTACTAAAACATTCTGAAAAAGTTACAGCAAACCTCAAGCGATTGATGTCAAAATCATGTAACTGAAGACATAAACATTCAAATATGCTTGCTGTATAACTGTTACTTCTTACTGAACTAAGGAATCATAAATGTTCATAGATTAGAGTCAAATAATAAACTCTTGTTATTTATGTACAAAGTTGTGATTTCTACAAATTATAGATACAGACACCACCACATGGGGAGTCCTTGGGTCCGACTTCATGTTGGCCCACAGGATCATTGTAGATTTTAGGAACCATTGCTGTGGGGAGCGGTGGGTTCTGAGGTAGTGGTAATACCCAGAGACAAGGGGGGACGAGGGAGCGTCTGCAGCATGAAGCCCCGGGGTAGTTACGACCTAGAGGTTTTGGTCAGTAACACCCCGCTCCAGTACCAGGCAGAGGTGCGGAGCAATTTAGATGCTTTCGCCACCCACAAGCACGACTGCGGACGGGTGACTGGGGTAGAGGTTAGAGTAGACGGGGATTCCATGTCTAGGCCCCCAAAACAGTATAGTTTTCCCAGGGAAGCGGAGGCAGACTTGGAGACGGCACTGGGTTCCCTGGTAAAGCAGGGTGTGTTGAGGCCGATTACCACCCATGTGAACACTCCCCTTTGGCCGGTCAAGAAACCTGATGGGTCATGGAGAGCCACGGTGGACTATCGGGTCCTCAACAATAATATCCCAGCCTGCGCGCCCACAGTCGCGGCTGTAGCGGACCTAATTGGAAATATTCCAGCCACCGCGACCACGTTCTTGGTGCTGGATGTTTCAAATGGGTTCTGGTCGATTCCCCTTCGAAGAATTTTAGCCAGCCCCAGCAGATCGTTCAGTATGTGGACGACATTCTCCTCTTTAGTGATAAGGAGGAGCACAGCCCACTGCTGAGCGAGCTGCTGAAGTTATTCAGGGATGCGGGTTTCAAAGTCAACCCAAAGAAGGCTCAGGTCGGTCAGAAGGAAGTAAAATTTCTCGGGCTGACCGTCCGAGCAGGGGAAAGGGTGATCGATGATGCCCGACGAAAGGCAGTACAGGAGCTCCCAGCCCCCAAGACGGTGTCAGGGGTGAGGTCTTTTCTGGGGCTCACAGGGTACTGCCGGGATTTCATCGAGGGATATGCAGCCACAGCAGCCCCTTTACTTCGGCTCCTCCGCAAGGGAGTTGAATGGGAGTGGGATTCCAACTGCCAGGCCGCATTCACCCAGCTAAAAAGGGACCTCCAAACGGCACCAGCGTTGGGTGCAATTAACCAGGGGGAATAGTCCTCTCTAGAGGTAGCAGCCAGCGGGGACAGCTTGAGCTCGGTGTTGCTCCAGGAGCGACACAGCAAGCTGAGACCCGTGGTGTACTCCTCCAGGGTGCTCACAGATGTGGAGAGAGGATACTCCAATTGCGAAAGGCACCTTTTAGCCACGCATTGGGCCATGAAGCGCTCGCAGCTCTTCACGGGATCCTCCCCGCTAGTCCTCCTAACGCATCACACGTCAACCCAGATGCTTTTGGATGGGCGGATTAAGGATGGGACAGTGAGCAGTGCCCGCATTGCTCGCTGGACCCTACTGCTCTCGCAGCTTAATCTCAGAGTGCAGGTGTTGACTGAGCCGAAACTTGCAGGAAACATGGTGTACCCCGGGACGGCACACACATGCACAGTGGAAGGGGTATGGGACGTGGAGGAGGGACTCAGGGCCGGGACATCTACGTGGATGGTTCTAGTACCGTGTCCAACAAGGAGCGGCTCACAGGTTGCGGGATTTATGACCCGACTGCTCAGGTAGAGAAGGTCATAAAACTCCCCAGCACCATGAGCGCTCAGCACGCCGAACTGGCAGCCGTGGCCTACGTGGTGACCCACCCCAAAGAGTTCCCCCCTCCATATACCATTTGCTCGGATTCAATGTTCACGTGCAACT
This sequence comes from Squalus acanthias, assembly GCA_030390025.1. Classification (NCBI taxonomy): domain Eukaryota; kingdom Metazoa; phylum Chordata; class Chondrichthyes; order Squaliformes; family Squalidae; genus Squalus; species Squalus acanthias. Next base: position 115,784,450 of record CM059430.1, read on the forward strand.
CTTGCACTGAATATTTGGCAATCTGGGTAAGACGAGGGTTTAAATCAGCTGACGGGAGACACCTGGCCAGCATGGTTGCTCCACAAAATCTTAGAGGCCACTAAGAATAGAGGGGATTATTACATCCACAAGGTAAAGGCCCATTCTAAGACAGAACCCCGTGGGGAGGGGAACCAGAGGGCAGATGAATCAGCAAAGAAGGGAGCTAGAGAGGGAACCCTGTAGGATCCGGGGAAAGCGGCCCCAGCAGCAGCCATCTGGGACAGGGGAAGCACACCAGGGATCGCTCTAGCCCCGGATCTTAAACAGGCACAGGCACAGGACCCCATTCTCAAGGCTGTCCTACTAGGTAGGGAGAAGGGGGAGGTAATAGAAGGTCCCTTTGGTGCTGCTGACATCAGCGTTAAGGACAGGATGTTGTTTAAGGGGGACCGGTGGGTGGTCCCAGTACAACATGGGGAGGACTTTCTCCAGCTAGCTCACAGTGGCCCCGGGGCGGGACTCCCGGGATCAGAGACCACTTGGCAGCGGGTAGAAGAGGCAGGGTGGTGCCCGCAGCTAAGGGAGGATGTAAGGGGTTTCTGCACACATTGTTTAGTGTGCGCAGCTAACAATCCCGACCCTCAGCACAGGAAGGCTCCTTTGGGCCACACCAGGAGGGTAGAGGGACCATGGCGATCGGTGCAGATCGATTTTATTGGGCCCCTACCCACCATAAAATCTGGGAATAAGTACTGCTTAGTCCTGCTGGATGTGTTCTCCAAGTGGGTGGAAGCTTTTCCTTGCCGGGCAGCTACAGCCCTGGCCACTACTCGCATACTGGTCAAGAAGTGTTCTCAAGGTGGGGACTGCCCCAGGTAGTGGAATCCGACCAGGGGAGCCATTTTACGGGGCAGGTCATGCAGACGACCCTCAAGCTCTTGGGGATAGAAGGGAAGTGGCATGTGGCTCACAACCCTCAGTCATCGGGGATTGTGGAGCGCATGAACCAGGCCCTGAAGGAACGGTTGAGGAAGGAGTTGGGCCAGTTCCCAAAGTCATGGGACGAGGTCCTGCCTCTGATCTCATGCGGGTCCGGGCCAGCCCTTCCAGGAGCACAGGGTATTCCCCATACGAGGTAATGACCGGGAGGACCATGCGTACCCCAACCCACGTGTTAGCGCCGGTCCTCACCGAGTCTCAGCTCCAGGAGGTCGACCGGTATTGGTTCATTCAGAACTTGTACATGACCTTAAAACAGGTCTATGGGCAGGCAGCCCACAACCTGGGGATACAACATCTCCAGAACAAATTGTTGTTAGAGCCTCAGCACACACACAAATGGGAGGTCGGGGATCAGGTCATGGTCCGTAACTATGCTCGGGTAGGGGTGTTTCAGCCTTTATACATGGGACCATACGCGATTGTGGACACAGCCAGTCCTATGGTCTATGCCATAAAACTCCCTAGGTGCACAAAGTGGTTCCACATCAATCAGTGCAAGCTGTTTAAGCCCGAGGAGGGAACCACGCGGGCCGTGCGCCACAAGGGTACAATTATGAGCATGATTGAGACGAGTCTCCCTCCCTGGATGTGGGATGAGGGTGACCTGCTACCGGACGATCCGATAGCAGGGGTAGTAAGAAGGGGCAGTCGAGCCCGGCGGCCGAGGGCACCGTGGACGCCACCTTACTCACCCCCAGTCAGCCGCAAGAGGCCCCAGACGTAGGTCGTGGGGCTGTCTAGGGCTGGGGCCAGCAGGCCCAGCTTTGTACATTTTCCGTTCTTTAAGGTTGCATTTGCAGGGTGTTTTGTTTGTTGTATGTTTTGTTTTGTGAACCTTCGGATCTGTGGAGGAAAAACATTCTCTCGCAGAGCAGAATTGTTTGGTTGTTTGTTTTGCAGGTTTTAAAGGGAAGGAAGAAAGATGAACGTGTTCTCAGTGACAGTACTTGTGGGAATCTTCAGGCTGTGCAGCTTGGAGAGAGGGGACACAGAGGAATCCCTCCTCTACGGGTGCACAGGAGGGAAACGACCCACCGTGGTACAAGGGGTTAGGAATGGGGTTACTGATGGTGTGGCGGCCTATTTCCACGAGGGTAAATGGCCGGGGTGGCTGGGGTCCAACTTAACCCGGTTCGCCAGCAGATAGGAGTTAACCTACAGGGAGGCGTCCCTACCGTGCCCTGAGATGCAAGTTACGGCCACACAGGTGAAGGTGACCGAGGGAAGGCGAGTGTGCTTGCAGTGCGAGGGACACATACCCCTGGAGCGATGGTGGTGGCTGAGGAAGTTGAGCCATGTTAAAGGCAATCGGTCCGCGGACTGGGAACGGCTAGGCAATGATGTGTACCGCGAGATCACGGGTACGGAGGGAGGCGTTGTAGTTTGCTGGCATAAGTGGTGGAGAGAGGAGGAAGGCCTCTATGTATGTATGTGGGGTTCAGAAAGAATCTGCCCGACCGGCGTGTCAATCGCGTTCTCGAGGCGATGGCAGGATTCTGGGGCTGGGATGAGCTGGGAACCGAGTATGGACTCCTGTGTCATCCCAGACCCCCCCAATACTATAAACGGCGCTGAGCTGCTAGCACACGAGGTAAAGCCTCCTCCCACAGCGTCCCAGTGCCTGAGGCGGAAGATAGATGCCCCACCACAACCCCTGGGCCTAGAAATGGTTTAGTATTAGTCCCCACCAGTAAGGTCTTATACCACGATGTACACTACTCGGTCGCCTCAGTGATTTTAAATCTGACCCAGGTACAAATGCCACGGTGGTGTCCGACAGAAATAGAGCAGTTGTATGAAGTATTGCTCAAGGAAATGTTTAAAAAGTTTTATGAATTGAGTTACGGTGGCGTGGATCGGGTTGGTTTATACGATGTACATCGCGGGGGTTCGGGGAGGTATAAGAGAGGGCTGGTGAATGATGCGGCAACGGCCTTCAGCACTGGCACGTCCATTATTCACAGTATGGACGATGCTCAGTTGCAAATACAGGTAAATAACTTAAGCGACCGACTGCGAAAGATACTGGGAGAGGGTAACGCCATAGAGGGGTCAGAGTTGTGGGAAGACCAGGCCATCACCATTCACCTGAAGGAGGTCATAGCAGAGCTGGAGGCCCACGCTCAGACTATCAACAGTCTGATTCGTGAAGATCGAAACGTCTCAGCTCAGGCGGCACGAAATGATGCGTGTGTTTGGTTGTTGAATGAAGGACGCAGTAATTTGGAGGACCTTCAGCAAGGCCGCATTCCTTCATGGGTCAGCAACAGGCACCTCACCGCGCTCAGCCCGTACAAGGGGTTGATGAGCCCGTGCCAACTCCGACTGGCCTCAGAGGCGTACCCGGTCGCGGTTGATTGTGCCCAGTCAAATTTTACTGTGATGGGGATTGTGCTTAGGATGCCGGTGATGAGCGGTTTACCGCAGCCAGCTCCGGTATACCGGGTGCAAAATATTGGGTTATAAGGGATGGAGTACACGTGCGGCACCATGGGACTCCGCCATTCGTCGTTAAATGGGGGTCCACAATCGCAGGCACAGACCTTAACGGGTGCCAACACCGGGGAGCACACGTTGTACTCTGTCCCCAGAGATTAAATTCGTTCAACCGACTGGTGTGAGGGTTTGAATCAGAGGGTGCGGAGGCCATTAATTGTACAATGGAGGTGATGGCCCAGGGCCACGTTCCACCTCAGGTGACGTACACAGGCAGGGGGACATATTGTATCACGACCAGCATGACTCAGTACAGGGTCCACAACGAGACTTGGTGTCCAGTTCCCGATCCGAACTTCTGCTTTAAACCCCACACGGAGGTTCAGTTTGCTCAGGAATGGATTTTCCCCATCACTGAGCCCTCCATGGTGCATCTTACCGTAAACGATTCCGTAACTAATTTATATAAATATGTAACACAGTTCGGGTATGACATTCCACCTCTGCCCGAACATCTCACAAAGCTGCTCAAGGAGGTGGAATTGTCACAGAAGCACTTTTATACTTTGGAACAGCGTAACGGGGAGATGGAGGAGGAGATCACTCAGCTGGTGTCTCCTCCATGGTGGGATGTTGAGCTCAGCATAGAAGTCCCACCGTGGATTCGAGTAGTCTCTCACATCTTAGTGATTGTACAGTGTGTAATAACTGCGTATTTGCTTTACGTGACCTGCAGGCAACGAGGGAAGGCAGTTCGAGATCGGTGGCTGAGACTGCTGCGTTATCGGCCCCGGACTTCACAAGCTGTTTCACCGTTGATATAAATGAGTTGTGCAATGTACTGTCGGAAATATGTATTTTTGGGTGGACCAGCGGGGCCGACCCAGTCTGTTGTATATGTTGCGCGGGTTTTAATGCGTTTACGGGAATGTACAAGGGTGCCCGAAGCCTGGTCGTCTAGTGTAATTAAAATTGGCGGCCGTGGGAGAGGGGACCCGCTTTAAGTTCATTTCTGAGAAATGCTGTGGGGAGAAACGACTTACCTTTTCCCTTGTATTGTTATGAATGTGGTCACAAATTACTCAGGGAGACAGGTTTTTCTGTCTCCACCTTGTAATGAGTTTTAAAGATTTGGGGACATTGTACTTTCAGGGAACTGTTTCGTTGTCCAAGTTTTGGGAACAGTTTATTTTAGTTTAGGAAACTCCCGGGAAGGTAGGTATGGTTTGGTCTGAAGACATACCGGGGCCTCCATACACACACTGGTTGCGTGATAATTCTGCTGTAGGTTTGATGGTGTTATTATCACAGGTGGGTGTAGGGTTTGGCCGGTGCCAACATCAGTGCCTGAAGGATTTTTGGACTTTTAAAATGGATATGTACCCTTTAAAATGGAGACACACTTGGGCTGCGTTTCAAAATGGAGTTTGGACTTTTGGGGGTAGAAATTAGGTCGCGCCCCATTTGGGGCGCAAATATCGTCTGGCCGCAAATATTAGCGCCTGGCGCTAATTATCAGCACTGACTGGAAACTTCACTTTTACCGCCCCGGGAGGTGAGTGGAGCGCTAAAGCAGGCGCTGCACACCTGTCTTAAGGCGCAAAGGCCAAGGAGTGAGGCGCTAACTCAGCGCGCGAGCGCAGCGCAGCTGCTGCCAGTTAGCGAGGGAACACAGACACACTGGCGCCGGCCACTTCTTAAAGCGGGGGGGGCCACTTGCTCCCCAGCCACACCCTGCTCATTGCAGCCTTGAATCTCGGCCTGGAGAGACCTGTGAATCCATTTTGCTGCCAAGCATGGAGAGGGTGAGAGAACGCGCTCATCGCTTCACCGAGCGGGCCTTGGATGCTCTGGTTGGCGCAGTGGAGCGCAGACGATGTATGCTCTTCCCTGAGAGTGGCAGGAGGCATTTGCCACGCGAGTTCAGAAGAGTGTGGAGGGAGGTGGCTCAGAGCGTCTCCTCCAGGAGCATGGTGCCCAGGACCCATACTCAATGCCGCAAAAAGTTCAACGACCTCACTCGGGTCGTCAGGGTGAGTGGCTTTTTCTCAATACCTCGCCATCCCTCCATCTCAACCTCACTCTATGGCCAGAGGGTCTTAAAACACCAATGCACAACACTCATCCAACACCTATGGTCCTTTCATCAAACACACACACACATTCCACACTTTGCATACAGTAAGGGCTATTCACCTTTGGGAGGCACATCAGGCAAGACCATGGCTGCATATTGTAAGGGCTATTCACCTATGGGAGGCACATCAGGCAAGACCATGGCTGTATATTTACTCAGATGCTGTCCTTTTTCTTGCAGGCCAAGCTGGCTCATAATAGGAGACAGCAGCAACGGACAGGTGGAGGGCGGCCTCAGCTGCAACCCCTCAGCGATCTGGAGGAGCGCGTCCACAGGATTGTGGCAAGCCGGGTGATCGGTCCCGTCGCCACTGGAGACGCCGACCCCGTTCTGGACAGCAATGGTAAGGTCATCACCTTTTTGTCCTCTGTCCTTCCACTTGTCCCTCACAACACCAGCCTTTGACACTTTCAATCCAACTTGCTAACTCGCTGCACTTATTCCTCCCTTACTGCCACCCTGTCCTCACGCTAAAGCCACTCTTGTACCTCCCTGCTTTCAGATGGTGATTCAGCAGCTGAGGAGACGGGCCCTGAAGCTGCCACTGGGAGTGATGCTGCAGCTGAGGAGGAAGAGGAAGCCAGAGCATCAGTGCCACCCTCTCCCGAGGAAGCCCATGCCCACACTGGGAACACGCCTTCCCCGGAGGGGAGCAGGGGGGAAGGGGCTGATGAGGGTGAAGCTCCAGGACCCAGCGGGCTGCAGCAATGCCATGGGGGGGGTAGGGAAGAACCCAGAGGGAGAGTATGCCAGACACTCCTACTGCAATGGATGCAGAGGAGGAGCGGCTGATCGCAGAAATGAACACCCAGGCGGTGGGCATGCACACTGAGCTCATGGGTGCAGTGGGAAGGGTGCCCGAATGCATTGAGTCACTGGCAAGGAGTGTGGAGCACTTCGCTGTAGCACAGGCGGATGCCACACTAATGCTTAGTGCTGCAATTCAGTCACTGGCTGCCGTGATCCCATCTCTGACTGCTCTCATACAGACTCAGATTGAGGCCACGCGAGCACAGACTGCTGCCAACCTCGATGGTTCGTGCACATGTCCCCGGGGCTGTCACCGCGCCGCAGCAGGCCAGCAATCTGTTCTCCGGCAGATTGCTCCGGATGCTGAAGTGCTGCCCCGTGGGAGTGCCAGTGTGTCGGGCGAGCAGGGATTTGCTGTCCTCTCTCACGATGACAGCATTCCTGCTGCCAACACTGTCACTTCTCCACTGCACTTGCCACCGCCTGTAGGACAGACTGCTGCCGCCCATGCAGAGTTGGTGCAGTCTGCAGCCGGGCCCTCCAGGCCCAGAAGTGGTCGAGGCCGTCCTTCAGGGGCATCTGCAGTGTCAGGGTCTGACGAGCATCAGCCTTCCACCAGCCTTGCTGCAGCCACTGAGGTCCCATTACGGAGGAGCAGTAGGGTTAGAAGGGGGGAAGTGCGCAAGGGAAGGAGATCACCCTCGAAGGGCAAAAAGTAGGAGGTGTGACAAAATGCTGCTCATTTTTTTATTAAAGGTCGAGGTTCATGGTCCAACTTTTGTTTAGTGTTTTGGACATTATCTCCAGGTTGTGAGAACCAGTTATGTTATTGACTGTTTTTTTGTGTTTATTTCTATGAGTTTGTCATGAGGAATTGACACACACAGAGTTTGTAAAATAAATAAGTTTCTGTATTCAAAATATACATGGTTGGTGGTTGGAATTATTGGTGCCTTGGCCGGCTTAGGGGTTGCGTGCTGGGTTCATTAATGTTGGTAGCAATGGCAGGGGCCCTAGAAACGGCTTGCTATTAGCCGTTGACGGACGGCCCTTGCAGTTTGACCATTGTGGGCCGCCCTCCTGCCTTGGTGCTGCTGATGATCATCGTCCTCGTCCTCTTCCTCCTCTTCCTCCTCCTCCTCTGGTGGTGCTCCAAGGCCTGGTGGCATTGGCTGGGTCCTGAGGATTGCCATGTTATGCAACATGCAGCACACGACTACGAAGTTCGATACTCGCTCAGGCGAGTACTGCAGGGCTCCTCCGGAATGGTCCAGACAGCGGAACCATTGTTTCAGCACGCCGATTGTGCGCTCAATAATGTTCCTGGTTGCTTGATGGCTTTCATTGTACCGCAGCTCAGCAGGGCTGATGGGCGTACGGAGCGGTGTCATCAGCCAGGTGCTCAATGCATACCCCTTGTCCCCGAGAAGCCAACCAACTGGCTGATGCGGTGCCTCGAAAAGTTCTGCCACAGTAGTCTGGCGCAGGATAAAAGCATCGTGGCAGCTGCCAGGATAGTGGGCATTGACAGCGAGTATCAGCTGTCTGTGGTCACAGACCAACTGGACATTCAAGGAATGGAACCCCTTTCTGTTCCTGAATTCCTCGGCATTCTCACGCGGAGCACGCAAAGCCACATGCGTGCAGTCAATGGCGCCCTGCACCATGGGGAAGCCCGCTACCCTCGCAAAGCCCAGAGCGCGGTCACGCTGCTTGTCTGGGGTCATGGGGAAAGAGATGAACTCTCGTCTCCTTCTGAAGAGGGCATTTGTGACCTGCCGGATGCAGCAATGCACCGCGAACTGGGAGATATTGGCGAGGTCCCCAGCAGCAGCTTGGAATGAGCCAGTGGCGTAAAAGTTGAGAGCCACTGTGACCTTCACTGCCACCGACAGAGACGTCCTGGACCTCAGTTGAGGCTGCAGATCTGGCTGCAGCAGGTGGCAGAGCTCAGTGACCACCTCCTTGCTGAATCGCAGCCTTCGCAAACACAGCTCCTCGGACATATGGATGTAGGAGAGCTGTTCACGATATACCCTGGGAGGGTAAGCTCTCCTGTAGATACGCCTGATGGCCCTCCTCCGTCTGGCCATCATTGCCACTCTCTCTCTGCGTCTCTGTATCCTCCGATTCAGCTGGAGCAGGACGACGCCCCCAATCAGTGCAGCCCCCATATTCTCTTTGCAAGCAAAGTAATGAGGGACAGCAACTAAAGTAGCAACAAAGTTAGGATCAATAGGCAAAACTACCTCACAAAGCGTTGAGTCAATGTAGAAGTCTCTCTCTCTCTCTCTCCGAATCTCTCTCTCTCTCTCAGAACGAGTGGTGCATAAATGTCGACCAAAGAAAAAGACAGGAAGAGGCCCCCTTTAAATAGCGCCCCCCCCCCAGCCCCACAGCGATTGATAGCGTTCCAGTCTTCCGGTTGTTGGAAGCGCCAGGCGGTAAGGCAGGGGGCGCCACTCAATTTCGCTCCGGGGCGCCACAAGGACGTTGCACCATGGAATGACGTCACAATCTGCGCGCGCAGGTGGTCGCAGCGGTAAGTTTTAGCGCCGCCGCACAATCTCAAGTTAAGTTCTCGAGCGGCACAAACATCGCTGCGCCCGGGCGTTAGCGGCTTTGCGCCCCATTAGCGCCCTCTTAAGGCGCTAACGGGAGGCGCAACCAACTGAATTTTTACCCATTGGACTTTAAAAAGGACTGACTGTTGGTTTCTGTGAAGATAGCAGGCACTGTCTGTCTTTTGGGTTGCCATGGGACCGGTCTCAACGCTGGCGTCATGAAAGGCAGGAGCCTTTTCATATTCGAACTTGTGTGATTTGTGGAAAAACACCTTTTGTCCATGGAGCCGGGATGTCTGGATGGACAATGAGGTTTGCAGGCCAAAATTAACACCTCTGGACTCTTTCAATGAAGGAGCAGTCAAGAACTTAACAAAAAGTTAGCACTTCGAGAACTGCTCATCTACAGTAATGGTCTACCATTGTTTTCATCAAGATGACCAATCCAGGACAGAGACGTCACCAGGAAGACCAACTAGCTTCTCTGCGATCATAGTAACCAGGAATCGCCCAGCCAGTTTTGTGTATTATACGGGGTATAAATATGCTGAACTTTGGGGATTCAAGGCTTGCTTTTCTCTACCATCTGGGTCGGGTTTCTCCACTAAATACGCGTCTGTCAACTCTCCTGGAACGCCCGAAGTGAGTGCCTTGCCGTACCGCCTGAACGTAACTCTCTAGTCCTCATCGCATGCCTCTGTTAGGCACGGTTTTATCTCTGGAGTCGAACGGACCCGGGACCGCGTGAATTAACGACAAGGGCTGGTAATTATATCCAGCATACACCTCTAGAAATCCCCAGGACCGCCCGTGTGTTTGGCTGCTGAGGAACTGCAAGTGTCCAAGATGCAGGCTAACACGTGTGTGTGTGTGAGGAGGCTTCCAAGTGTGGGTTCTGACCAAACCGGGAGAGGGGTTTAGTTAGAAGGGTTTTTCCATTATCTAGGCTTAGATTCTGGGAAGGGGTTGGTTCGGCGTAACCAACAGGGTGGGTATTTTAGTCTAAGGTTATAAGCTAGTGTCCACGGTCACCTACTCGTTATGTCGTAAGCGAGAAGAGTAGGGATTGTCGTTTTGTGAGTGTAATAAAAGGAATCGATCTTTGACCAACCTGAACCGTTTCGTTTTGTCTGAGTCAATTATAATCTATCCATAGTAACTCCTTGGGTCCGAACTTGGGGGTTGTGGGGCTTGTGGTTCGCGGTATAATTCGGAAGACCAACCGGGTGGCATCCGGTCACGGCCGGGTTACACAGTAATCCCGCTGGGGACGCTGCGCATCGGGCATAGAAGACCTATTTGGCCTTGGTCTCTCTCTCTGTGTGGGATTACCCGCTAATCGACGGGCTAGGCAGGGACTATTGGCAAAAGCTCCTGCCGTCCAAGGGAAACAACCCAAACCGGGGAGTTTTTAATGCACGGGTCGACTCAAGGGAGAGTCATAGAAACACGGGGCACGCAAAAACACCCTACACCTGAGAAATAGGTACATTCAGTGTGCACTCACTCGGCACCGACTCAACTGATACATCATGTCCCACCGGAGTCTGAGGGAGCTTATGGAGTCCCAGTAATGAAAACAGAAAATGCTGGAAATACTCAGCAGGTCAGGCAGCATCTGTGGAGAGAGAAACCGAATTAATGTTTTAGGTTGATGACCTTTCATCAGGACTGGAAAAAGTTAGAGATGTAACAGCTTTTAAAGAAGTACAGAGGCAGGGAAAGGGGGAGGGGAGGAAAGAACAAAAGGGAATGTCTGTGATATGGTGGAAGGCAGGAGTGATTAAATGACAAAAGGGATGATGGTGCAAGGCAAAAGCAGGTGGTAAATGGACAAGTAAAGAAACAAAAGATGGGTCTAGAGGAGCTGCAAATGACAACAGCAGAATCATTACCATAAGCTGCTATCTGAAAAAATGGGAGCAGTGGTTATGATCTGAAATTGTTGAGCTTAATGTTGAGACTGTAAAGTGCCTAATTGAATAGTGAGGTGCTGTTCCTCAAGCTTCCAATGAGCTTCATTAGAACAGTGTAGGAGGCCAAGGACAGAGAGGACAGAGTGGGAGTGGGGTGGAGAATTAAAATGACAGGCGAGCAGAAGCTCAGGGTCACGCTTGCAGACTGAACGGGGGTGTTCCACAAAGGGGTCACGCAATCTGGTTAACTTAGAAAAGTGCAGTATTATGAAGGTGGGCCATACTCGGTTAAATTCTGCCTTGATGTCAAAGGCAGTCTCTCTCACCTTACCTCTGGAATTCAGCTCTTTTGTCCACGTTTGGACCAAGGCTGTAATGAGGTCTGGAGCCGTGTGGTCCTGGCGGATCCTGAAATGAGCATTGGTGAGCAGGTTGTTGGTGAGTAAGTGCCGCTTGATAATATTGTCGACGACACCTTCAATCACTTTGCTAATGATAGAGAGTAGGCTGAAATTTTACAGTTGGGGGCAAGAGCAGGAAGCAGCACCAATACAGTCATCAATGTACCGGAAAATGAGGTGAGGGACCCCTTTTTGCCTTGCACCATCATCCCTTTTGTCATTTAATCACTCCTGCCTTCCACCCTGTCCCAGAACCTTCCCTTTTCTTCTGTCCTCCCCTCTCCACTTGCCCTGCCTCTGAATTTGCTTAGAACCTGTTACATCTCTAACTTTTTACAATTCTGATGAAAGGTCAGTGTCCTGAAACGTTGACATTGTTTCTCTCGCCACAGATGGTGTCTGACCTGCTGAGTATTTCTAGCATTTTCTGTTTTTATTTCAGATTCCCAGCATCCGCAGTATTTTGCTGTTGTATTAATGATCCTGATACATGGTTTCGTTTCATCAGAAATGGTAAGGTGGATAGTTTTGTGTCAAAAGCAACATAACAAGTTCTTGGGTACTCGGTATTAACTGCATGACAAGGCGACTAACATCACGCACTAGCTGTGCATTGAAAGATTACCATTCCTGCTATGAAGTTGACGTCCTTATTTTACGGCTCATTTACGGGTTCTGTCAGTTGCTTCCTGCACCTGTGGGAATCCTGCCAGCTATGGAATTACCCTGCTCACTCCCCTTTCTTTGCAGGTTCTATTTTGAAGGTAATGAACTGTGAGGCCTATCTAAAATAGGATCAGTGAACTTTTTTACACAGCAGTGAGCTGCTGCCTGACTAATGTGACAAAGACCACCTGAAGATGGCTGGAAAGATCCAATACCAATGAAATTCATGGCAGTGGTCACTTTCACTGCTGCAGACAATGCTGTGCTCCTTGTTAAAGTGGGCTGCAGGTATTTGGCCAACAGCTGTCATAATTCTCCAATAGCCTTCTAATGTATTGCCTCATAAAAAATCAAGGTAGAATCGAGCAGAAAATATAGCCCCATCACTCAAGGTGGTTTTGTTTCATGAAAACACAGGAAGCTGACATTCCTCTGCTTTGAGCTTGGGGAATGCTCAGTTCCAGGGGCAAAGCAGAGGGAAAAGGGGTGGAGACCCATGACACCGGGCGGGGACAGAGTTTTGACCACATTCTCCCGTTCTCTCTCTACAACTTAGGTGGAAGATCAGTGGGAACCCCAGTGAAATAGTGTCAACAGCTGTTTTTAGCTGTTTGCACGAGTTCTCGAAGTGTTCTGGCAATTTTCCGCTGGAGAACTCCCACAGAAATTGCAGGCAAAGGTTTCCAGCTCCTTTGTTTTTCTGAGGTTTCCCATGAGGCATGGGGTGGGGTGGGGGGCACAAGCATTCAAATCCCATGTAAATGAAGCAAGAGTGACATAACAGCAACTACCATCTGATTTCCCTTTCCCAATACAGGGCAGGCACATAAGAACATAAGAACATAAGAAATAGGAGCAGGAGTAGGCCAATCGGCCCCTCGAGCCTGCTCCGCCATTCAATAAGATCATGGCTGATCTGATCCTAACCGCCAATCTACTATCTATCACAGAACCATCTCCTGCATCTAACAGAATTGCACACACGAAATAGGAGCAGAATCAGGCTACACGGTCCCTGGGCCCGCTCCACTACCCACAGGGCCATGACCGATCCGAACCTAGACTCATGTCCAAATTCCTGCCCGCTCCCCGTAACCCTTAATGCCCTTTACTTCTAGGAAACTGTCTATTTCTGTTTTAAATTTAATTAATGTTGTAGCTTCTACAGCTTTTTGTGGCAGCATATTCCATGGACCTACCACCCTCTGAGTGAAGTAGTTCCTCCTCATCTCAGTTTTGAAAGAGCAGCCCCTTATTCTAAGACTATGTCCCCTAGTTCTCGTCTCACCCGTCATCGGGAACATCCTCCCCGCATCCACCCGATCCAACCCCTTCACAATCTTATATGTTTCAATAAGATCGCCTCTCATTCTTCTGAACTCCAATGAGTAGAGTCCCAATCTACCCAACCTCTCCTCATATGACCACCCCCTCATCCCCGGGATTAACCGAGTGAACCTTTTTTGCACTGCCTCGAGAGCAAGGATGTCTTTCCTTAAGTAAGGACACCAAAACTGTATGCAGTATTCCAGGTGCGGTCTCACCAATACCTTGTACAACTGAAGCAATACCTCCCTATTTTTATATTCTATCCCCCTAGCAATGAAAGCCAACATTCCATTTGCCTTCTTAATCACTTGCTGCACCTGCATACTAACCTTTTGAGTTTCGTGCACCAGGACCCCCAGATCCCTTTGCACTTCAGTACTCTCCAGTTTCTTGCCATTAAGATAATAAATTGCTCTAGGATTTTTCCTGCCAAAGTGCATCACCTCACACTTTCCAGTGTTGTATTCCATCTGCCAAATCTCTGCCCACTTACTTAGCCTGTCTATGTCCCCTTGCAGGTTTTTTATGTCCTCCTCACTCACTACTTTCCCTCCCATCTTTGTATCATCTGCAAATTTTGATATGTTACACTTGGTCCCTTCCTCCAAATCGTTAATATAGATTGTGAAGAGTTGGGGACCCAGCACTGACCCCTGTGGAACACCACTAGTTACTGATTGCCAGTCTGAGAATGAACCATTTATCCCAACTCTTTGCTTTCTGTTAGATAGCCAATCCTCTATCCATGCCAGAATATTACCCCCAATCCCGTGATTTTTTACCTTAAGCAATAATCTTTTGTGTGGCACCTTGTCAAATGCCTTTTGGAAGTCTAAATACACTACGTCCACTGGTTCCCCTTTATCCACTCTATATGTTACTTCCTCAAAGAACTCCAGCAAATTTGTCAAACATGACTTCCCCTTCGTAAAACCATGCTGACTTTGTCCTATTAAATTATGATTATCCAAATGTCCTGTTACTGTTTCCTTAATAATGGACTCCAAAATTTTACCTACCACAGATGTTAGGCTAACCGGTCTAAAGTTACCAGCCTTCTGTCTACTGCCCTTTTTAAATAAGGGTGTTACATTAGCAGTTTTCCAGTCTGCCGGGACCTTAGCGGAATCCAATTAGGAAGTGCGCCCAGTAGAAATAGTCATTAGCCCTTACAGCCAGCCTCCTCCAATTAGAGACGCCGAGAGAGACAGGCAGCAACACTTGCCTTTAGGGACAAGTGACCATAATATGATTGAATTTTATATTAAGTTTGAGAGTGATGTAGTCCAATCTGAAACTAAGGTCTTCAATCTAAACAGAGGAAACTACAAGGGTATGAGGGACAAGTTGGCCATGGTAGATTGGGAGACTACACTAAAAGGTATGAAGGTGGACATACAATGGCTAACATTCAAGCAAATATTGCATAATTTGCAACAAACATATATTCCTCTACGGCATAAAAACCCAAAAGGAAAAGTGATCCAACCATGGCTAACAAAAGAAATTAAAGCTAGTATTAAGTCAAAGGACATTGCCAGAAAAAGCGGTCAGCCTGAGGATTGGGATCTTTTTAGCAATCAGCAAAGGGGGACCAAGAAATTGATAAAGAAAGGGAAAATGGAATATGAGCACAGACTAGCGAAAAATATAAAAACGGATTGTAAAAGCTTCTATAGGTATGTGAAAAGGAAAAGACTGGTGAAGGTAAATGTAGGTCCTTTACAGTCAGAGACGGGAGAATTCATAATGAGGAATGAGGAAATGGCAGAGAAATTAAATAAATACTTTGTTTCTGTCGTCACGGAAGGAGACACAAAAAACCACCCAGAAATACGAGAAAACCAAGGGTGTGGCGAGAATGAGGAACTTAAAGAAATTATTACTAGTAAAAAAACAGTACTGGCAAAATTAATGGGACTAAAAGTCGATAAATTCCAAGGACCGGATGACCTACACCCTAGGGTTTTGATAGAGGTGGCCTATGGGATAGTGGACGCATTGGTTGTCATCAGAGATCTGAAACGTTGACATTGTTTCTCTTGCCACAGATGGTGCCTGACCTGCTGAGTATTTCCAGCATTTTCGGTTTTATTTCAGATTCCCAGCATCCGCAGTATTTTGCTGTTGTATTAATGATCCTGGTACATGGTTTCGAGTCATCAGAAATGGTAAGGTGGATTGTTGCGTGCCAAAAGCATCATAACAAGTTCTTGGGTACTCGGTATTAACTGCATGACAAGGCGACTAACATCACACACTAGCTGTGCATTGAAAGATTACCATTCCTGTTATGAAGTTGACCTCATTGTTTTATGGCTCATTTACGGGTTCTGTCAATTGCTTCCTGCACCTGTGGGAATCCTGCCAGCTATGGAATTACCCTGCTCACTCCCCTTTCTTTGCAGGTTCTATTTCGAAGGTAATGAACTGTGAGGCCTATCTAAAATAGGATCAGTGAACTTTTTTTACACAGCAGTGAGCTGCTGCCTGACTAATGTGACAAAGACCACCTGAAGATGGCTGGAAAGGTCCAATACCAATTAAATTCATGGCAGTGGTCACTTTCACTGCTGCAGACAATGCTGTGCTCCTTGTTAAAGTGGGCTGCAGGTATTTGGCCAACAGCTGTCATAATTCTCCAATAGCCTTCTAATGTATTGCCTCATAAAAAATCAAGGTAGAATCGAGCAGAAAATATAGCCCCATCACTCAAGGTGGTTTTGTTTCATGAAAACACAGGAAGCTGACATTCCTCTGCTTTGAGCTTGGGAAATGCTCAGTTCCAGGGGCAAAGCAGAGGGAAAAGGGGTGGAGACCCATGACACTGGGCGGGGGGAGAGTTTTGACCACATTCTCTCGTTCTCTCTCTACAACTTAGTTGGAAGATCAGTGGGAACCCCAGTGAAATAGTGTAAACAGCTGTTTTTAGCTGTTTGCATGAGTTCTCTAAGTGTTCTGGCAATTTTCCTGCTGGAGAACTCCCACAGAAATTGCAGGCCAAGGTTTCCAGCTCTTTTATTTTTCTGAGGTTTCCCACGAGGTATGGGGTGGAATGGGGGGAACAAGCATTCAAATCCTATGTAAATGAAGCAAGAGTGACATAACAGCAACTACCATCTGATTTCCCTTTCCCAATAAAGAAAAACTGGAATTGGAAAACAAAAACGTAGAAAGTAAATTGGAAGGACAGAGGAATCAAGGGCTAGATAGTAGTCAACAAGGAGGTTTGCCTGTACTAAATGGTATATATTTCAATGCAAGGAGTATAGCGAACAAGGCAAAAGAGCTGAGGGCACAGGTAGATACTTGGGAGTATGATATTATAGCTATTACAGAGACGTGGCTGAAAGAGGGGCAGGTATGGCAGCTCAACATTCCTGGTTACAGGATTTTCAGATGGGATAGAGAGCGAGGTAAAAAGGGAGGTGGGGTTGCGGTATTGATTAAAGAAACTATTACAGCTGTGAGGAGGGATGATATGTTGGAGGGTTCATCAAACTAGGCCATATGGGTCAAATTGAAAAACAAGAAAGGGGCGATCACAGTGCTGGGAGTGTACTACAGACCCCCAAACAGTGAGAGGGAGACAGAAGAACAAATATGTAGACAAATTTCTGAGAAGTGCAAAAACAATAGGGCAATAATAGTAGGGGATTTCAACTACCCCAATATTAACTGGGATAAAATTAGTGTGAAGGGTATAGAGGGTGCGGAATTCCTAAAACGCATCCAGGAGAACTTTTTTAGCCAGTATGTAGCAAGCCCAAAAAGGGAGGGGGCGGTTCTGGACTTAGTTTTAGGGAATGAAGCTGGGCAGGTAGAAGGTGTATCAGTGGGGGAGCATTTTGGTGCTAGTGACCATAATTCTGTTAGATTTAAAGTAGTTATGGAAAAGGACAAGGATAGACCAGGAATAAAAATTCTAAATTGGGGTAAAGCAAATTTTGCTAAGCTCAGAGGGGATTTAGCCATAGTGGACAGGAAACAGCTACTTGAAGGTAAATCAGTGTCAGAGCAGTGGGAGGCATTCAAGGAGGAGATCCGGAGGGTTCAGACAAATATGTGCCCTTAAAGAGAAAGGTGGGACTAACAAATCTTGAGCCCCCTGGATGTCTAGAGACATACAGGGTCGGATAAAGAAAAAATGGGAGGCGTATGACAGATACCGAGGGCTAAATACTCCAGAATCTTTAGAGGAGTACAGAAAGTGCAGAGGTGCAATTAAAAAGGATATTAGGAAAGCAAAGAGAGAGCATGAAAAATTCTTGGCAAGTAAAATCAAGGAAAACCCAAAGATGTTTTATTAATATATTAAGAGTAAGAGGATAACTAAAGAAAGGGTAGGGCCTATTAGAGATCATGAGGGTAATCTGTGTGTGGAGCCGGGAGACGTCGGTAGGGTTCTTAATGAATACTTTGCGTCTGTTTTCACAAAGGAGAGAGGCGAATTAGACATTGCTATCAGGGGGGAGGATTGTGAAATATTAGATGAAATAAACATAGTGAGAGAGGAAGTATTAAGGGGTTTAGCAGCTTTAAAAGTGGATAAATCCCCAGGCCCGGATGAAATGTATCCCAGGCTGTTAAGCGAAGCAAAAGAGGAAATTGCAGAGGCCCTGACCATCATTTTTCAATCCTCCCTGGCTTCAGGTGTGGTGCCAGAGGACTGGAGGACTGCTAATGTGGTACCCTTGTTTAAAAAGGGAGAGAAGGATAGGCCGAGTAATTACAGGCCAGTCAGCCTAACCTCGGTGGTAGGAAAATTATTGGAAAGAATTCTGAAGGACAGGATAAATCTTCATTTAGAAAGATATGGATTAATCAAGGATAGTCAGCACGGATTTGATAAGGGAAGGTCGTGTCTGACAAATTTGATTGAATTTTTTGAGGAGGTAACAAGGAGGGTAAATGAGGGTAGTGCATTTGATGTAGTGTATATGGACTTTAGCAAGGCGTTTGATAAGGTTCCACATGGCAGACTGGTCACGAAGTTAAAAGCCCATTGGATCCAGGGCAAAGTGTCAAGTTGGATTCAAAACTGGCTCGGAGACAGGAAGCAGAGGGTAATGGTTGATGGGTGTTTTTGTGACTGGAAGGCTGTTTCCAGTGGGGTTCCGCAGGGCTCAGTACTAGGTCCCTTGCTTTTTGTGGTATATATCAACAATCTAGGCTTGAATATAGGGGGTATGATTAAAAAGTTTGCGGATAATACTAAGATCGGCTGTGTGGTTGATACTGAAGAAGGAAGCTGTGGACTGCAGGAAGATATCAATAAATTGGTCAAGTGGGCAGAACAGTGGCAAATGGAATTTAATCCGGAGAAGTGTGAGGTAATGCATTTGGGGAGGGGTAACAAGGAAAGGGAAGACACATTGAATGGTAGGACACTGAGTAGTGTAGAGGAACAAAAGGACCTTAGAGTGCATGTCCACAGATCCCTGAAGGTAGCAGGCCAGGTAGATAAGGTGGTTAAGAAGGCATACGGAATGCTTGCCTTTATTAGCCATGGCATAGAATACAAGAGCAGGGGGTTATGCTTCAACTGTATAAAACACTAGTTAGGCCTCAGCTAGAGTGCTGCGTGCAGTTCTGGTCACCACATTACAGAAAAGATGTGATTGCACTAGAGAGGGTACAGAGGAGATTTACAAGGATGTTGCCGGGAGTAGAAAATCTTAGCTATGAGGAAAGATTGGATAGGCTGTGTCTGTTTTCCTTGGGACAGAGGAGGCAAAGGGGAGACCTTATTGAGGTGTATAAAATTATGAGGGGCATAGGTAAATTGGATAGAAAGGAGCTATTTCCCTTAGCAGAGGGGTCAAAAACCAGGGGGTACAGATTTAAAGTAATTGGTGGAAGGTTTAGGGGTGATTTGAGGGAAAATTTCTTCACCCAGAGGGTTGTGGGGGTCTGGAACTCACTGCCTGAAAGGGTGGTAGAGGCAGGAACCCTAACCACATTTAAAAAGTATTTGGATGTGCACTTGGGATACTCTAACCTGCAGGGCTACGGACCAAGAGCTAGGAAGTGGGATTAGGCTGGATAGCTCTTTGTTGGCCGGCACGGACACGATGGGCCGAAAAGGCCTCCTTCCGTGCTGTAACTTTCTATGATTCTATGATAAAGGGCAAGCACCCATTAGGAAGGGCTCCCAGTAGAAATAGTCATAAGCCCTTACAGCCAGCCTCCTCCAATTAGAGAAGCCGAGAGAGACAGGCAGCTAGGCCAAAACGATACGAAAGGATAAGTGCCATTTTTTTCTCACCTTCATTAAGCTTTTGTGGCTGGAAGCCTCCTGACTACTGGTTTTGGACAGCTGCAAGCAGGTCCCACAGTTGGCAGTCATTGCCGGTGTTAAGACCATTGCTATTTAGTATTTTCCTGAATGAGCTCGGTGTAGGAGTTGGGGAAATGATCTGCAGATGATACTAAAATATGTGCAAGAGTCAGGACTATAGACGATGTTCGACTACTACAAGCAGATCTAGATGCGATGAGGGATTGGGCCCGTGACAGACAAGATGGTTAACTTAGAAAAGTGCAGTATTATGAAGGTGGGCCATACTCGGTTAAATTCTGCCTTGATGTCAAAGGCAGTCTCTCTCACCTTACCTCTGGAATTCAGCTCTTTTGTCCACGTTTGGACCAAGGCTGTAATGAGGTCTGGAGCCGTGTGGTCCTGGCGGATCCTGAAATGAGCATTGGTGAGCAGGTTGTTGGTGAGTAAGTGCCGCTTGATAATATTGTCGACGACACCTTCAATCACTTTGCTAATGATAGAGAGTAGGCTGAAATTTTACAGTTGGGGGCAAGAGCAGGAAGCAGCACCAATACAGTCATCAATGTACCGGAAAATGAGGTGAGGGACCCCTTTTTGCCTTGCACCATCATCCCTTTTGTCATTTAATCACTCCTGCCTTCCACCCTGTCCCAGAACCTTCCCTTTTCTTCTGTCCTCCCCTCTCCACTTGCCCTGCCTCTGAATTTGCTTAGAACCTGTTACATCTCTAACTTTTTACAATTCTGATGAAAGGTCAGTGTCCTGAAACGTTGACATTGTTTCTCTCGCCACAGATGGTGTCTGACCTGCTGAGTATTTCTAGCATTTTCTGTTTTTATTTCAGATTCCCAGCATCCGCAGTATTTTGCTGTTGTATTAATGATCCTGATACATGGTTTCGTTTCATCAGAAATGGTAAGGTGGATAGTTTTGTGTCAAAAGCAACATAACAAGTTCTTGGGTACTCGGTATTAACTGCATGACAAGGCGACTAACATCACGCACTAGCTGTGCATTGAAAGATTACCATTCCTGCTATGAAGTTGACGTCCTTATTTTACGGCTCATTTACGGGTTCTGTCAATTGCTTCCTGCACCTGTGGGAATCCTGCCAGCTATGGAATTACCCTGCTCACTCCCCTTTCTTTGCAGGTTCTATTTCGAAGGTAATGAACTGTGAGGCCTATCTAAAATAGGATCAGTGAACTTTTTTACACAGCAGTGAGCTGCTGCCTGACTAATGTGACAAAGACCACCTGAAGATGGCTGGAAAGATCCAATACCAATGAAATTCATGGCAGTGGTCACTTTCACTGCTGCAGACAATGCTGTGCTCCTTGTTAAAGTGGGCTGCAGGTATTTGGCCAACAGCTGTCATAATTCTCCAATAGCCTTCTAATGTATTGCCTCATAAAAAATCAAGGTAGAATCGAGCAGAAAATATAGCCCCATCACTCAAGGTGGTTTTGTTTCATGAAAACACAGGAAGCTTGACATTCCTCTGCTTTGAGCTTGGGGAATACTCAGTTCCAGGGGCAAAGCAGAGGGAAAAGGGGTGGAGACCCATGACACCGGGCGGGGACAGAGTTTTGACCACATTCTCCCGTTCTCTCTCTACAACTTAGGTGGAAGATCAGTGGGAACCCCAGTGAAATAGTGTCAACAGCTGTTTTTAGCTGTTTGCACGAGTTCTCTAAGTGTTCTGGGAATTTTCCGCTGGAGAACTCCCACAGAAATTGCAGGCAAAGGTTTCCAGCTCCTTTGTTTTTCTGAGGTTTCCCACGAGGCATGGGGTGGGGTGGGGGGCACAAGCATTCAAATCCCATGTAAATGAAGCAAGAGTGACATAACAGCAACTACCATCTGATTTCCCTTTCCCAATACAGGGCAGGCACCAATATAGGAAGTGCGCGCAGTAGAAATAGTCATTAGCCCTTACAGCCAGCCTCCTCCAATTAGAGAAGCCAAGAGAGACAGGCAGCAACACTTGCCTTTAGGGACAAGTGACCATAATATGATTGAATTTTATATTAAGTTTGAGAGTGATGTAGTCCAATCTGAAACTAAGGTCTTCAATCTAAACAGACGAAACTACAAGGGTATGAGGGACAAGTTGGCCATGGTAGATTGGGAGACTACACTAAAAGGTATGAAGGTGGACATACAATGGCTAACATTCAAGCAAATATTGCATAATTTGCAACAAACATATATTCCTCTACGGCTTAAAAACCCAAAAGAAAAAGTGATCCAACCATGGCTAACAAAAGAAATTAAAGCTAGTATTAAGTCAAAGGACGTTGCCAGAAAAAGCGGTCAGCCTGAGGGTTGGGATCATTTTAGAAATCAGCAAAGGGGGACCAAGAAATTGATAAAGAAAGGGAAAATGGAATATGAGCACAGACTAGCGAAAAATATAAAAACGGATTGTAAAAGTTTCTATAGGTATGTGAAAAGGAAAAGACTGGTGAAGGTAAATGTAGGTCCTTTACAGTCAGAGACGGGAGAATTCATAATGAGGAATGAGGAAATGGCAGAGAAATTAAATAAATACTTTGGGGTAGAAATTAGGTCGCGCCCCATCTGGGGCGCAAATATCGTCTGGACGCAAATATTAGCGCCTGGCGCTAATTATCGGCACTGACTGGAAACTTCACTTTTACCGCCCCGGGAGGTGAGTGGAGCGCTAAAGCAGGCGCTGCACACCTGTCTTAAGGCGCAAAGGCCAAGGAGTGAGGCGCTAACTCAGCGCGCGAGCGCAGCGCAGCTGCTGCCAGTTAGCGAGGGAACACAGACACACTGGCGCCGGCCACTTCTTAAAGCGGGGGGGGCCACTTGCTCCCCAGCCACACCCTGCTCATTGCAGCCTTGAATCTCGGCCTGGAGAGACCTGTGAATCCATTTTGCTGCCAAGCATGGAGAGGGTGAGAGAACGCGCTCATCGCTTCACCGAGCGGGCCTTGGATGCTCTGGTTGGCGCAGTGGAGCGCAGACGATGTATGCTCTTCCCTGAGAGTGGCAGGAGGCCTTTGCCACGCGAGTTCAGAAGAGTGTGGAGGGAGGTGGCTCAGAGCGTCTCCTCCAGGAGCATGGTGCCCAGGACCCATACTCAATGCCGCAAAAAGTTCAACGACCTCACTCGGGTCGTCAGGGTGAGTGGCTTTTTCTCAATACCTCTCCATCCCTCCATCTCAACCTCACTCTATGGCCAGAGGGTCTTAAAACCCCAATGCACAACACTCATCCAACACCTATGGCCCTTTCATCAAACACACACACACATTCCACACTTTGCATACAGTAAGGGCTATTCACCTATGGGAGGCACATCAGGCAAGACCATGGCTGCATACAGTAAGGGCTATTCACCTATGGGAGGCACATCAGGCAAGACCATGGCTGTATATTTACTCAGATGCTGTCCTTTTTCTTGCAGGCCAAGCTGGCTCATAATAGGAGACAGCAGCAACGGACAGGTGGAGGGCGGCCTCAGCTGCAACCCCTCAGCGATCTTGAGGAGGGCGTCCACAGGATTGTGGCAAGCCGGGTGATCGGTCCCGTCGCCACTGGAGACGCCGACCCCGTTCTGGACAGCAATGGTAAGGTCATCACCTTTTTGTCCTCTGTCCTTCCACTTGTCCCTCACAACACCAGCCTTTGACACTTTCAATCCAACTTGCTAACTCGCTGCACTTATTCCTCCCTTACTGCCACCCTGTCCTCATGCTAAAGCCACTCTTGTACCTCCCTGCATTCAGATGGTGATTCACCAGCTGTGGAGGCGGGCCCTGAAGCTGCCACTGGGAGTGATGCTGCAGCTGAGGAGGAAGAGGAAGCCAGAGCATCAGTGCCACTCTCTCCCGAGGAAGCCCATGCCCACACTGGGAACACGCCTTCCCCGGAGGGGAGCAGGGGGGAAGGGGCTGATGAGGGTGAAGCTCCAGAACCCAGCGGGCTGCAGCAACGCCATGGGGGGGGTAGGGAAGAACGGGGGCCTTCTCCCCAGAGGGAGAGTATGCCAGACACTCCTACTGCAATGGACGCAGAGGAGGAGCGGCTGATCGCAGAAATGAACACCCAGGCGGTGGGCATGCACACTGAGCTCATGGGTGCAGTGGGAAGGGTGCCCGAATGCATTGAGTCACTGGCAAGGAGTGTGGAGCACTTCGCTGTAGCACAGGCGGATGCCACACTAACGCTTAGTGCTGCAATTCAGTCACTGGCTGCCGTGATCCCATCTCTGACTGCTCTCATACAGACTCAGATTGAGGCCACGCGAGCACAGACTGCTGCCAACCTCGATGGTTCATGCACATGTCCCCGGGGCTGTCACCGCGCCGCAGCAGGCCAGCAATCTGTTCTCCGGCAGATTGCTCCGGATGCTGAAGTGCTGCCCCGTGGGAGTGCCAGTGTGTCGGGCGAGCAGGGAGTTGTTGTCCTCTCTCACGATGACAGCATTCCTGCTGCCAACACTGTCACTTCTCCACTGCACTTCCCACCGCCTGTAGGACAGACTGCTGCCGCCCATGCAGAGTTGGTGCAGTCTGCAGCCGGGCCCTCCAGGCCCAGAAGTGGTCGAGGCCGTCCTTCAGGGGCATCTGCAGTGTCAGGGTCTGACGAGCAGCAGCCTTCCACCAGCCTTGCTGCAGCCACTGAGGTCCCATTACGGAGGAGCAGTAGGGTTAGAAGGGGGGAAGTGCGCAAGGGTAGGAGATCACCCTCGAAGGGCAAAAAGTAGGAGGTGTGACAAAATGCTGGTCATTTTTTTATTAAAGGTCGAGGTTCATGGTCCAACTTTTGTTTAGTGTTTTGGACATTATCTCCAGGTTGTGAGAACCAGTTATGTTATTGACTGTTTTTTTGTGTTTATTTCTATGAGTTTGTCATGAGGAATTGACACACACAGAGTTTGTAAAATAAATAAGTTTCTGTATTCAAAATATACATGTTTGGTGGTTGGAATTATTGGTGCCTTGGCCGGCTTAGGGGTTGCGTGCTGGGTTCATTAATGTTGGTAGCAATGGCAGGGGCCCTAGAAGCGGCTTGCTATTAGCCGTTGACGGACGGCCCTTGCAGTTTGACCATTGTGGGCCGCCCTCCTGCCTTGGTGCTGCTGATGATCATCGTCCTCGTCCTCTTCCTCCTCTTCCTCCTCCTCCTCTGGTGGTGCTCCAAGGCCTGGTGGCATTGGCTGGGTCCTGAGGATTGCCATGTTATGCAACATGCAGCACACGACTACGAAGTTCGATACTCGCTCAGGCGAGTACTGCAGGGCTCCTCCGGAATGGTCCAGACAGCGGAACCGTTGCTTGAGAACGCCGATTGTGCGCTCAATTATGTTCCTGGTTGCTTAATGGCTCTCATTGTACCGCAGCTCAGCAGGGGTGTTGGGCGTACGGAGCGGTGTCATCAGCCAGGTGCTCAATGCATACCCCTTGTCCCCGAGAAGCCAACCAACTGGCTGATGCGGTGCCTCGAAAAGTTCTGCCACAGTAGTCTGGCGCAGGATAAAAGCATCGTGGCAGCTGCCAGGATACTGGGCATTGACAGCGAGTATCAGCTGTCTGTGGTCACAGACCAACTGGACATTCAAGGAATGGAACCCCTTTCTGTTCCTGAATTCCTCGGCATTCTCACGCGGAGCACGCAAAGCCACATGCGTGCAGTCAATGGCGCCCTGCACCATGGGGAAGCCCGCTACCCTCGCAAAGCCCAGAGCGCAGTCACGCTGCTTGTCTGGGGTCATGGGGAAAGAGATGAACTCTCGTCTCCTTCTGAAGAGGGCATTTGTGACCTGCCGGATGCAGCAATGCACCGCGAACTGGGAGATATTGGCGAGGTCCCCAGCAGCAGCTTGGAATGAGCCAGTGGCGTAAAAGTTCAAAGCCACTGTGACCTTCACTGCCACCAACAGAGACGTCCTGGACCTCAGTTGAGGCTGCAGATCTGGCTGCAGCAGGTGGCAGAGCTCAGTGACCACCTCCTTGCTGAATCGCAGCCTTCGCAAACACAGCTCCTCGGACATATGGATGTAGGAGAGCTGTTCACGATATACCCTGGGAGGGTAAGCTCTCCTGTACATACGCCTGATGGCCCTCCTCCGTCTGGCCATCATTGCCACTCTCTCTCTGCGTCTCTGTATCCTCCGATTCAGCTGGAGCAGGACGACGCCCCCAATCAGTGCAGCCCCCATATTCTCTTTGCAAGCAAAGTAATGAGGGACAGCAACTAAAGTAGCAGCAAAGTTAGGATCAATAGGCAAAACTACCTCACAAAGCGTTGAGTCAATGTAGAAGTCTCTCTCTCTCTCTCTCCGAATCTCTCTCTCTCTCTCAGAACGAGTGGTGCATAAATGTCGACCACAGAAAAAGACAGGAAGAGGCCCCCTTTAAATAGCGCCCCCCCCAGCCCCACAGCGATTGATAGCGTTCCAGTCTTCCGGTCGTTGGAAACGCCAGGCGGTAAGGCAGGGGGCGCCACTCAATTTCCGCTCCGGGGCGCCACAAGGGCGTTGCACCATGGAATGACGTCACAATCTGCGCGCGCAGGTGGTCGCAGCGGTAAGTTTTAGCGCCGCCGCACAATCTCAAGTTAAGTTCTCGAGCAGCGCAAACATCGCTGCGCCCGGGCGTTAGCTGCTTTGCGCCCCATTAGCGCCCTCTTAAGGCGCTAACGGGAGGCGCAACCAACTGAATTTTTACCCCTTTGTTTCTGTCGTCACGGAGGGAGACACAAAAAACCTCCCAGAAATACGAGGAAAACCAAGGGTGCGGCGAGAATGAGGAACTTACATAAGAACATAAGAACATAAGAAATAGAAGCAGGAGTAGGCCATATGGCCCCTCGGGCCTGCTCCGCCATTCAATAGGATCATGGCTGATCCGAACCTAGACTCACGTCCACTTCCCTGCCCGCTCCCCATAACCCTTAATTCCCTTATCAGCTAGGAAACTGTCTATCTCCGTTTTAAATTTATTTAATGTCGCAGCTTCCATAGATTTACTACCCTCTGAGTGAAGAAGTTTCTCCTCATCTCAGTTTTGAAACGGCAGCCCCTTATTCTAAGATTATGCCCCCTAGTTCTAGTCTCACCCATCAGTGGAAACATCCTCCCCGCCTCCACCCGATCAAGCCCCCTCACAATCTTATATGTTTCGATAAGATCGCCTCTCATTCTTCTGAATTCCAATGAGTAGAGGACCAACCTACTCAACCATTTCTCATAACTCAACTCCCTCATCTCTGGAATCAACCGAGTGAACCTTCTCTGAACTGCCTCGAGAGCAAGTATATCTTTTCTTAAATATGGAAACCAAAACTGTACGCAGTATTCCAGGCGTGGCCTCACCAGTACCTTGTATAACTGAGGCAAGACTTCCCTGCTTTTATACTCCATCCCCCTTGCAATAAAAGCCAAGATTCCATTGGCCTTCCTGATCACCTGCTGTACCTGCATACTAACCTTCTGTGTTTCATGCACCAGGACCCCCAGATCCCTTTGTACTGTAGCACTTTGCAGTTTCTTTCCATTTAGATAATAACTTGCTCTTTGATTTTTTCTGCCAAAGGGCATAACCTCACACTATCCAACATTATATTCCATCTGCCAAATTTCCGCCCACTCACTTAGCCTGTCTATGTCCTTTTGCAGGTTTTTTATGTCCTCCTCACTCACTGCTTTTCCTCCCATCTTTGTATCGTCAGCAAACTTGGATACGTTGCACTTGGTCCCCTCCTCCAAATCGTTAATATAGATTGTAAAGAGTTGGGGTCCCAGCACTGACCCTTGCGGAACACCACTAGTTACTGATTGCCAACCCGAGAATGAACCATTTATCCCAACTCTCTGTTTTCTGTTAGATAGCCAATCTTCCACCCATGCCAGTATATTACCCCCAATCCCGTGATTTTTTTATCTTGTGCAGTAATCTTTTGTGTGGCACCTTATCAAATGCCTTTTGGAAGTCCAAATACACCACATCCACTGGTTCCCCTTTATGCACCCTGTTTGTTACATCCTCAAAGAATTCGAGCAAATTTGTCAAGCATGATTTCCCCTTCATAAAACCATGCTGACTCTGTCCGATTAAATTATACTTATCCAAATGTCCTGTTACTGCTTCCTTAATAATGGACTCCAACATTTTACCAACCACAGATGTTAGGCTAACTGGTCTATAGTTTCCAGCCTTTTGTCTACCTCCCTTTTTAAATAAGGGCGTTACATTAGCAGTTTTCCAATCTGCTGGGACCTTTCCCAAATCCAGGGAGTTTTGGAAAATTACCACCAATGCATCCGCAATCCCTACCGCTGCAACACGGTGGCATAGTGGCTAGCACTGGTGCCTCACAGCACCAGAGACCCGGGTTCAAATCTGACCTCGGGTGACTGTCTGTGTGGAGTTTGCACATTCTCCCTGTGTCTGCGTGGGTTTCCTCCGGGTGCTCCGGTTTCCTCCCACAGTCCAAAAATGTGCGGGTTAGGTTGATTTGGCTATGATAAATTGACCCTTAGTGTTAGGGGGGGATTAAATATGTGGGGTTATGGGGATAAGATGGGATATGTTAGGGGGAATTAAATACGTGGGGTTATGGGGGTAGGGTGGGATATGTGTACTGTGGGGATTAAAGCAGGGACAGGGTACTGGATTTGGATGATCAGCCATGATCGTATTGAATGGTGGAGCAGGCTCGACGGGCCGAATGGCCTACTCCTGCTCCTAGTTTCTATGTTTATGTTTCTCTCAAGACCCTAGGATGTAAGCCATCAGGTCCAGGGGATTTATCCGCCTTAAGTCCCATTATCTTACCGAGTACCATCTCCTTAGTGATTTTAATCGTGTTTAGCTCCTCCCCCCCTATAGCCCCCCGTTTGTCCAGTGTTGCGATATATTTAGTATCCTCGACTGTAAAGACTGATACAAAATATTTGTTCAGCGTATTTGCCATCTCCGTGTTCCCCACTACTAATTTCCCGGTCTCGTCCTCTAAGGGACCAACATTCACTTTAGCCACCCTTTTTCTTTTTATATAACTGTAGAAACTCTTGCTATCTGTTTTTATATTTTTTGCTAGTTTACTTTCATAATCTATCTTCCCCTTCTTAATTAATCTTTTAGTTATTCTTTGCTGGCTTTTAAATGCTTCCCAATCTTCTATCCTCCCACTAGATTTGGCTACTTTATATGCCCTTGTTTTCAGTTGGATACTATCCTTTATTACTTTACTTAGCCACGGATGGCTGTCTTTTCTTTTACGCCTCTTTTTCCTCAGTGGAATATATTTTTCTTGAAAGTTGTGAAATACCTCCTTCAATGTACACCACTGCTCTTGTACCGTCTTACACCTTAATCTATTTTCCCAGTCCACTTCAGTCAACGCTGCCCTCATACCTTCATAGTCTCCTTTATTTAAGCTTAGTACGCTGGTTTGAGATCCAACTCTCTCACCCTCCAACTGAATTTGGAATTCAACCATGTTATGGTCACTCATTCCAAGGGGATCCTTTACTAGGACATTTTTTATTAATCCTGTCTCATGACACAGGACCAGATCTAAGATTGCCTGCCCCCTGGTTGGTTCAGTAACATACTGCTCAAGGAACCTGTCCCTAATGCACTCTATGAACTCTTCCTCAAGGCTGCCCTGCTCAATTTGATTTGTCCAGTCAATATGAAAGTTAAAATCTCCCATGATTATAGCTGTTCCCTTATTACAAGCCCCAACTATTTCCTGATTTATACTCCGACCAATAGAGTTACAAGTGTTAGGAGGCCTATAGACTATGCCCACTAGTGACTTTTTCCCCTTATTATTCCTTATCTCCACCCAAAGTTTTTCACTATCCTGATCCTTTGACCCAATATCATTTCCACTATTGCAGTGATTCCATCCTTTATTAACATAGCCACCCCACCTCCCTTTCCTTCCTGTCTGTCCTTCCTAATAGTCAAATACCCCTGGATGTTTAGTTCCCAGTCATGGTCACCTCACAGCCATGTTTCTGTAATGGCCACCAGATCATACCCATGTGTAGTTATTTGTACCGTCAACTCATCTATTTTGTTACGAATGCTGCATGCATTCAGATAAAGAACTTTTAAACATGTTTTGTGACAATTTATTCCTGCTTTTACCCCCTTTACTACTTTACCTTTATCTTTATATATTCTGTCGCTTCCTGACACACTCTGGTTTTTAATTTCCCCACTGCTAATTTGCTCTATTGCCTTCTCCGCTGACATTTTTATTCTTCGCTCTCTTGAAACCTGCCCCCCACTAATTAGTTTAAAGCCCTCTCTACAGCCCTAGTTATTCGATTCGCCAGGATTCTAGTCCCAGCACTGGCCAAGTGAAGTCCGTCCCAACGGAACAGCTCTCTCCCGTCCCAGTACTGGTGCCAGTGTCCCAAGAAGCAAAACCCATTTCTCCCACACCAGTCTTTGAGCCACGCATTTAACTCTCTGATTTTATTTACCCTAGCCAAATTTGCTCGTGGCTCAGGTAGTATTCCAGAGATTATTACCCTTGTGGTTCTGCTTTTTAATTTGGCCCCTAGCTGCTCATACTCCCTCAGCAGAACCTCTTTCCTTGTCCTATCTATGTCGTTGGTACCAACATGGACCATGACAACTGGATCCTCCCCCTCCCAACTCCAAGTTTCTCTCCAGCCCAGAGGAGATGTCCTTAACCCTGGCACCGGGCAGGCAACACAACCTTCGGGACTCTCGCTCTTGGCTGCGAAGAACCCTATCTATCCCCCTTATGATACTATCCCCTACCACTACAACATTTCTTTTTACTCCCCCCACTTGAATGGCTCCCCGTACCACAGTGCTGTGGCCAGGTTGCTCATCCTCCCTGCAGTCCCTGCTCCCGTCCTCACAGGGAGTAAGAGCCTCGAACCTGTTGGACAAGAGCAAGGGCTGCGGCTCCTCCAACACTACCTCCTGGATCCCCGTACCTGCCTCACTCATAGTCACACCCTCCTGTCCCTGACCACGGACTACATCTGAATTAGTTAATCTAATTGGTGTGACTACTTCCTGGAACACAGAGTCCAGGTAACTCTCCCCCTCCCTGATGTGTCGCAGTGTTTGAAGCTCGGACTCCAGCTCATCAACAGGGAGCCAGTGTTCCTCGAGCAGCCAACACTTACTGCAAATGTGATCACCGTGAGCATCAATGGTGTCCACCAGCTCCCACATATTGCAGCAGTAACACATCACCTGCTCTCCCATTCTAT
Organism: Squalus acanthias; assembly: GCA_030390025.1. NCBI lineage: Eukaryota > Metazoa > Chordata > Chondrichthyes > Squaliformes > Squalidae > Squalus > Squalus acanthias. The sequence goes on from CM059430.1 coordinate 115,815,161, forward strand.
GTAATTAATTAAATTTATTAATATTTTTTAAATACCTTCTGCCCCGCCTGATGAATATCACACCTTAGAAACTATAAACCACAGAGTTTAAGTTTAAAAAGAGAGAAATACTCACCAACCAATTACTTACCTGCTTTCTGGTGATGTCACACCTCGATTATTTTTTACCTCTCTCCCTCCCTCCGAGTTCGGAGACTGGTCCCGCCTTACCTGGTCTCTGGAGCCTTTTAAACCCTCTGCTGCCGCCTCGCCTCACGCAGGTCCGCCGCCGCACCAGGAAGCTGACAAAGATGGAAAAAGGAAGGAACACCTCCCTCCCCTCACTCCCTCACTCGCCAAACTCACAGCTTAACACCCTGTTCCAATCTGCACTCCGTGACAAACTGCACTCTAGTCTCCCTTATTTATACTGCTGAGATTTAAATAAGTGAGCTCTCTGGCATTTACAGAACCAGATTAGACCAGTTAATTAATTACCCTCACCTGCTCTCCAGCACAGAGCTTGCTTAGCCCTGCCCAAGCCTGGAAGATACTTAAAACTTGAAACAGTAAATTTAAATGCTAATTGCAAGCACGCAAGACTAGAATTTATAAAAATAAGAGATTAACCTTTAAGATTTACTCCCTCACTCACCAAACTCGCAGCTTAACACTCTGTTCCAATCTGCACACCGTGACAAACTGCACTCTAGTCTCCCTTATTTATACTGCTGAGATTTAAATAAGTGAGCTCTCTCTTAAAGAAATTATTATAGTAAAAAACAGTACTGGCAAAATTAATGGGACTAAAAGTCGATAAATCCCAAGGACCGGATGACCTACATCCTAGGGTTTTGAAAGAGGTGGCCTATGGGATAGTGGACGCATTGGTTTTCATCAGAGACCTGAAACGTTGACTTTGTTTCTCTCACCACAGAAGGTGCCTGACATGCTGAGCATTTCCAGCATTTTCGGTTTTATTTCAGATTGCCAGCATCCGCAGTATTTTGCTGTTGTATTAATGATCCTGATACATGGTTTTGAGTCATCAGAAATGGTAAGGTGGATTGTTGCGTGTCAAAAGCATCATAACAAGTTCTTGGGTACTCGGTATTAACTGCAGAACAAGGTGACAAATATCACGCACTAGCTGTGCATTGAAAGATTACCATTCCTGCTATGAGGTTGATGTCATTGTTTTATGGCTCATTTAAGGGTTCTATCAATTGTTTCCTGCACCTGTGGGAATCCTGCCAGCTATGGAATTACCCTGCTCACTCCCCTTTCTTTGCAGGTTCTATTTCGAAGGTAATGAATTGTGAGGCCTATCTAAAATAGAGGTCACCTTGCTAAGGCCATCCCCACGCCTCCACTACTCGCCTTCAAGCAGCCGCCTAACCTCAAAAGTACCATCGTTCGCAGCAGATTACCCATCTTTCAGGAGAACAGCAACCAAGACACCACACAACCCTGCCACGGCAACCTCTGCAAGACATGCCAAATCATGGACACAGATACCATCATTACACGTGAGGACACTACCCACCAGGTACACGGTACATACTCATGTGACTCGGCCAACGTTGTCTACCTGATACGTTGCAGTAAAGGATGCTCCAGAGCATGGTACATCGGCGAGACCATGCAGACACTGAGACAACGTATGAACGGACACCGCGCAACAATCGCCAGGCAGGAGGGTTGCCTCCCAGTCGGGGAACACTTCAGCAGCCAGGGACATTCAGCCTCGGATCTGCGGGTAAGCGTTCTCTAAGGCGGCCTTCGAGATACACGACAGCGCAAAATCATAGAGCAGAAACTGATAGCCAAGTTCCGCACTCATGAGGATGGCCTCAATCGCGATATCGGGTTCATGTCACGATACAGAACGTGACTTGACATCATGGCCGGTCTTCCCAGGTGTTTTTTTTTTTAAAAAGTCTAACACAAGAACACAAATTGACAGGATATGCAGCCAGCAGGTGGTTTGACACGTTGGACCCCCTGGGACACATCTCATTGTTTTGGCTATGCTCTTTGTTGTAGGGAATAATGTGAATAGATTTTGTCTGGGTTTAAATTGTGAATTCTGGGAGATTCTCTCATTGCTAACTTACCTGACGAAGGAGCGAACTGCTTCGAAAGCTTGCAAAATTAAATAAATCTGTTGGACTATAACCTGGTGTTGTGCGACTTCTCATTTTTATCTAAAATAGGATCAGTGAACTTTTTTACACAGCAGTGAGCTGCTGCCTGACTAATGTGACAAAGACCACCTGAAGATGGCTGGAAAGGTCCAATACCAATGAAATTCATGGCAGTGGTCACTTTCACTGCTGCAGACAATGCTGTGCTCCTTGTTAAAGTGGGCTGCAGGTATTTGGCCAACAGCTGTCATAATTCTCCAATAGCCTTCTAATGTATTGCCTCATAAAAAATCAAGGTAGAATCGAGCAGAAAATATAGCCCCATCACTCAAGGTGGTTTTGTTTCATGAAAACACAGGAAGCTGACATTCCTCTGCTTTGAGCTTGGGGAATGCTCAGTTCCAGGGGCAAAGCAGAGGGAAAAGGGGTGGAGACCCATGACACTGGGCGGGGGGAGAGTTTTGATCACATTCTCCCGTTCTCTCTCTACAACTTAGGTGGAAGATCAGTGGGAACCCCAGTGAAATAGTGTCAACAGCTGTTTTTAGCTGTTTGCACGAGTTCTCTAAGTGTTCTGGCAATTTTCCGCTGGAGAACTCCCACAGAAATTGCAGGCAAAGGTTTCCAGCTCCTTTGTTTTTCTGAGGTTTCCCATGAGGCATTGGGTGGGGTGGGGGGCACAAGCATTCAAATCCCATGTAAATGAAGCAAGAGTGACATAACCGCAACTGTCACCTTATTTTCTTTTCCCAATACTGGGCAGGCACCAATTAGGAAGGACGCTCAGTAGAAATAGTCATTAGCCCTTACAGCCAGCCTCCTCCAATTAGAGAAGCCGAGAGAGACGAGCAGCAACACCAAGAGGACACTAAAGAATAAGTGCCATTTTTTCTCACCCTCATTAAGCCTTTGTGGCTGGAAGCCTCCTGATTACTGGTTTTGGACAGCTGCAAGCAGGTCCCACAGTTGGCAGTCATTGCCGGTGTTAAGACCGTTGCTATGTAGTATTTTCCTGAATGATCTTGGTGTAGGAGTTGGGGAAATTATCTGCAGATGATACCAAGATATGTGCAAGAGTCAGGACTATAGACAATGCTCGACTACTACAAGCGGATCTAGATGCGCTGGCGGATTGAGCCCGTGACAGACAAATGGTGGTGAACTTAGAAAAGTGCAGTGTTATGAATGCGGGCCACACTCAGTTAAATGCTGCCTTAATGTCAAGGGCAGTCTCTCCCACCTCACCTCTGGAATTCAGCTCTTTTGTCCACGTTTGGACCAAGGCTGTAATAAGGTCTGGAGCCGTGTGGTCCTGGCGGATCCTGAAATGAGCATTGGTGAGCAGGTTGTTGGTGAGTAAGTGCCGCTTGATAGTATTGTCGACGACACCTTCAATCACTTTGCTGATGATTGAAAGTCGGCTGAAATTATCCAGTTGGGGGCAAGAGCAGGAAGCAGCACCAGTACAGTTATCAATGTACCGGAACAAGAGATGACCTCCTGGCTACTGGTTTTGGACAGCTGCAAGAAGGTCCCACAGTTGGCAGTCATTGCCGGTGTTAAGACCGTTGCCATTTAGTATTTTCCTGAATGATCTAGATGTAGGAGTTGGGGAAATGATCTACTGGTTTGCAGATATTACTAAGATATATGCAAGTGTCAGGTCTATAGACTATGCTCGACTACTACAAGCGGATCTGTATGCACCGAGCGATTGGGCCTGTAACTGGCAAATGATGTTCAACTTAGAAGAGTGCAGTGGGCAGGGCGATTGCTGAACATACATGCTCCCTTCAGGGAAAAGAACTAAAGCTGTTGAAGAAAGAAAGAGATCTAGGTGTTGTAGCATATAGATCTCTAAAGGTTCATCACCAATGCTGTGAAGCGATAGCTAGAGCGAATAGGGTGACAGGATGTATTTACAGGATACTTCACTTTAAACAAAGCATATTATTTTGTATTTGTACAAGACCTTGGTTAAGCCTCATTTAGAATAATGTGTCCAGGTTTGGCCTCCTCACATGGAAGGTGATATTGAGGCTTTGGAAAGGCTGCAGAGGAGGGCCAAAAGATTAATTCCTAGTTTAAAGCATCTTAGTTACCAAGATATGCTCAAAGAGCTGGGTCCCTACACGTTAGAGAAGTGCAGATTTAAGGGTGATTTGATTGATGTTTATAAGATGATGAAGGGATTACGTTGTGTTTCTGTTGACAATTTGTTTCAACTAAATCGATTATGGGGGACCAGGGGTCTCAATCTTTATCTTTATGTAAGGCCAGAACTGGGTTAGATGTTTGGAAGTGATTCTTTTCCCAGAGAATAGTGGACCTGTGGAACAGGCTGCTGGCTCGTGCGGTGAATGCTGATTCATTGAATTCCTTCATGCGAGAGCTGCACCTGTTTCTGGCTGGGGCATAGATCACCTCATACAAGAGGTAGGTACTAGATAACATTAATCAGGGCCAGCGTGGTCACCTGGATCAGTTTCAATCGCCTAAGGGGGTCGAAGAGGTATTTTTCAGCTTTTTTTCTCTAATTGGACTGGGTTTTTATCTGTTTTTTCGCCTCTTCCAGGAGATTCCATGGCTTCCGGGTGGGGAGTGTATGTATTGTGATGCACAAGACATCCCATTTATATGGGACAGGCTGGATGGACTAGTAGGTCTTCTCCAGTCTGGCATTTTTCTTATGTTCGTATGTCACTGCTGCAGTCCACTCAGATCTGCAGCAGCACTTGAGATTTCCACAACTATTTCCATGCACAATGCTCTGACAAGGGACAGGTTTTTACCTGGGCTACATTGCATCCAGATGGAGGGTGGGGAGGAAAATCTGCCCTCATGATATGATTCCCCTGATGGTTCAGTGATTTTATCCAGCGTATAGCTAAGCCATATAAATTAGGAAGGTCTTGGGTTTGGTCTCCAGTCTGTGCTGTGTTCGTTGATTGGTGATGGGGTCAATGACACCAGCACTTGGAGGTTAGGAAGGAGAAAAAAAATCATCTAGATTCTTTATTCTGATCATCCAATCGACCCCTGCTCAAAGCATGTGTGTGGAATAGCCTGCTAACACTCTCACTTTTAAGACACATGAATAAAGGCTACTTGGAAGAGGTACAGTATAAAGACCATGTAAAGTAAGTTCTCAAGTAGTTGTTAATCGATGGAATTTTCTAAATGTACATCCCGAAAAATGCTTGTAATTATCAACATCTGAACTGCAGCATGAACTAATTTTGGTTTGGCACACAAAGTATATAAAGAATAATGCATGTCCGGGGTACCTACATTGTAACTAATTTCCTCAACGGTTTTATATGATATCATAAATTGAAACTTGTGTAGTTTATAACTGTTATTTACCTTGAGATTATAGCTTTGAACTTATCATTACAATGCAAACACTGCCGCTTATCAGATTTCTTTTGTTCAGACTCTTTGGGGTAAAAATTCAGTTGGTTGCGCCTCCCGTTAGCGCCTTAAGAGGGCGCTAATGGGGCGCAAAGCCGCTAACGCCCGGGCGCAGCGATGTTTGCGCCGCTCGAGAACTTAACTTGAGATTGTGCGGCGGCGCTAAAACTTACCGCTGCGGCCACCTGCGCGCGCAGATTGTGACGTCATTCCATGGTGCAACGCCCTTGTGGCGCCCCGGAGCGGAAATTGAGTGGCGCCCCCTGCCTTACCGCCTGGCGCATCCAACGACCAGAAGACTGGAACGCTATCAATCGCTGTGGGGCTGGGGGGGGCGCTATTTAAAGGGGGCCTCTTCCTGTCTTTTATTGTTGGTGCCATTTTTGAACTATGCATTCTGAGAGAGAGAGGGAGAGACTTCTGGAGAGATTCAACGTTGTGTGAAGGAGTTTTCGGTACTGAGCAGCACTTTGCAGGTTCATTTTGATTTGCCATTCCTTGTATCGATTTAGAAGAGACTGTGGGAGCTGCACTCTGAGCTCTTTGCCTGGTACTCTCCATTGTTCTTTCCAGCACATTTGATGTGCAAGTCTCTCCAGGCCGAGATTCAAGGCTGCAATGAACAGGATGTGGATGGAAAGCAAGATTAACCATCCCCTTTAAGAACTGGCCCGTGCCATTGTGTGTGTGTTCCATTGCTGACTGACATTACATGAGCTTCGCCAGCGCTCTGAGTTAGCGCCTCACTCCTTGGCCTTTGCGCCTTAAGACAGGTGTGCAGCGCCTGCTTTAGCGCTCCACTCACCTCCCGGGGCGGTAAAAGTGAAGTTTCCAGTCAGTGCCGATAATTAGCGCCAGGCGCTAATATTTGCGTCCAGACGATATTTGCGCCCCAAATGGGGCGCGACCTAATTTCTACCCCTTTTTATTATACAGATAACATATCATGGCAGAAGCATATAGCAAATGTGCTTCATGTGTCATAATACACACTGAAGGAGTAATCATTTATAATATAACCATCTCAAATGACTATTGGGAATTAGATGGTGAGTGCATAATATAGATTATTAATGAACTGCTTTGCAGAAAAAGTCTGCAGTACTCATCATATTTATGGGTCCTTAAATATAAGATAGTCACTAATAAATCCAGTTAGGAATTCAGGAGAAATTGCTTTATCTATAGAGTGGTGAGAATGTGGAAATCGCTACCGAAAGGAGTAGTTGAGGTGAATAATATAGATTCATTTAAAAGGAAGCTAGATAAGCACATGAGGGAGAAAGGAATAGAAAGATATGTTGATAGAGTTAGATAAAGTAGGGTGGGAGCATAACCACCAGCTGGGCCGAATGGCCTGTTTCTCTGCTACACATTCTATGTAATTCTATGTAAAGACTGATGTAACATTCGAGTGTAAACTTGCTTTACATTATGCCTACCTGGCCCATCCCTTCCTTAGCTAAACTACAACCTTTCAAAATCAAACTCAAACTATTAACCTGTTCATATCGTATCACAACAGAAAATTAATCTAAAATAAAAACAGAAAATGCGGGAAATACTCAGCAGGTCAGGCAGCATCTGTGGAGAGAAACAGAGTTAACGTTTCAGGTCGATGACCTTTCGTCAGAACTGGAAAAAGTTAGAGATGTAACAGATTTTAAGCAAGTGCAGGGGCAGGGACAGGGGGGGAAATTAATCTATTTCCTGCCCCTCATGCCAGTTTCTCATGTCTGAGAAACTATGACAGGTCTCTATCGTCAAGAAACAACTGCACTTATTGGAAGGAACAAGCTTCATGCACTGAATGACCTATTCTTGTGTTGTGCATTCTTATGTTTTATGCTTGCAGTGAAACATCAGTCAATTGTGATCTTGAAGACTTAACAGATTTGCCTCCTATATGTTTGTTCAAGTGCAAAACCTCCTTCCCCCATCATACAGATTAAGACTTGTTCCAGTCTAAATAGGTAGATGTTGTCTGGCAAATGGTCTGGGGCTGGTGATCCAAATACCACACTCCAGAAAACCGAACAGTAGATCAGACTGTCCAGACATGCCATCTGTCTAAACAAGGGCGTGCTAAATTTTTGCAGGGAGAAAAATAAAATTCAGCTCTGAGCACAATTTAGAAAAAAATACAGGGGAGATTTTGTTCCTGACGTTTTCCTGGAATATTTCTCACCTGTCCTCACCTCACAGATCAGGTAGAATCATAGAATCGTGGAATCATTACAGCACAGTAAGGGGCCATTCGGCCCGTTGAGCCCATGCCAGCTCGCTGCAAGAGCACTTCTGTGTGAGGATCAAAATTATATTGTAAGAATTACGGTATCTAGCTGTGCTCATAATTTATTTATAGCTACAGCCAAACAGAGACTGTGTTCAGTTTGGATCGGTGAGCATACCAATCCCACTGAACTAATCTGCTCACTCATGACACTCTGCTGTTGTTTGCATTAACCTCTACGGGAGAAATATGGGGAAAAAGAGATGAGAATGACTGGAATATTACAGATGTATACGTCAGAGTTTCAGTCTACTATTTATTTTTAAACAAGGAAAGTCATAGAGAAAATGAAAATTGGGAAATGTCCCTGAGTAATTTTTTCTTGGAAACTGAACACGGAACAGCCAAGAATAAATAAAACCTGTTCCATTGGTCCCAAGTTCAAGGTTATGGATGCTTACCATTGCTAATTTAACCTGGTTCATGCACTAATTTTTCTTCATTAATCTGCGTTTATAAATCTTCAATGTAATTTACCTTCCCTTCGGCTACTAATATCTTTCTAAGTATCTTTTGACCAAGAATCACGTGGTGTGATGTTTCTCAATAATAACTTTGTTAACAGGCGGTCCACCTAGCTGCAAATGACCATAACAGGTCAACCTCTTGTAAAATGTCATTCATCCTTACATTTTACTTTATAATGTTATACACAGTTCAGTGCCCTCTGACTGGTATCTAAGTTACATTGCGACTTTTGCATCATTGAAAACGGCACAAAAGTAACAGTATAACTTGGGAGTCAGGTTCTGATCTGATCCTGAAGCACAGTGGGACTCCATTGTGGAAACCATTGATATTTCTATTACCTGACTATTAGTGCACCTGAAGTATGCTGTGCGTGACCAGACCTGAACCTCATTACTTAATGGTTCAAGTAATTTGCGTAACCCCAATCTGGCAGGGTCTAGTGGTGAAGGTGGGGGTGGAAAGTCAACATTGCTCCATAAACAGCAGCCAGAAGATCTTCAGTGCCAATCCCTGGCCTAATATCCCTGTAACAAATGGACATAAAATGGACATAAAATTCAGCTCTGAGCACAATTTAGAAAAAAATACAGGGAAAATTTTGTTCCTGACGTTTTCCTGGAATATTTCTCACCTGTCCTCACCTCACAGATCAGGTAGAATCATAGAATCGGGGAATCGTTACAGCACAGTAGGGGGCCATTCGGCCCGTTGAGCCCATGCCAGCTCTCTGCAAGAGCACTTCTGTGTGAGAATCAAAATTATATTGTAAGAATTACGGTATCTAGCTGTGCTCAGCTATCATGGGTGACTTTAATCTACATATAGATTGGGCTAACCAAATTAGTAACAATACTGTGGAGGAGGAATTCCTAGAGTGTATACGGGATGGTTTCCTGGACAAATATGTCGAGGAACCAACTAGAGATCAGGCCATCTTAGACTGGGTATTATGTAATGAGAAAGGATTAATTAGCAATCTTGTTGTGCGAGGCCCCTTGGGGAGGAGCAATCAAAATATGATAGAATTCTTCATTAAGATGGAGAGTGAAGTAGTTGACTCAGAGACTAGGGTCCTGAATTTAAATAAAGGAAACTACGATGGTATGAGGCGCGAGTTGGCTAGGATGGATTGGGGAGCGTTACTTAAATGGTTGACGGTGGATAGGCAATGGCAAACATTTAAAGATCGCATGGATGAACTACAGAATTTGTTCATCCCTGTTTGGCATAAAAATAAAACAAAAAAGGTGACTCAACCGTGGCTAACAAGAGAAATTAGGGATAGCATAAGATCCAAGGAGAGGACATATAAATTGGCCAGAAAAAGCAGCAAACCTGAGGATTGGGAGCAGTTTAGGATTCAGCAAAGGAGGACAAAGGGATTAATTAAGAGGAGGGAAATAGAATATGAGAGTAAGCTTCAGGGACAATAAAAACTGAGTGTAAAAGCTTCTATAGATATGTGAAGAGAAAAAGATTGGTGAAGTCAAGCGTAGGTCCCTTGCAGTCAGAATCAGGGGAATTTATAATGGGGAACAAAGAAATGGCTGACGAATTAAATACATACTTTGGTTCTGTCTTCACAAAGGTGGACACAAATAAACTCCCAGAGTTGTCGGGGAACATAGGGGAAAAAATTCAGTTGGTTGCGCCTCCCGTTAGCGCCTTAAGAGGGCGCTAATGGGGCACAAAGCAACTAGTGCCCGGGCGCGGCGATGTTTGTGCCGCTCGCGAAATTAACTAGACATTTTGCGGTGGTGCTAAACATTACCGCCATGATCTCCTGCGCCGGTAGATCGTGACGTCAGTCGAGTGCGCAATGCCCCAGTAGCGCCCCGGAGCGGATATTGAGTGGCGCCCCCTGCCTTACCGCCTGCCACTAGCAACGACAGGTTGAGGGGAGCGTTTTGCAGTCAGGAAGGGACTGGGGGAGCGCTATTTAAAGGCGACCGCTTCCTGCCTTTTATTGTTGGCGACATTTTTGAACCACGCATTCTGAGAGGGAGAGAGATAGACTTCTGGAGAGATTCAACGCTGTGTGAAGGAGTTTCGGGTATTGAGCAGCACTTTGCAGGTTCATTTTGATTTGCCCTTCCTTGTATCGATTTAGAAGAGACAGTGGGGGCTGCACTCTGAGCTCTTTTCCTGGGGTTCTCCACTGTTCTTTCCAGCAGATTTGATGTACAGGTCTCTCCAGGCCGAGCTTCAAGGCTGCAATGAGCAGGATGTGGATGGAAAGCAAGATCAACCCTCCCCTTTAAGAACTGGCCGGGGCCATTGTGTCTGTGTTCCATTGCTGACTGACATCACATGAGCTTCGCCAGCGCTCTGAGTTAACGCCTCGCTCCTTAGCCTTTGCGCCTTAAGACAGATGTGTAGCGGCTGATTTAGCGCTCCAATCACCTCCAGGGGCGATAAAAGTCAAGTTTGCAGTTGGAGGCGATAATTCGCGCCAGGCGCTAATCTTTGCGCCCGGCCGATAATTGCGCCCCAAACGGGGCGATACTGAATTTTTCCCCCATAGGGTCTAATGAGAGGGAGGAATTGAATGAAATCAGTATTTGTAGGGAAATGGTGTTAGGGAAATTGACGGGGTTGAAGGCCGATAAATCTCCAGGGCCTGATAATCTACATCCTAGGGTATTTAAGGAAGTGGCTCTAGAAATAGTAGATGCATTGCTGGTCATCTTTCAAAATTCTATAGACTCTGGAACAGTTCCCATGGATTGGAGGGTAGCTAATGTAACCCCACTATTTAAAAAAGGTGGTAGAGAAAAAACGGGGAATTATAAACCGGTAAGCCTGACATCGGTAGTGGGCAAAATGCTAGAGTCCATTATAAAAGATGTAATAGCAGAGCACTTGGAAAACAGTGACAGGATCGGACAAAGTCAACATGGATTTACAAAAGGGAAATCATGCCTGACTAATCTACTGGAATTTTTTGAGGATATAACTGGTAGAATAGATCAGGGAGAAACAGTGGATGTGGTGTATTTCAGAAGGCTTTCGATAAGGTCCCGCATAAGAGATTAGTGTGCAAAGTTAAAGCACATGGGATTGGGGGTGAGGTACTGATTTGGATAGAGAACTGGTTGGCAGACAGGAAGCAGGAAGCAAAGAGTTGGAATAAACGGGTCTTTTTCCGAGTGGCAGGCAGTGACTAGTGGGGTACCACAGGGATCGGTGCTAGGACCCCAGCTATTCACAATATATATTAATGATCTAGACGAGGGAACTAGATGTAATATCTTTAAGTTTGCAGACAACACAAAGCTGGGTGGGCGTGTGTGCTGTGAGGAGAATGCAGAAAAACTCCAGTATGATTTGGACAGGTTGGGTGATTGGGCAGATGCAGTATAATGTGGATAAATGCGAGGTTATCCACTTTGGTTGCAAAAACAGGAAGACAGATTATTATCTGAACGGCAATAGATTGGGAAAAGGGGAAGTGCAACGAGATCTGGGTGTCCTTGTGCACCAGTCGCTGAAGGTAAACATGCAGGTGCAGCAGGCGGTTAAGAAGGCAAATGGTATGTTGGCCTTCATAGTGAGAGGATTCGAGTACAGGAGCAAGGATGTCTTGCTGCAGTTGTACAAGGCCTTGGTGAGACCACACCTTGAGTATTGTGTGCAGTTTTGGTCGCCTTATCTGAGGAAGGATGTTCTTGCCATGGAGGGAGTGCAGCAAAGATTTACCAGACTGATACCTGGGATGGCAGGAATGACGTATGAAGAGAGATTGGGTCGATTAGGCTTATATTCGCTAGAGTTTCGAAGAATGAGAGGGGATCTCATTGAAACTTATAAAATTCTAACAGGACTAGACAGACTAGATGCAGGAAGGATGTTCCCGATGGCGGGGGAGTCCAGAACCAGGGGTCACAGTCTAAGGTTAATGGGTAAGCCATTTAGGACTGAGATGAGGAGGAATTTCTTCACCCAGAGAGTGGTGAACCGGTAGAATTCTCTACCACAGAAGACAGTTGAGGCCAATTCATTAAATATATTCAAGAAGGAGATAGATATATTTCTTAAGGCTAAAGGGATCAAGGGATATGGGGAGAAAGCAGGGACAGGGTACTGAATTTGGATGATCAGCCATGATCTTATTAAATGGCGGAGCAGGCTCGAGGGGCCGAATGGCCTACTCCTGCTCCTATCTTCTATGCTTCTATACTTTTGGATCCTGTCTGTTTCCTACCTCCAATTGTAGAAAGCTGGGCTGAAGTTTTAAAACCCTATTCTTCTGGTTGTCCTTCAAAATGGGCAACCCACCAGCAATACAAGAAGAAAAAGAGGCAACAGGAACAAGATGTCTACTCGCATCTCATTTACATGGCTGCCCTTGACTTTTTTTGTGCCCTTTTAAAGAGGATGGAGACCAGTGTTACAAGTCTATTGCCTTTTTTCCTGTGCTTTAACCCAGGAATGAGAGTTCCACAGGTGGAAGTCACAGGAAAATCAGATAAAAATCTATTAATTGTGAAGCAAAGAAATGCTTAAAATTAACAAGAATGCATCCTTTTTAATGTAAAACTTAAACATTTTCCAGGGGAGCAAGTCTCATCTACTTTGTGCCTTCAGCATTTGTATTTCCCTCTTGAGGGTTTCATGTACGTATGTTGGGTATATTTACAACAAGTTTCAAACTCTGTAACTACTTATTTTTATGTTACTGGCTTATAATCAAGGACATACTTCAAGTTCCAGATTTTGGGGCCTGTATCAATGTTATTGAAGCTGTTGGCCAGCCTTTGCCAGATTTCCAGATTGGCATGTATGAAAATGGCTCTTCCAATATTTATGTAAAATGATCCAAGCACTTTAAATAGTATATGTGCTAATATTCCTAAGAGCATCACATAATATTACTTCAGAGCTTGTCTAATGTGAGAAAATTACTCACAAAAGTCCTTTGAAGGCTATGGCATTTTCTGACAGTGAGTTCAGGCCCATGCCTAAAATTTCCCAGAGTGAGTGCCTAAAGCAGAACCAAATTAAACACTTCCACTCTGAACTAGTCAACAACAATTTAATGGTAAGTTAAATAGTTAAATAATGGTAAGCTAACAGTGACCTTAACATGATTGCATTCAATAGTAGGTTGAGAGGGAGAAGGATGCATCACAAACTAAGATAATGGGCGAGAAATTCATTATAGCCAAGAAATGGGCAGTGTTTAGACTAAAAATGGTTAAGTAGCGGCTGTTGAAAATCATCTAGGCTGCACGCAAATTTTGTCCTCAATCTTCATTAAAATGATTGCAGTCATGATTCTAAAAGCTCAGGCTCATTGGCATTACACTGAAAAGATGAAACAATATCGGGGGCAGTCTAAACGCAAGTAATGATTGCCACAGGCTTTTTTCACTACTTAAAGGGGAGCTTCATTGATGCTGCAGCACCTCATTCTCAGCATTGTTGGGTGTGCAGCTGCCTCAACAACCCTAAGAAGGAGGACAAGGAGAAGGAGCACTTATTTACAAATCCTGATGGTAGATCGCTGCCCCAGGGAGAGAGCCCGGAGGTTTTCTGATGAAGCTTTGGAGGCATTGGTTTTAGCAGTGGAGAGAAGGCGGGTGGTCGTGTACCCGTCAACTAGCAGGAGGCCCTCGCCACAAATCAGCTGGACTATGTGCAGGGAGGTGGCACACCACGTCATGGCCAGCACTGTGGTCCCCAGGACCCACACACAGTGCAGGAAGAAGTTTAACGAGCTCACACAGGTGGTCAGGGTGAGTGACAGCTTCAACAAATGCTACATACCGCCAACTGTACCACAAGATTCACACACAGCTCAATGCCCACACACATCCCCAGCACTCACCCACCAACAATTTCTACCTAGCAACACTAACACCCACATCTCACACCTTGCACACAATGATAGCTATTCAACTGTGGCAGGCACAAGGGTCATTAGTTATTAAAATTCATGTGATATGTGTGAAATGTTTATAGATAAATTTATTAATTGTGTTTGAAATATTTTGTGGTCTCTCTCATTTCACCTTTGCGCCCAGGAGGACGCTGTGATATGGCCTGAGACAGAGATTGTATGATGGGGATGTGGTGAGCTACGGAGATCTGGGGTTTCATTCATGCGAATCGGAGTTTGATGAGCCGGCCACAGACAGCCCAACCGGAAGGCCGATTGTCTCGCTCCCTCTGATCTCTCTGCCATAGATCATGGGCGCTAATGGGTCGCTGAGGCAGTCACGCCGCAGCGAGGCGAATCCAGCGCTTCACGCCAAATTCGAGCCCCCCGTAGTGACGCCGCTACGAGTTAGCGCCGGGGACTTCAGCGCCAGGCAGATCGTGACGTCAGTGAGCGTGCCACTGGGTGTCTGATCTGCCAAATTGAGTATCGCCCCCTGCCTTAGCACCTCGCCCCGACAGCGACAGGGAGAGGAGGCATGAAGCAGTCGGTAGCCGGCTCCAGGGGTGCTACTTAAAGGGATCATGAGTAATGAGTCGCAGCTCTCAGGTTAGTGCAGTTTCACTGCTTCCTTGTCAGTTTGAGATAGATCAAGAGTTGAATTCAGTCATTCAAAGGTTCTTTATTCTCCAGAGTGTTGCGGCTTCTGAAAGTTAGTTACAGGCAACACGGTGGCATAGTGGTTAGCACTGGTGCCTCACAGCGCCAGGGACCCGGGTTCGAATCTGACCTCGGGTGACTGTCTGTGTGGAGTTTGCACATTCTCCCCGTGTCTGCGTGGGTTTCCTCCGGGTGCTCCGGTTTCCTCCCACAGTCCAAAAATGTGCGGGTTAGGTTGATTTGGCTATGATAAATTGACCCTTAGTGTTAGGGGGGGATTAAATATGTGAGGTTATGGGGATAGGATGGGATATGTTAGGGGGAATTAAATACGTGGGGTTACGGGGGTAGGTTGGGATATGTGTACTGTGGGGATTAAAGCAGGGACAGGGTACTGGATTTGGATGATCAGCCATGATCGTATTGAATGGTGGAGCAGGCTCGACGGGCCGAATGGCCTACTCCTGCTCCTAGATTCTATGTTTCTATGTTTCTATTTATTCTCACAAAATATCAAAGTGCTGCACTTCCTTATATTAATGGGGGCTGTACTGGCAGTCAACCTCGCCCTCCAGGATCTACTGCGGAGGGAGTGCAGGCAGCGAGAAAGAATGGAATATGTGGCCAGAGGGAAGAGGAGGGCCATCAGGGCTCTCAACAGGAGGCGTTACCCTCCGAGCGTCTTCCGACAGCAATTCTCCTCCCTCCAATTAAGCCAGGAGCAGTGTGTTAGAAAGCTCCGCTTCAGCAAGTAGGTGGTCACAGAACTCTGCCACCTCCTGCAACCAGACTTCGAGCCTCAGATCAAGATGAGGACAGCTCTCTCAGTGGCAGTCAAGGTCATCGTCGCCCTCAATTTCTTCACCAGCGGATCCTTCCAATCTGCAACAGGGGATATAGCTAACATCTCGCAGTTCTCCATCCATCGCTGCATCCGGGAGGTCACAGAGGCTCTCTACAGTAGGAGAAAGGACTACATTTCCTTCCCCATCACCAGAGAGAAGCAGGACAAGCATGCATGTGGCTTTGCCAGGATAGTGGGCTTCCCCATGGTGCAGGGCGCCATTGACTGCACCCATGTGGCTTTGCGGGAACAAGTTGGTGTGCGACCACAGACAGCGAATTCTCAATGTGAATGCCCGCTAACCTGGCAGCAGCCACGATGCCTTCATCCTGCGCCAGACCGGTGTTCCAGCACTCTTCCAGCCACCACATCAAGCTCGCGGCTAGCTAGTCGGAGACAAGGGGTATCCGCTCTCCACCTGGCTCATGACTCCCCTCCACAACCCCAACACTCCTGCACAGCACTCATATAATGAGAGCCATGCCGCCACCAGGAACATCATCGAGCAGACTATCAGGGTGCTCAAACAACGGTTCTGCTGCCCTGACCACTCGGGAGGAGCCCTCCAGTACTCGCCAGAGCGGGTGCCCCATTTTGTCGTGGTGTGCTGCATGTTCCACAATCTGGCTATCATGAGGGCCCAGCCCTTGCCAGCAGGGATTGCGGGACCTTCTCAGGAGTAGGAAGAGGGTGAGGAGGAGGAGGAGGACAACGAGGAGGATGAGGAAGACGAGGAGGAGGAGGAGGAGGAGGAGGAACAGGAACAAGGGAGGAGGCAGCCATTTAATCAGCCTTCGGGAAGGGCGGTCCGTGACCATCTCATCAGACTGCGGTTCCAGTAAATTCAACCCAGATCCCCGTTGCTCACCACATCTCCATCATTCCATCCCTGTCGCAGGCCATATCACAGCGCACAGCTGAAATGAGAGACAGTACAAAATTATCCGAAGTGAATTAATAAATTTATCAATAATCAGTGAACACATCTTTACAACAATATTCACTATTCACCCTTGTGCAATCCCTTCGTGCCTCTCGTTACTGTGCCTTTGCCTGCTCTAGTGCACCTACGAAGTGTTGGCCCAGTGGCTGCAGCACGGCTGGTGGAAGGCTGCTGAGAGTCCGTGCGGGAGACTTCAGATGGCCTTGCAGGACGTCCTTGACCAGCTCTGGGCCTGGAAGGCCTGGCTGTAGACTGCACCACCTCAGCATGGGCGGTAGCCGTCTGGACTGGTTGGATGACAGGCAGCGACAAGGGCAATGGCGGAGTGGCAGCGGTGGGAGCAGGAATGCAGTCATCGTGAGAGAGGACAGCAAGTTCCTGCTCCACTGACCCACTGCTGCTCCCCCGGGGCAGCACCTTAGCATCACTAGCAATCTGTTGCAGCACAGATTGCTGGCTTGCTGAGACACCATGAAATGCCCGGTTGACGGTCAGAGCTTGCGTGGCATCAAGCTGAGACTGCATGAGAGCAGTCTGAGATTGAATGGCACCAACCATAGATTGCATCACAGCACTAAGACGTTGCGTCGCTTCCACCTGTGTTGCA
This sequence comes from Squalus acanthias, assembly GCA_030390025.1. Classification (NCBI taxonomy): domain Eukaryota; kingdom Metazoa; phylum Chordata; class Chondrichthyes; order Squaliformes; family Squalidae; genus Squalus; species Squalus acanthias. The sequence continues at coordinate 115,832,400 of CM059430.1, forward strand.
ATGGAAGCTGCCAATCGCCCATCACACGCGGCATCAGGTCTGGTTCCCAACGGTCTCTCTGGGAGTCTACCATTCTTTGCAGACTGGAAATGATGGGCTCCATGGTGTGCGCAGAGCTTTGTGCAATGTTGGAGGCAGACTCCGCCATGCTCCTTACCATTGGCGAGAGGCTCTCGCGCAATCTTGCCATTGCATCTATGATCTCCGTGTGCATGCCCATCACCCTTCTTCTAAAGGCCGCCACATCGAGGCCCTCATCGGAGTCCTGTGCAGCAGAACTCGCGCGCGAACTCGCCCTCTGGGGAGCTGGCCCCTGAGCTACCCTTTCCCCCGGCCTTGCTGCAGCCCACTCATCCGCGGTGCATCACCCTGTGCAGATCCCGCTACTATACTAGCCTCTAAAGAACGCGTAGTGCTAGTATCTGAGCTGGTGCCTGCGGGTGAGACATGCAGTGACGCGGTGTGTTCTTCCTCCTCCTCTTCTCCCACATCGCTCTCAACAATGCCCTCAGGGACAGGCTGCTCAGCTGCTTGCTCATTATCTGAAAGTATAAAGGTGCAAGAGACGGTTAAGTTGAGGGGAGGGGTGCAGGAAGGGAGAAATGCATGCATACAGCATGATTAGCTGGAAAGTGCGAAAGGCTTGTTGGATGAGGGGGAAGTGGGATGTGAGAAGAAGGAATAGGGATGAACATACCGTTGTTGTCCCCAGGGGGGTCAACGTCGGCAGTGGCCATGGCGCCCACCACCTGGCGCCCAACAATCTCCAGCACTCTATTCTCCAGTGCCGATAGTAGTTGGGTGTCGGCTTGTCCCCTGCCTGTGCGCTCCTGCTCCCTCCTGTTGTGAGCCACCTTGGCCTACAAGAGAAAGGAAAGTGTGTGAGTGAGTGTGGAGAAATGTGTTTGGATGATGTGCCTGCCATAGTTGAATAGCTTTCATTGTGTGTAAGGTGTGAGATGTGAGTATGAGTGTAGGTAGGTAGTGATTGTTGATGGGTGAGTGCTGGGGGTGTGGTGCTTTGGCCAGTGTGTGCAGACTGTGGTTCAGATGGTGGTATGTAGCATTTGTGGAGGCATTGGGCTCGATTTTGCCATTGGGGTCAGGCTGGGGCGTGTCAGGTGGTTTTCGTGTCAGGACCCCAACTCCGATGTGAAGTGGGAAAAAAGTGCGATTTTCCCCCAATTGGGCAATTGATTTCCAGCATGTGGGAACCCCTGGCCCAATTAGTCTTTCCATCCTGAAAGTCGCCTCCGATGACGTCATCAGTGCTGCTGGATTTAAGGCCTGCAAGCAGCCTTGCTTCTTCTGGAGACTGGAAACGCTTTGGACATTGTATGAAGGACTTCATTTACTGACCATATCCACCAGCAAGTAAAATTGTGCACCTCGCTTTGATGAGCCCTCCCTCCAAGCTCTGGTGCAGGGAGCAAGATCTAATAAGGAGGTGCTCTTCCCTTCCTCAGGGAGAAAAAAGCCACCACAACAGACTAAAGCTGTGTGGCTGCAAGTGGCCCAGGAGGTCAATGCCAGCTCTATGTGCCGCAGAACCTGGCTGCAATGCAGGAAGAGGTTTCATGACCTTCTCCGCACAGGAAAAGTGAGTATGACTTTCTCATCACCCTCAGTCTCATCCCCATCGCTTCTCCTCACCAGCACTCTGCTTTGCCAACCTCTTCCTTTACATCCCACTTGACACTGACATCCCTGCACCCTTACCCATTCCCTCTCTCTCTAAGGTCACATTCACTTAACTATTCGACCATGCAGCCCTCACACTCCCTATCACTGTGACGCAATGACAACAACTTACAACACACAGGGAGGGCCCTTTGTCTCCTTCTAAGCATCTATGCTATGGATTCTCTACACTCACTCCTTCATTCTCACTCAAACTCCACTTCTGTCCCTCATTGCAGGAAAAGAGAGCCCACAATAAGAGGGAAAGAGTGAGGACAGGAGGAGGGCCACCCTCAGTAGCCCAGCTCACCACCTCGGAGGAGGCGGCCCTGGAAATTGCCGGGATCGAGGAGGATTCCCAAGTGGGGGACGGACAGGCGGGCGCATCACAGCAAGCTGGTGACAGAATAGTTTGGCATCTCTCTCATTGACATTGCATGAGTGACTGATAATGATTCTGATGCTCTAACAGATTGACTTATGATCATCTGCACAATTCAATGTGCATGCAACCTTTACCTCACATCTCTAACTCTTTCCTTTACTCCCCCACAGGACCATCGAGAGCCCCCGTCCCCACTGTCCAGGAGGAAGAGCCTGAGCTTCCAGACTCCTCAGAGGAAGCTGCAACCTCTGAGGGCGCTCCGTCAGCAGAATTAAGCACACCCTGCACCAGCGCAGACACTCACACCTCGGTGGGACCTTCGGGACATAGAGTAGAGTTGTCACCTGGTGTATCACAGCTCACAAGTGAGCATCAGCAGATGGTGGAGACAGGGACAGCAGTGGAGAGTCCTCGTCGCAGTGGAGAGGACGCTCCCAGCTCGGCTCTGCTGCATGTCGACCCTGTGCCTCCGGGTCCATCCAGAAGGAGAGCGATGCTCGAACTCCAGGAACAGGTGCAGGAGTCTCTGGCAGGTTTTGTCTCCAGGGTCGCTGCGAGTGTGGAGCGAATGGAGGAGTCCATCACTAACATGAGCAGAGCCTTTGTGGAGGCGTTGGCGCATGAACGCATCACCACGGAAAGGATGGCAACCTCCTTGGAAAGGATGGCTACCTCCATGGTAAGGCTGGCTACCTCCATGGTAAGGCTGGCTACTGTAGTCACTAGGGTGTAATGTTGTGTTTAATTTTGAAAAGCCATCAGTTGCTTATTGTCATAAAAAATTATGATGGCAAACTGTTGCAGTTGTGGCATGTGTCATTTCGTTAATGGGACTTCCACATTGAGGGCTTAGGGCGACTCGCAATTGTCAGTATGGTGGTCAGCGTGATGGGAATCCGCAGGTTCTTGGCCATTGTCGATGGTCTGATAAGAAGGTGTGAGGCAAAATTGTTTGATTGTGCAGGCTAAGCAAATCTGGCCAAGAGGAGTGCGTCCCTTGCATCCCGGGCATCAATATGGTTGCGCGCTGGCGCCTTCTGGCCTGTGCAGCTTCAGGTGGGTGAGCAGCAGCTTGGCGCTCCTGTTGTTGCTGCTGCTGTTGGTGGTGCTGTTGTTCATGGTTCTGCTGCTGCCACGGCTGGTCTTCGTCCGAATCTGATATCCAGGAGGAAAGGAAATAAATGGTTCCCATGCTTCTGGTATATGCCTCAGTTGAGGAAGCGCTCAGTCAAGGTGGGAGAGGGGTTTCCCAGGAGGTCACACTGGAGATGGGTGTCAGGCTCCAAACTTCCACAACAATGAGTAGGCCTGCTAAAAGTTCCCCCAGACCTGAGACAACAAAGTTCTGCCACCTGCAAATGATGATTGTTGAAAACTCCTTTTTAATGGTAGAGCTGCAGCTGTTAGTAAGCAGTCCACTTGTGAGGCCGCCAGGATTCACTGGCGTGTTCCAGAGGAGACGTGCAGGACGTGGGAAAAGTGGTAAAATCAGAAAGGCCTCTCAAAATGGGATTATAGAGGCACTTAACTGGTTGTTAAGGGCCTTAAGGGCCTATCCCGCCTCCTCGGGCCTGGCAAAATCGAGCCCATTGACTCATTCTGACTATCTGAGTGAGGTTGTTAAATTTCTTCCTGCACTGTGTATGGGTCCTGGGGACCACAGTGCTGCCCGAAACCTGATGGGCTACCTCCCTCCACATGGCACAGAAGACATGCGGCGAGGGCATCCTGCCACTTGTTGGGTAGAGCACCACCCTCCATCTCTCCACAGCGGACACCAACTCCTCCAATGCTTGGTCCGAAAATCTGCGGGCTCTCTCCCTGGGGCATGGATCTGCCATGAGTGCAGCTGGTTGAGTCGTCCGGCTCCTTGGACTTGGCCTGCTTCTGCTTGATGAATAAGGTTCTGCAGCATGAATTAACCTCCCCTTTAAGAACTGGAAAAAGCCTGTGGCAATGCTGACTTGCGATTAGACTGCACCTGATATTGCTTAGCGCTTTGAGTGTAACGCCACTGAGCTAGGCCGTTAGCGCTTGATTTAGCGCACCCATCCTTTCTTTGAGTGATGACACTGAATTTTACGTGCAGCGAGATTAATTAGCGCCTGGCGCTAAATCTCAAACTTTTCCAAATTCATTATCGCCCATTCCTGGGCGATAATTAATTTCTCCCCCTTAATATGTTAAAAAAATGGTAATGGAGAAAATAATGAGACTAAAGATAAACAAATCTCCAAGAGCTGATGGTTTCCACCTCAGGGTATTAAAAAAGGTAGGTGACTAGATGCTTTCGTCATAATCTTCAAAAACTCTCTTGATTCAGGAATTGTCCCCTTGAATTGGAAAATTGCCAATGTCACTCCACTGTTTAACAAGGTTAGGAGAGATAAACTAAAAAATTATAGGCCTATTAGTCTAACATCTGGGGAAGTTACTAGAATCTATTATTAGAGACAGAGGCCGGAATTTTTCCAGTGCCGAGTGTGCGGGTTTGGGGGCAGTTCGGCAATTAAAATCGCAGAAATTGCCAGCGCGTCGGGAACCCGGCGTCATCCCACCACTTTCACATTTAACTCGGGCGTGTATCCCAGCGCACCACGGACCTGCTCGGAAGAGGCAAGCGACCTCATTGAAGTACTTAACTGCTTGTTGAGAGACCCTTAAGATGCTTTTTAACATCAGGTTTTGGCTTTAACTTGTTGCGCACGGGATTCACGCACCTCGGGAACCTCGCCTGTGAAGGGGAGGTGGAAGCTCAGGGGCCATTGTGCGAGTCCATTAAGTGACAGCTGGGAAAAACACATAAATACTCCCACATTACACCTGCTTCCTTGCCTAATGGAAAGGCTCTTGCTGACTCCACTTTGTGCAGAGATTTAGCTGTCAGAAGTTTGCAGGTCATTTCTGCAACCTCGGAAGCCACTCCCACTATATTGCTAGTCACTATCAGAACATTGAGGGATTGGGCCTCTGATCTCCACTTTACCTGCCATCTATCAGATCAGCATGGGTGCTGCTGATGCTGTCTCACCTTGGACCTCAGAATTGGACCAAGCTGAGCCCCAGCACCAACAACACCAGCCACACCAGCAGCAGCAGCAACCACAATAGCAGCAACCACAACAGCAGCCTTCTCCTCAACAACCTGATGCTCCACAGGAGAGAGGGGGTCAGCACCGCGCCGGAGGTGATACCCCCAACACAGGGTATACAGGCAGAGGATGAGCTTCCTGGACCTGACTGAGCAGCAGTGCTTCAGGAGGCTCAGGCTATTGTGCCGGTCTTCGCAGACATTTTTAGCTTGCTGGAACAAGACCTGCTGCCCAGAGGTCCTGGTGGACACTCCTTACCAGTGGCTGTCAAAGTCACCATCGCCCTCAACTTCTTCGCCTCAGGCTCCTTCCAGGGATCTGCAGCAGACATTTGCAGGATCTTGCAGTCGACCACCCACAGATGCACCACCTAGGTGACTGATGCCATGTTTCACAAGTCAGCCACTTATGTAAACTTTGCCACTGATGAAGTCAATGTTACTGAGCGAGCGCTCAGCTTTGCAGCTCTGGCTGGCTTCCCACCGGTGCAGGGCGTCATCGACTGCACACATGTGGCCATCAAGCCACCCCCACATCACCCAAGAGTGTTTGTGAACCACAAGGGATTCCACTCCCTCAATGTGCAGCTCGTCTGCAACCATAAAAAGATCATCATGCATGTGTGCGGCAGATTCGTGCTGCACCAGTCCACCCTCCCTCAGCTCTTCGCACCTCCAAACAGACTTACTGGCTGGCTGATGGAGACAAGGGCTATCCACTGAAGACGTGACTGATGACACTCTTGAGGAGGCCAAGTACTGAGGTCGAGGAGCATTATAATGACAGCCACATGTCCACCAGATGTATCATAGAGTAGCAATCGGAATGATGAAGATGAGCTTCAGATGCCTTGACAGATCTGGAGGAGCCCTTCAGTACACACTATCTAGGGTCTCCAGAATCATCGTCATATGCTGTGCGCTGCACAACATAGCGCAGGATGCTATAGACAGGGCTAAGCAATCCCACAATCAATGGATCAGATCAAAGCTCTGCAGTCTTGCCACATCCAGTCGTGAATGGTGGTGGACCATTAAACAACTAACAGGAGGAGGAGGTTCCATGAATATCCCCATCGTCAATGATGGTGGAGCCCAGCACATGAGTGCAAAAGACAAGGCTGAAGCATTTGCAACCATCTTCAGCCAGAAGTGCCAAGTGCATGATCCATATTGGCCTACTCCTGAGGTCCCCACCATCACCGAAGCCAGTCTTCATCCAATTCGATTCACTCCACGTGATATCAAGGAACGGCTGAGCAAAGGCTATGGGCCCCGACAGCATTCCGGCTATCGTGCTGAAGACTTGTGCTCCAGAACTAGCCGTGCCTCTAGCCAAGCTGTTCCAATACAGCTACAACACTGGCATCTATCCGACAATGTGGAAAACTGCCCAGGTCTGTCCTGTCCACAAAAAGCAGGACATTTCCAATCTGGCCAATTACCGCCCCATCTGTCTACTCTCAATCATCAGCAAAGTGATGGAAGGTGTCATCAACAGTGCTATCAAGTGGCACTTACTCACCAATAGCCTGCTCACTGATGCCCAGTTTGGGTTCTGCCAAGACCACTTGGCTCCTGACCTCATTACAGCCTTGGTCCAAACATGGACAAAGGAGCTGAATTCCAGAGGTGAGGTGAGAGTGACTGCCCTTGACATCAAGCCAGCATTTGACCGAGTGTGGCATCAAGGAGCCCTAGTAAAACTGAAGTCAAAGGGAATCGGGGGGGAAACTCACCCTGGCTGGAGTCATACCTAGCATAAAGAAGATGGTTGTGGTGGTTGGAGGTCAATCATCACAGCCCCAGGACATCGCTGCAGGAGTTCCTCAGGGCAGTGTCCTAGGCCCAACCATCTTCAGCTGCTTCATCAATGACCTTCCCTCCAACATAAGGTCAGAAATGGGGATGTTCGCTGATGACTGCACAGTGTTCAGTGCCATTCACAACTCCTCAGATAATGAAGCAGTCCATGCCCACATGCAACAAGACCTGGATGACATTCAGGCTTGGGCTCATAAGTGGCAGGTAACATTTGCGCCACAGAAGTGCCAGGCAATGACTATCTCCAACAAGAGAGAGTCTAACCACCTCCCCTTGACATTCAACGGCATTACCATCGCCGAATCGCTATCCATCAACATCCTGGGGATCACCATTGACCAGAAACTTAACTGGAGCAGCCACATAAATACTGTGGCAACAAGAGCAGGTCAGAGGCTAGGTATTCTGCGGCGAGTGTCTCGCCTCCTGACTCCCCAAAGCCTTTCCACCATCTACAAGGCACAAGTCAGGAGTGTGATGGAATACTCTCCACTTGCCTGGATGAGTGCAGCTCCAACAACACTCAAGAAGTTCGACACCATCCAGGACAAAGCAGCCCGCTTGATTGGCACCCCATCCACCACCTTAAACATTCACTCCCTCCACCACCGGCGTACCGTGGCTGCAGTGTGTACCATCTACAAGATACACTGCAGCAACTCGCCAAGGCTTCCTCGGCAGCACCTCTCAAACCCGCAACTTCTTCCACCTGGAAGCACAGCAGATGCATGGGAACACCTCCAAGTTCCCCTCCAAGTCACACACCATCCTGACTTGGAAGTATATCGTCATTCCTTCATCATCGCTGGGTCAAAATCCTGGAACTCCCTACCTAACAGCACTGTGGGAGTACCTTCACCACACGGCTGCAGCGGTTCAAGAAGGCGGCTCACCACCACCTTCTCAAGGGCAGTTAGGGATGGACAATAAATGCTGGCCTTGCCAGAGACACCCACATCCCATAAACGAATTTTAAAAAGCTGCAAGGATTGGAGCTGCAGGAGGAGCAAGGCGCAGAGCGCAAAGCATCTTCAGAGGAGGAGGAACAGTGGAACATGAGGAGGAGGAGGAGGAGGAACAGGTGGAACACGAGGAGGAGGAGGAGGAGGAGGAGGAACAGGTGGAACACGATGAGGAAGAGGAGGAGGAACCTGAGGTGGAGATGGCACCAGTAGTAACTACTACGGTAGATAAGGGAGTGTCTATGGATGTTATTTATATGAACTTCCAGAAGGCATTTGATAAGGTTCCACATAAGAGACTGTTAACAAAAATGAGAGCACATGGAATTGGAGGCAACCAATTGACATGGGTAGCTAATTGGTTAGGAGATAGGAGACAGAGAGTAGGGATAATGGGTATGTACTCAAATTGGCAGGATGTGGTGTCCCCCAGGGATCTGTACTGGGGCCTCAGCTTTTTACTATGTTTATAAATGACTTAGATGAAGGAATAAAGAGCAGTATACCCAAGTTTGCCGACAACACCAAGTTAGGTTGCACAATAAATAGTGTAGATGGGAGCAGAACATTGCAAAGGGTCATTGATAGATTAAATGAATGGGCAAAACTGTGGCAGATGGAGTTTAATGTGGGGAAGTGTGAGGTCATCCACGTTGGACCTAAGATAGATAGATCGGAATATTTTCTAAATTGTGAGAAGCTAGGAACTGTGGAGGAGCAGAGAGATTTGGGGGTTCAAACACATAAATCATTGAAAGCTAGTGGACAGATACAAAAAATAATTTAAAAGGCTAATGGAATGTTGATCTTTATCTCAAGTGAGCTGGAATACAAATGGGTGGAACTTATGTTACAGTTATATAAAGCTCTGGTTAGACCCCATTTAGTTCTGGGCACCACACCTCAGGAAGGATATATAGGCCTTGGAGGGGTGCAGCCAGATTCACCAGAATGATACCGGGGCTAAAAAGGTTTAAATTATGAGGACAGGTTGCATAGACTAGGCTTGTATTCCCTTGAAGATAGAAGATTAAGGTGTGAACCAACTGAGGTGTTTAAGATGATATGGTAGATAGAGAAAAACTATTTCATCTAGTGGAGAAGTCCAGAACTAAGGGAAATAACCTTAAAATTAGAGCTAGGCTGTTCAGGGGTGATATCAGTAATCACTTCTTCACACAAAATCTCTCCCCAAAAAAGCTGTTGAGGCTAGGTCAATAGAAAATTTCAAAGCTGAGATTGATAGATTTTTGTTAGGCAAGGATATTTAGGGTTTCTTGTTTCTTCCACAGATCTAAACAGGAGGAACACTGGAATGCTCAATGGGATTCATAAACTGGCGAGCTCAGTGGAATTAGTTTGCAATCTCTGCCTGGTCTGTGTGTGTTTTTGTCCACCCCAGTCCAACACCGGCATCTCTGCATCATGTTTACATGAGCACAGCATTTTATAGTAATTCCCACAATATATTTTTATCCAAACACCTGATAGGTGAGGTGAGGGGAGATGAGAAATGTTCTGAAAAAGTTTTCTGTGAAGTGAATCTGTTTAGTATTTTTAAGGGAAACACTGTGTCACATGTGCAGCTTTATTTCCATAAATATTTAGACAGGTGGCATCTCTGGACAGCCTGGTCTACTTTTCTGCTTTCTCGAGTGTGGCAATTGGATCACCAGTCCCAGACCATTTACACAGCCTCTAAAAATAATTACTCACTCAAAGGTCAGAAATACCGTATTGCATGGCATGCTAATAATATGCTCAAAAAATCGGGTCAAAGAACGAGACAATTATTTATTCTATTTTTACAGTGTCTGCAAGAGTAGGTCTTGAATTAGCAGAGGTGCAGTATCTTCAGTAAAATAAGGTTAATTGAAACATTTAGCGCTGAAATTGTTATTTCTGATTAAAGATAATGGGTCGTATATTCCAATCCCTATGGGTGTGTACGAGCGGTGTACACACCCGTAGGGACATCGGAAATGCCGGTATCAGGCATGCGAAGCGCATGCGCTGAAAAACGGTATTTCCGATCAGTCAAGAATGCTCTTGACAGATCGCACGCCTGCCCTGGAGAAGGGCCTCTGCGGGCGGATAGTTCCGCTTTCTGGAGAACCTCCGCCCGCAGAATACCCTTAAAAATCTTACGCCTGGTAAAAGCGTAAGGCCTGCTTTTACCAGCATAAGAGTTGAAAAAAGTTAAAAAAAATGTTTTTTCACTCATTTGTAATTTTAAAATACTTTTAAAAAAGGTAAGTTTATTTTTAGCCCTGTAGAAAACTTTAATTATTGTTTTCAAAAAATAAAATTTTTGTTTAAAATATTTAATTTGTTGTAATTCCAACTCATTTTAAAAATGTGATGTTTTTTTTATTTATTTAATGTTTTACTGTGTTTTTGGGGTGATCTCCATTCATATATTTGACAGGTCTATCTGTCAAGTGTATGAAGGGAGATTCCCTTCTCCTATTGGCTCCCCATGGCCCACGTGATCCCAGGGACACTTACGAACTGCCTGCGCCTCTGGGATACGTGGGCCCTGCGCATTTCGAGTTGGAGAGGCCCAGGAGCGGAAATATACACACCTCGGGAGCCCTCAGGTAAGTTTGTAGATTTTTTTCCAGATCGGAGGCCTCCGCACACAGGAAGCCTCCGATCAGCAAATACGGGCCAATATATAAGCTGGAGCAAATTTCCTCCAGGGCAACATTCACTGAAATATAACTTTGTGCTACTGTTGTTTCCAGCTGTGTTGTAATCCCATGGATGAAACAGATCAGTAAAAAACTGACAGAAATGTATTGTTGACTTGCCAGCTCTATCAATTGGAAGTTGGTGTTAACAGAGGACAGTTGTATGTTACTAAACTCCTGAACTTTACCTGCACAAGTAGAAAAAGAGACTTTCAAATATTACTACTATTCTTTGGGTTTGGCCAGATTTGCTTAGTAAATTAGGTCTCCTGTGTCAGAGGGGTTGTGGTTGCGAGGGTGGGGGGAGATTCCCAGATTCCCAGGCCAGGAGTTTTGTCAGCTCTGGCCTGAGATTCACCAGGTGGCCAGCACACCGGGTTAGGGAAGGCTTTCCGGTCTCCTGGCCAGCAGAAATGGGGCCCACTTGGAGATCCAGGCCTGAGTTCGCTTCTTCATAACGTCAGAAGTGGGGATGTTCGCTGATGATTGCACACTGTTTGGCTTTATTCACAACTCCTCAGATAATGAAGCAATCCGTGCCCCCATGCAGCAAGACCTGGACGACATTCAGGCTTGGGCTGATAAGTGGCAAGTAACATTCGTCCCACACAAGTGCCAGGCAATGACTGTCTCAAACAAGAGAGAGTCTAACCATCGCCCCCTTGATATTCAACGGCATTACCATCGCCAAATCCCCCACCATCAACATCCTGGGTGTTACAATTGACCAGAAATTTAACTGGAGCAGCCACATAAATACTGTGGCTACAAGAGCAGGTCAGACACTGGGTACTCTGCAGCCTTTCCACCATCTACAAGGCACAAGTCAGGAGTGTGATGGAATACTCTCCACTTGCCTGGATGAGTGCAGCTCCAACAACACTCAAGAAGCTCGACACCATCCAGGACAAAGCAGTCCGCTTCATCGGCACCCCATCCACCACCTTAAACATTCACTCCCTCCACCACTGGCGCACCGTAGTTGCAGTGTGTATCATCTACAAGATGCACTGCAGCAACTCGACAGTATCCCCCAAACCCGCGACCTCTACCACCTAGAAGGACATGCACTGCAGTAACTCACCAAGGCTTCTTCGACAACACATCCGAAACCCGCAACCTCTTCCACCTAGAAGGACAAGGGCAGCAGGTGCATGGGGACACCATCACCTCCAAGTTTCCCTCCAAGTCACACACCATCCTGACTTGGAAGTATATCACTGTTCCTTATAGTTGCTGGGTTAAAATCCTGGAACTCCCTAACAGTACTATGGGAGCACATTCACCACACAGACTGCAGCGGTTCAAGAAGGCGGTTCACCACCACCTTCTCAAGGGCAATTAGGGATGGGCAATAAATTGAGGCCTTGCCAGCGATGCCCACATCCCAGGAACAAATTTTTTAAAAATGTAAATGAGGAAGCCCTTTCCCTTACCAATCTGGGAAAATATAAAATATACAGTTTCTCCATCACATCATCTGTCTGTTTCTTAAATATCTTTAAGGTTTTGCCTTCACTACTCTATCTAAAAACCATTGCAAGTGTTGATCATTCTGTTCATGAACAAAAACTTTCTGACATGAATCCTATATTTGATGTTTACCAATTTGAACCTATCCTACTGTCAAGGTTTACTTTGATTGGCGTGCTCCAGATTTGATTGGCACCACATCCACCACCTTAAATATTCACTCCCTCCACCACTGGCGTACCGTGGCTGCAGTGTGTTCCATCTACAAGATGCACTGCAGTAACTCACCAAGGCTTCTTCGACAACACATCCGAAACCCGCAACCTCTTCCACCTAGAAGGACAAGGGCAGCAGGTGCATGGGGACACCATCACCTCCAAGTTCCCCTCCAAGTTACACACCATCCTGACTTGGAAATATATCACCGTTCCTTCATCCTCGCTGGGTCAAAATCCTGGAACTCCCTCCCTAACAGCACTGTGGGAGTACCTTCACCACCACCTTCTCAAGCGCAATTAAGGATGGGCAATAAATGCCAGCGACGCCCACATCCCATGAATGAATAAAATAAAGTAAGACTGGGTACATCAGAATTACTGCTTAGCTGGAGAAGCAATCAGAATGAACCGACATTGATGGTCACTTATGTTACCAACTTAATGAGCTCAAACCTGGCAACTTTAACATTGCTGCTCTTTATTGACCAGCACCAGGATTGGTTCATGTGCATCTTGCAACTGTTAATGAGCCCTATGAAAAGGAGCTTTTCCATAAATAATCATTTTACCATTGGCTATCATTTTTTATTGTACAAGGATGAATGATGGACATTATAGGCAGGAGTGAATGCAGTGTCTTCAGGGTACCTCAGGTCTCCCACAGAACAGGAGGTAGTCACGCTCTCAGAATTTCAATCCCTCTGATTTCCTTGAAAAACAAAATTAGTTAAGCATGATCTACACGACCTTCCCTTTATAAATCTATACTGTTCCTGATTATCTGTAACTTTCCCGGAGAGGAAATCTCCCCTGCAATTGTGCCCAAAATCAGGCGGTGAAGAATAATGGAAAACGAGAGTGCTGTGACCTGCTGTTGCCTCACTGTTCAACCGGGATTTCCCTCCCCACCCCCATCAGGACTGATGCTGCTGGTCTTTCGCCACCCACGTTTCAGATTTCTTTTACAATGACCACAAACTTCCTCCTAAAACACAACAAGGTTATTTAGGTATAAAATACGCAATGTATTTACTTTGTTAAACATTTACTCTATTCATTTGCACTTTGCCTTACCTTACTGCTCATTTGCTCATGCAGCGAGGAAGTTTAGAGTGGTTGGGGGTGAAATTAGTGTAAGAGATTCTGAAGGAGGCTGAGTATATTTTGTTAATAGATTTAAAAGAACATAGCAGTCAAGAGTTAAAAAGCTGACTCATTAGCAAAGCACAATTCAGACACGACTCCAAATGATCCGGAGAATATTGTTTTTATATATTAAATAAAACTTTTCTCACTTTAAACCGAACCATTTAAGGTTTAATTAATTCACTTCTTTGTGCAGTCAAAAGATATTTCTATAAACATAGGAGGTCTCAATCAAGCAAGGTTTCTTTCTGTGAGTTTAGAGCACATTCACATGAGTCCGTGAGATGGACATCAAATCTGTACAACTCGCAGAAAACCGATGAGAGGTGACATGTCTGAGAAAGCAGGACTAAATTCCAATGTTTGTCACCTTCCTGTCTGACAACAAACCATGACTGAGAGTAGCAAGGGCACAGAATGTACTCTGGATGGGGGACTTCAATGTCCATCACCAAGAGTGGCTCGGTAGCACCACTACTGACCGAGCTGGCAGAGTCCTGAAGGACATAACTGCCAGTCTGGGCCTGTGACAGGTGGTGAGAGAACCAACATGAGGGAAAAACCGACTTGACCTCGTCCTCACCAATCTACCTGTCGCAGATGCATCTGTCCATGACAGCATTGGTAGCAGTGACCACCACACAGTCATTGTGGAGATGAAGTCCCGTCTTCACACTGAGGACACCCTCCATCGTGTTGTGTGGCACTACCACCGTGCTAAATGGGATAGATTCAGAACAGATCGAGCAGCTCAAAACTGGGCATCCATGAAGCGCTGTGGGCCATCAGCAGCAGCAGAATTGTATTCCACCACAAACTGTAACCTCATGGCTCAGCATTTCCCTCACTCTACCATTACCATCAAGCCAGGGGACCAACCCTGGTTCAATAAGGAGTGTAGAAGAGTAAGCCAAGAGCAGCACCAGGCGTACCTAAAAATGAGGTGCCAAACTTGGAAAGCTGCAACACAGGACTACATGCATGCTAAAAAGCGGAAGCAGCATGCTATAGACAGGGCTAAGTGATCCCACAATCAATGGATCAGATCAAAGCTCTGCAGTCCTGCCACATCCAGGTGTGAATGGTGGTGGACCATTAAACAACTAACGGGAGGAGGAGGCTCCATGTATATCCCCATCCTCAATGATGGTGGAGCCCAGCACAAGGCTGAAGCGTTTGCAACCATCTTCAGCCAGAAGTGCTGAGTGGATGATCCATATCGGCCTACTCCTGAGGAAGCCAGTCTTCAGCCAATTCGATTCACTCCACGTGATATCAAGAAACGGCTGAGCACAGTGGATACAGCAAAGGCTATGGGCCCCGACAACATTCCGGCTATCGTGCTGAAGACTTGTGCTCCAGAACTAGCCGTGCCTCTAGCCAAGCTGTTCCAGTACAGCTACAACACTGGCATCTATCCGACAGTGTGGAAAACTGCCCAGGTATGTCCTGTCCACAAAAAGCAGGACAAATCCAATCTGGCCAATTACCACCCCATCAGTCCACTCTCAATCATCAGCAAAGTGATGGAAGGTGTCATCGAAAGTGCTATCAAGCAACACTTGCTCACCAATAACTTGCTCACGGATGCCCAGTTTGGGTTCCGCCAAGACCACTCGGCTCCCGACCTCATTACAGCCTTGGTCCAAACATGGACAAAGAAGCTGAATTCCAGAGGTGAGGTGAGAGTAACTGCCCTTGACATCAAGCCAGCATTTGACCGAGTGTGGCATCAAGGAGTCCTAGTAAAACTGAAGTCAATGGGAATCGGGGGGGAAAACGCTCCACTGGCTGGAGTCATACCTAGCACAAAGGAAGATGGTTGTGGTGGTTGAAAGTCAATCATCACAGCCCCAGGACATCGCTACAGGAGTTCCTCAGGGAAGTGTCCTAGGCCCAACCATCTTCAGCTGCTTCATCAATGACCTTCCCTCCTACATAAGGTCAGAAATGGGGATGTTCGCTGATGACTGCATAGTGTTCAGCGCCATTCACAACTCCTCAGATAATGAAGCAGTCCATGTCCGCATGCAACAAGACCTGGATGACGTTCAGGCTTGGGCTCATAAGTGGCAGGTAACATTCGCGCTACAGAAGTGCCAGGCAATGACTATCTCCAACAAGCGAGAGTCTAACCACCTCCCCTTGACATTCAACGGCATTACCATCGCCGAATTCCCCACCATCAACATTCTGGGGGTCACCATTGACCAGAAACTTAACTGGAGCAGCCACATAAATACTGTGGCAACAAGAGCAGGTCAGAGGCTAGGTATTCTAGAATCATAGGGGTAAAAATTCAGTTGGTTGCGCCTCCCGTTAGCGCCTTAAGAGGGCGCTAATGGGGCGCAAAGCCGCTAACGCCCGGGCGCAGCGATGTTTGCGCCGCTTGGGAACTTAACTAGAGATTGTGCGGCGGCGCTAAACTTTACCGCTGCGACCACCTGCGCGCGCAGATTGTGACGTCATTCCATGGTGCAACGCCCTTGTGGCGCCCCGGAGCGGAAATTGAGTGGCGCCCCCTGCCTTACCGCCTGGCGCATCCAACGACCAGAAGACTGGAACGCTATCAATCGCTGTGGGGCTGGGGGGGGCGCTATTTAAAGGGGGCCTCTTCCTGTCTTTTATTGTTGGTGGCATTTTTGAACTACGCATTCTGAGAGAGAGAGGGAGAGACTTCTGGAGAGATTCAACGTTGTGTGAAGGAGTTTTGGGTACTGAGCAGCACTTTGCAGGTTCATTTTGATTTGCCATTCCTTGTATCGATTTAGCAGAGACTGTGGGAGCTGCACTCTGAGCTCTTTGCCTGGTACTCTCCATTGTTCTTTCCAGCACATTTGATGTGCAAGTCTCTCCAGGCCGAGATTCAAGGCTGCAATGAACAGGATGTGGATGGAAAGCAAGATTAACCATCCCCTTTAAGAACTGGCCCGTGCCATTGTGTGTGTGTTACATTGCTGACTGACATTACATGAGCTTCGCCAGCGCTCTGAGTTAGCGCCTCACTCCTTGGCCTTTGTGCCTTAAGACAGGTGTGCAGCACCTGATTTAGCGCTCCACTCACCTCCCGGGGCGGTAAAAGTGAAGTTTCCAGTCAGTGCCGATAATTAGCGCCAGGCGCTAATATTTGCGTCCAGACGATATTTGCGTCCCAAATGGGGCGCGACCTAATTTTTCCCCCATAGAATCATAGAAAGTTACAGCACGGAAGGAGGCCATTTCGGCCCATCGTGTCCGCGCTGGTCAATTAAAAAGCTATCCAGCCTAATCCCACTTCCCAGCTCTTGGTCCGTAGCCCTGCAGGTTACAGCATCCCAAGTGCACATCCAAGTACTTTTTAAATGTGGTTAGGCTTCCTGCCTCTACCACCCTTTCAGGCTGTGAGTTCCAGACCCCCACAACCCTCTGGGTGAAGAACTTTCCCCTCAAATCCCCTCTAAACCTTCCACCAATTACTTTAAATCTATGCCCCCTGGTTTTTGACCCCTCTGCTAAGGGAAATAGGTCCTTTCTATCCACTTTATCTATTCCCCCTCATAATTTTATACACCTCAATAAGGTCTCCCCTCAGCCTCCTCTGGTCCAAGGAAAACAGACCCAGCCTATCCAGTCTTTCCTCATAGCTAAGATTCTCTACTCCCGGCAACATCCTTGTAAATCTCCTCTGTACCCTCTCTAGTGCAATCACATCTTTCCTGTAATGTGGTGACCAGAACTGCACGCAGTACTCTAGCTGAGGCCTAACTAGTGTTTTATACAGTTGAAGCATAACCCCCCTGCTCTTGTATTCTATGCCACGGCTAATAAAGGCAAGCATTCCGTATGCCTTCTTAACCACCTTATCTATCTGGCCTGCTACCTTCAGGGATCTGTGGACATGCACTCCAAGGTCCCTTTGTTCCTCTACGCTACTCAGTGTCCTACCATTTAATGTGTATTCCCTTTCCTTGTTAGCCCTCCCCAAATGCATTACATCACACTTCTCCAGATTGAATTCCATTTGCCACTGTTCTGCCCACTTGACCAATTTATTGATATCTTCCTGCAGTCTACAGCTTCCTTCTTCAGTATCAACCACACAGCCGATTTTAGTATCATCTGCAAACTTCTTAATCATACCCCCTATATTTAAGTCTAGATTATTGATATATACCGCAAAAAGCAAGGGACCTAGTACTGAGCCCTGCAGAACCCCACTGGAAACAGCCTCCCAGTCACAAAAACACCCATCAACCATTACCCTCTGCTTTCTGTCTCCGAGCCAGTTTTGAATCCAACTTGACACTTTGCCCTGGATCCCATGGGCTTTTAACTTCGTGACCAGTCTTTGGTCTGAACCCTTTGGATCTCCTCCTTGAATGCCTCCCACTGCTCTGAAACTGATTTACCTTCAAGTAGCTGTTTCAAGTCCACAATGGCTAAATCCCCTCTGAGCTTAGCAAAATTTGCTTTTCCCCAATTTAGAATTTTTATTCCTGGTCTATCCTTGTCCTTTTCCATAACTACCTTAAATCTAACAGAATTATAGTCACTAGCACCAAAATGCTTCCCCACTGATACGCCTTCTACCTGCCCAGCTTCATTCCCTAAAACTAAGTCCAGAACCGTCCCCTCCCTTGTTTAGCTTGCTACATACTGGCTAAAAAAGTTCTCCTGGATGCATTTTAGGAATTCCGCACACTCTCTACCCTTCACACTATTTTTATCCCAGTTAATATTGGGGTAGTTGAAATCCCCTACTATTATTGCCCTATTGTTTTTGCACTTCTCAGAAATTTGTCGACATATTTGTTCTTCTCTCACTGTTTGGGGGGTCTGTAGTACACTCCCAGCAGTGTGATCACCCCTTTTTTGTTTTTCAATTCGACCCATAAGACCTCATTTGATGATCCCTCCAACATATCATCCCTCCTCACAGCTGTAATAGTTTCTTTAATCAATACCGCAATCCCACCTCCCTTTTTACCTCGCTCTCTATCCCATCTGAAAATCCTGTAACCAGGAATGTTGAGCTGCCATACCTGCCCCTCTTTCAGCCACGTCTCTGTAATAGCTATAATATCATAGTCCCAAGTATCTACCTGTGCCCTCAGGTCATCTGCCTTGTTCGCTATACTCCTTGCATTGAAGTATATACCATTTAGTACAGGCAAACCACCTTGTTGACTACTATCTAGCCCTTGATTCCTCTGTCCTTCCAATTTACTTTCTACGTTTTTGTTTTCCAATTCCAGTTTTTCTTCCCTCCCTATTGACTCTATACTTAGGTTCCCATCCCCCTGCCAAGCTAGTTTAAACCCTCTCCAACAGCACTAGCAAACCCTCCCCGCGAGGATATTGGTCCCGTTCCCGTTGAGGTGCAACAGTCTGGCTTGTAGAGGTCCCACCTCCCCCAGAAACGGTTCCAAATTCTCAGAAATCTAAAGCCCTCCCTCCTAAACCATCTCTCCAGCCACGCATTCATCTGCTCTAACTTCCTATTTCTGTAGTCACTAGCACGTGGCACTGGTAGTAATCCGGAGATTACTACCTTTGAGGTCCTGCTTTTTAACCTCTTTCCTAGCTCCCTAAACTCTGCCTGCAGGACCTCATCCCTCTTCCTACCTATGTCGTTGGTACCAATATGGACCAGGACCTCTGGCTGTTCACCCTCCCCCCTCAGAATGCCCTGCAGCCATTCAGTGACATCCTTGACCCTGGAACCAGGGAGGCAACATACCATATTGGAGTCACGTCTATGGCGTAGAACGCCTGTCTGCTCCCCTAACTATTGAATCCCATATCACTATTGCTCTCCCTCTCCTCTTCCTCCCCACCTGTGCAGCTGAGCCTTCCATGGTGCTGTGGACTTGGCTCTGGCTGCACTCCCCAGAGGAACCATCGCCCTCGCCAGTACTCAGCACCGAATACTGGTTAGTGAGCAAGATGGGCTCAGGAGACTCCTGCAGTACCTGCCTGGTCCTCCTCTTCTGTCTGGTGGTCACCCATTCCCTCTCTGCCTGCACACTCTTAAGCTGCAGGGTGACCACCTCCCGAAACGTGCTATCCACGTAGCTCTCAGCCTCGCGGATACACAGCAATGACTGCAGCCGCCGTTCAAGCTCCGTAACCTGGTGCTCGAGCTGCTGTAGCTGGCAACACTTCCTGCACATGTGGTCGTCCAGACCACGGGAGGTGTCCAGGACTTCTCACATGGCACAGGATGTGCATTCCACGGGTGTGAGCTGCCCTGCCATTCCTCTAATTAACAGACTATTTACTAACCTAGCTGGAATAAACTTAAAAACTTTAAGAAAGCCAAGTAAAAACACTTGCCAGATACTCACCAATCAGTTCCCTCTTTTTGAACATTTAGTTTTTAATCCCGGCTCTTAATTTAAACCAATGCCCAAGATAAAGAGAGAAATACTGACCAACCAATCACTTCCCTGCTTTCCTGTGATGTCACTCCTTGTTTTTGTTGTCAGGTCTGCTGCCTCCGCTCTCGGGCCTCGCTCTGCCACACTCTTTATATCCTCAGGCTCCGCTCTCGCTCCCTCTCGGGTCCGCTGCCTCCGCTCTCGGGCCTCGCTCTGCCGCACTCTTTATATCCTCAGGCTCCGCTCTCGCTCCCTCTCGGGTCCGCTGCCTCCGCTCTCGGGCCTCGCTCTGCCACACTCTTTATATCCTCAGGCTCCGCTCTCGCTCCCTCTCGGGTCCGCTGCCTCCGCTCTCGGGCCTCGCTCTGCCACACTCTTTATATCCTCAGGCTCCGCTCTCGCTCCCTCTCGGGTCCGCTGCCTCCGCTCTCGGGCCTCGCTCTGCCACACTCTTTATATCCTCAGGCTCCGCTCTCGCTCCCTCTCAGATCCACTGCCTCCGTATTTTGCGGCGAGTGTCTCACCTCCTGGCTCCCCAAAGCCTTTCCACCATCTACAAGGCATAAGTAAGGAGTGTGATGGAATAATCTCCACTTGCCTGGATGAGTTCAGCTCCAAGAACACTCAAGAAACTTGACACCAAGAGAATCAACAAATGATGCTAACTAGTATAGATAATAGGCTCTTGAACACTGCAGTAATTGAAAACCTAGAACAAAGCAGTTTTCTTAATTAACCCCAATTTGATGCCTGCTGGTAAATTTTAAATGGACGTTGAAACTGGTTATAGTAATTGATTTAGACAAGAAGCAAAGTGATCACTGTAACAAACTTATCAGTATGACAGAAGGTAGCTATTCCTCAAACCCCAGGGTCCCTGATGTGTTGGGGATTGTCCTGCTGAGCAGCATTACTCCTGTCCATCGGCACTTTAAGCAGCTGTGCAGCGCTCCACCCGGAGAAAATGTTTTGGGTTGAAAGCGGAACAAAACACAAGCAGTAACATTCTTTTTAAAAGACTTATATTCTGAGCAGTAGATTGATGTGGAACTGTTAAAAGAGCCTGTGATAGCTGAACACTGCTTCTCATTTGTTCATGATGTGGAGATGCCGGCGTTGGACTGGGGTGGACAAAAATGAGAAGTCGCACAACACCAGGTTATAGTCCAACAGATTTATTTAAAATTACAAGCTTTCGGAACTATCCTGCCCCTTCTTCAGGTAAAGTTACTGTGAGACAATCTATCAGAATTCACAATATAAACACAGAGAAAATGCATTCAATCTTTCCCTACATCAAAGGCTGTGCTCTTAGTGTGTCTTTGATGTAGGGAAAGATTGAATGCATTTTCTCTGTGTTTATATTGTGAATTCTGATAGATTGTCTCACAGTAACTTTACCTGAAGAAGGGGCAGGATAGCTCCGAAAGCTTGTAATTTTAAATAAATCTGTTGGACTATAACCTGGTGTTGTGCGACTTCTCATTTTTGTCTCATTTGTTCAACAAGGTTTCACACTGGCACTCTGAAACTGTGTCAAGTTGTGGAGAAAATCAGGAGAAAATCCAGCTAGAAAAGGCTTGAGAAAAACCAATGAAGTTAGTACAGAATTAATACAAATGGATTTTGACAGTCACAATTTGAGCACGATGTGCACATAATTACTACAAGTGGTGATTGTTAAAGCAGACTGCAGACCACTACTTGGAAAAATAAAACAGCAAACATTTTGCAATGAGTGACACTGATGGTGAGATCATTGGGAATTTTTTTTTTTTACAGACTCTTCCTTATGATTCAATATTCTTCCATGGAGTTTACTCCAATTACACAATCCCTTCTATTGAGCTCAAGATTGATGTCAGGCAGACCTCTCCAGAGATGGTTACCAACCAAATATTTGTGGAGACCATAAGAACTGCTGCTATTATCATCTGGAGTGCCCAAATTTCATCAGATTTTTTAAGCCGTGTCAGAGTTCTATGGTTCTTCAAGGAACTACACACCATGAACGTGAAGGTTTTAGAGAGGGTACAGAAGAGATTTACTAGAATGGTTCCAGGGATGAGGACTGGAGAAGCTGGGGTTGTTCTCCTTAGAGCAAAGAAGGCTCAGAGGAGATTTGATAGAGATGTTTAAAATCATGAAGGGTTTCGATAGAGTAAATAAAGAGAAACTGTTTCCAATGGCTAAAGGGTCGATAACTAGAGGGCACAGATTTAAGGTGATTTGCAAAAGAATGAGAGGCAACATGAGGGAAAACATTTTTATGCAACAAGTGGTTAGGATTTGGAATGCGCTGCCTGATAGGGTGGTGGATACAAATTCAATAGTAGCCTTCAAAAGGGAATTGGCTAAATATTTGAAGGAGAAAAATTGCAGGGATATGGGGAAAGAGTGGGGAAAAGGGACTAACTGGATTGCTCTTCAAAAGAGCCGACACCGACTCAATGGGCCGAATGGCCTCCTTCTGCACTGTACTATTCTATGATTATATATATTCTATATAGTTTGGAAGGTACTTCATAATTGTCATGGTGTAATAGAGACATAATGCCATTAAGAAAAGCAGAAACAGTGTGCAAGTCTCCCAAGCTGAAAAAATCAGTTGATTTACCGATACTTTGCCCTGAAGCATAAACCAAATTCCTCCTTCTCAAAGTGCAGATAAAAGGCATGGAGCAGATATTACCTTAATTTATTACTCAACTTTGTAAGTTTTAGGGGTAGTGGAGTAGGGAAATGGGGTGGGCACCCAAAATGCCACATCGCTCCTCCTACAACATAAGCAACAAATTCCTGTTGGAACAGAGAGCAGCAGCTGAAGCACCCACCCAAATACCGATACCAACAAATGTTGCATTCCCAGATATTTGGGTCTCTGACCCATCCCTTGAAAGGAATCTTTGGTGTCGACAAGGTGTGAGTGGTTTAAAAGGGATACTTCAGTAGGTCTTTAAATCAGTGAAAATTTGCTCCAGAATAACAATTTGGAGTCATTCTTTTGCTTTATTTTCACAGAGAACCTTGCTGCTACATTTAGCATTCAAGCTTGTGCTCAGATCTTCCACAGAGGAGGCAATGGTCTGATCATTGGGAACATCTCTCTAATTGTGTTATTTAGAGGATACAGAAGAGGATGAGGAACAAGAATGCAGGGATCTGATGCTCATCAGGCGCCATAGCTGGTATCTGGCCCCCACCCATAGGTACCCTTATATAGGAGCATGGAAACAGGAGTAGACCATTCAGCCCCTCGAGCCTGTTCCACCATTCAATGAGATCATGGCTGATCTGTATCCTAACTCCATTTACCCACGTAGGCTCCAAGGGGGAAAAATTCAGTTGGTTGCGCCTCCCGTTAGCGCCTTAAGAGGGCGCTAATGGGGCGCAAAGCATCTAGCGCCCAGGCGCGGCAAAGTTTGCGCCGCTCGCGAAATTAACTAGACATTTTGCGGCGGCGCTAAACACTACCGCCACGATCTCCTGCGCCGGCAGATCGTGACGTCAGTCGAGTGCGCAACGCCCCGGTATCGCCCCGGAGCGGATATTGAGTGGCGCCCCCTGCCTTACCGCCTGACGCTAGCAACGACAGGTTGAGGGGAGCGTTCTGCAGTCATGAAGGGAAAGGGGGAGCGCTATTTAAAGGTGACCGCTTCCTGCCTTTTATTGTTGGTGCCATTTTTGAACGACGCATTCTGAGCGAGAGAGAGAGAGAGACTTCTGGAGAGATTCAACGTTGTGTGAAGGAGTTTTGGGTACTGAGCAGCACTTTGCAGGTTCATTTTGATTTGCCATTCCTTGTATCGATTTAGAAGAGACTGTGGGGGCTGCACTCTGAGCTCTTTGCCTGGTACTCTCCATTGATCTTTCCAGCAGATTTGATGTGCAGGTCTCTCCAGGCCGAGATTCAAGGCTGCAATGAGCAGGATGTGGATGCAAAGCAAGATTAAACATCCCCTTTAAGAACTGGCCCGTGTCATTGTGTGTGTGTTCCATCGCTAACTGACAGCACCTGCGCTGCGCCCGCGCTCTGAGTTAGCGCCTCGCTCCTCGGCCTTTGCGCATTAAGACAGGTGTGAAGCGCCTGATTTAGCGCTCCAATCACCTCCAGGGGCGATAAAAGTCAAGTTTGCAGTCGGTGACGATAATTAGCGCCAGACGCTAATCTTTGCGCCCGGCCGATAATTGCGCCCCAAACGGGGCGATACTGAATTTCTCCCCCCATATCCCTTAATATCTTTGGCTAGCAAAAATGTATCGATCTCAGATTTCAAATGATTAATTGAGCTCACATCTACTGCTATTTGTAGGAGAGAGTTCCACACTTCTACCACGCTTTGCGTGAAGAAGTGTTTCCTAAATTCTCTCCTGAATGGCCTGGCTTTGTATTTAAGGTTATGTCTCCTTGACCTAGACTCCCCCACCAGTGGAAATCATTTCTCACTATCTACCCTATCAGTTCCTTTCAAAATTCTAAAAACCTCAATCAAATCACCCCTTAGCCTTCAATATTCCAGGACATAGAAGCATAGTTTATGTAATTGCTCCTTATAATTTAACCCTTGCAGCCCTGGTAACATTCTAGTGAATCTGCGCTGCATACCTTCCAAGGCAAATATATCCTTTCAAACGTGAGGTGCAAGAACTGTACACAGTATTCCAGACGTGGTCTAACCAGAATTTTGTATATCTGTAACAAAACTTCCTCCTTTTTAATATTCTAAATTTCTAGATATAAAGGCTAACAATCCATTTGCCTTTTTGATTATTTTTTTGTACCTGACCACTACATTTAAGTGATCTGTGTACATGGACTTCTAAATCTCTATATCTACATCTATAGATCTCGGTGATCCTGTTGCCACATGAGCAATGTATGCAGAGGTTGCTCTTCGCTCATGAAGTTATACAGGAGTAATGTCACATGCTCACTCTGGTCCGAGGGTGAACCTCCACCACAGGCACTGCTACTCTCAACTTCTATTCAGGATATTCAATTCTTTAATATTCAAACAATCAACCGTATACAGACGAATAAAACAAATAATTGATGCACTGATTACTATGGCGGAATTCCCCAAAATGCAATGTATCATCAGTCATATGTGTCCCTTTCCACAATGCAATCAACTTCGTTAACAGGAAAGGGTTCTACTTCTTAAATATGCAGCTGGTTTCTGATCACAGTCACCAAAAAATGCACGTTAATGCTCATTATCCTGAAAGCAGCCATGATTCTTTCATTTTGAGTCAGTTAATAATTCCATCACTGTTTGCAGCTTAAGGGCAGGTGTTTATTTGGTTTCTTGGATATTAGGGCTGCTCTCTAATCATTGCCTGATAACCCAGGTTCAGTTCCCTGGAATTCTCAGTGAGCACCAATATAGTGAGGTGAATTATTCTATCAGAATAATAATACAGAGACAACAGGCATTCTAAAGGCACAGTTCAGGGGCTTCACTTGCTCTGGGGAAGCTCTAAAATCCAGTCGAGCCAAATGTCAAGAATTGTGGTGGCGTGCTGCATGCTGCCCAATTATGATCTTCAAGGAGGTCTACTCATGCATGCCCCAGAGGAGGAAGAGGAAGGAGCACAAGGTCAGCAGGCATACCAATCCCTGCTGCAGGAACAGAGGGTAGAGGAGAAACCTTTACCAGCTGCATGACATCTCCACGCAGAGCTGAATGTTCATCCGGAATATTATAATCACCCTGACCCCAGATCAGAGCACGGCCACACCGATAGGTGGAATTCCCACCTGGATGCACTTCTGGCAGAAACCTTGGCACAGAGGAAAATCTAGATCTTACTTGCCCTAGTCTGTCCTCATAACTAAAGTTTCTCCATTCTGCTGTAATCTAAGTAATTCTGTTTAGTACCCTCTTCATTGCTTGGACATGCTTCCTAAAGTCGGCATCAAAAACAAACATGTTAAGGGACATTTTCTGTTTCAGTGGTTCAGGCACACAGTGGAGCTCGTATTATGAATTTGTGTATCTTCCGCCCATGATTTTCCAACTAATGAAATTAATAGGTGGACAAATAAAACTGGGGTGCACAATTTCCTGATATGCACTCCCAGATTGCACTGGGTCTACCGGAGCAGAAATTCTCCAAAATATCCTAACTGCGGCCTAACCAATGATTTGTATAAGTTCAGCTTGTCCAAGGTTGTTTTTAGGCATTAAAAAAATCTTTTATCATTTCCCTTTATATTAATTTCCAGTCTTTCTTCATACACACACGTAGCCTTTCTAATCTTCTTCTTGCTACTCCTCCATATTTCCATACTCCATTTGATTTTCTCTTGTATGATTACCTGTAAATGTCATATGGCTCTTTTTTTTATTTTAATTTTTCTACTTATCCACAGAACTCCACCCCTTGCTGTACACCTTTATTTCTTGTGTGACTATGTCTACTTTGAACCGTAATCACCTCCTGTTTGAAAGTTCCCTATTGTATGCCCACTGTCTTATTTGCCATTGTTTCTTTCCAGTTTGAATTGGTTAATTCCCTCTTTATCTGATTGAAATTTGCTTTTTTTCAGACAAGTAATGTTAACTTTAAGGGTGTTCCCTCACCCTTTCAGTTTTTATAGCGAAACTATTTATGTTATGATCACTATTTCCGGGGTATTTCCCCACCCTTACATTACCTAACAGTCTCATTTCATTTCCTGGAACAAGATCCAACTCTAACTCCTTCTTGTTGGATTAAAACATACTGATCTCGAAAGTAATCCTGGACACATTGAAGAAACATTCCCCCTCTACATTGCTCTTAACTTTTCTATGAATCATTAAAATCACCCTCTAATTTATCTACTTTTCTTTTCCTCTGTCTGAGCTCCACTATTTAGAGGTCTATAATGTGCTCCCAACAGAGTAACAGTTACCTTCTAATTCCTACCTGTAACCAAATAGACTCAGCTTTTGCACAATCCCTTGAAACATCCTTGTTTTCTATTGCTATAATTAAATTTTGATTAATAAATACATCTCCTCTCTTTTAAATGCTCCATCCGTCCTGAATATTCTGTAATTAGTTTTATCACATAATAGGATGTCTGGGGGAAAAATTGGGTCTCACCCATTTTGGGTCGCTAATATCGTCCGGGCGCAAATTTTAGCGCCCGCCGCTAATTATTGCCGCCATCCGCAAAGTTCGTCTCCAGCGCACCTGGAGGTGATTGGAGCATTAAATCAAGCACTACACACCTCTCTTAGGGCGCTAACAATCACCATCTACAAGGCACAAGTACGGAGTGCGATGGAATACTCTCCACTTGCCTGGATGAGTGCAGCTCCAACAACACTCAAGAAGCTCGACACCGTCCAGGACAAAGCATCCCGCTTGATTGGCACCCCATCTACCACCTTAAACATTCACTCCCTCCACCATCAGCACACAGTGGCTGCAGTGTGTACCATCTACAAGATGCACTGCAGCAACTCGCCAAGGCATATTCGGCAGCACCTCCCAAACCTGCGACCTCTTCCACCTAGAAGGACAAGGGCAGCAGACGCATGGGAACACCACCACCTCCAAGTTTTCCCTCCAAGTCACATACCATACTGACTTAGAAGAATATCGCTGATCCTTCATCGTCGTTGGGTCAAAATCCTGGAGCTTCCTACCAAACAGTACCATCACCACACGGACTGCAGCGGTTCAGAAGGCGGCTCACCACCACCTTCTCAAGGGCAATTGGGGATGGGCAATAAATGCTGGCCTTGCCAGCACCGCCCACATCCCATAAACAAATTTCAAAAAAACGTCGGGGAACGAGGCGCTACCTCAGAATGCTACCGAAGCTCAGGCGATGTCAATTACCTTGTACTCAGTCAGACTGGTGCTGTCCAGTTCTTATGGGAGTGGGTCCATCTTGCTGCACAGCCACACCCTGTTCATTGCAGCGTTTGACATCGGCCTGCAAGTAGTTAAAAATCTTCATCCAAGATTTATGATGGATACTCAGAGGCCCGGGGATAGAGCTCGCCAGTTTAGTGACTAGGCATTGGTGGCTCTGGTTGGCGCTGTGGAACAGCGAAAGCAGGTGCTGTTTCTAGAGACTGCCAGGAGGCTATTGCCCCGCGATTTTCGAAGGGTCTGGAGGGAGGTTGCCCAGCATGTTTCATCGAGGAGCCTGGTCCAAAGGACGCATACGCAGTGCCGTAAGAAGTTCAACGACCTCACTCGGGTGGTCAGGGTGAGTACCTGCTTGAAAAACCTCTACATCCCACCATCTCTACCTCACTCTGTGCACAGACGGTGTAAATACCCAAATGTCCAACACTCACCCAACAACTATGCTCATCTCATAAAAGTCACATGCACATCCCACACCTTGCACACATTAACGGCTATTCAGCTATAGTAGGCACATCTGCCAAACACATGGCTGCACACTCACTCACATGATGTCCTTTTTCTTGTAGGCCAATCTTTCACATAATCGGAGGGAGCAACAACAAACCGAAGGAGGAAAGGCAGAGCTGCACCCTCTCACACAATTGGAGGAGAGAGTCCACAGACCCATTGCCCGTCATGTCATCGGCGCTGTGGCCGTTGGCGAGGTCGACCCCCTTGGGGACAGCAACTGTATGTTCAGCAGCTTTCTCTCCTCTCTCATACCACTTCCCCCTCGCAACACCAGCCTTTTACACTTTCAATCTAACTATCCTGTCTCCAGTCCATGCTCCCTACCTGCCCCCCTGCCCTCACGTTAAAGCCACTCTTGTACCTTCCTGCTTTCAAATAGTGAGCCACCAGCTGAGCAGCCTGTTCCTCAGCCTCCCAGTGGCAGCGACGTGGGAGAGGAGGAGGAAGACGAAGCCCACACCTCACCGCCTGCGTCTCCCAAGGGTGGTTCTTCCGACACTGAGGCCACGCATTCACTGGACGGGAGCAGGGGGTTTGTATCTGATTTGGGTGAAGCTCCGGGACCCAGCAGCCTGCAGCAACACCATGGGGGAAGGGAAGCTCGGGGGCCATCTCCCCGGAGGGTGAGTGCACGCACGTGTTCTGCTGCACAGGACTCAGATGAGGACATTTTTGATTATTATTTTGTACCGGGCCAATACATTTTAGTGATCTGTGTACATGGACTTCTAAATCTCTATGTCTACATCTACAGATCTCGGTGATCCTGTTGCCACATGAGCAATGTATGCAGAGGTTGCTCTTCACTCATGAAGTTATACAGGAGTAATTTCACATGCTCACTCTGGTCCGAGGGTGAACCTCCACCACAGGCACTGCTACTCTCAACTTCTATGCAGGATGGTCAATTCTTCAATATTCAAACAATCAACTGTATACAGATGAATAAAACAAATAGTTGATGCACTGTTTACTATGGTGTAATTCCCCAAAATGCAATGTATCATCAGTCATATGTGTCCCTTTCCACAATGCAATCAACTTCGTTAACAGGAAAGGGTTCTACTTATTAAATATGCAGCTGGTTTCTGATCACAGTCACCAAAAAATGCACGTTAGTGCTCATTATCCTGAAAGCAGCCATGATTCTTTCATTTTGAGTCAGTTAACAATTCCATCACTATTTGCAGCTTAAGGGCAGGTGTTTATTTGGTTTCTTGGATATTAGGGCTGCTCTCTAATCATTGCCTGATAACCCGGGTTCAGTTCCCTGGGATTCTTGGTGAGCACAAATAAAGTGAGGTGAATTATTCTATCAGAATAATAATACAGAGACAACTGGTATTCTAAAGGCACAGTTCAGGGGCTTCACTTGCTCTGGGGAAGCTCTAAAATCCAGTTAAGCCAAATGTCAAGAATTGTGGTGGCGTGCTGCATGCTGCCCAATTATGATCTTCAAGAGGTCTACTCATGCATGCCCCAGAGGAGGAGGAGGAAGGAGCACAAGGTCAGCAGGCATACCAATCCCTGCTGCAGGAACAGAGAGTAGAGGAGAACCCTTTACCAGCTGCATGACAGCTCCACGAAAGTTCTTCCTGAATATTATAATCACCCTGACCCCAGATCAGAGCACGGCCACACCGATAGGTGGAATTCCCACCTGGATGCACTTCTGGCAGAAACCTTGGCACAGAGGAAAATCTAGATCTTACTTACCCTAGTCTGTCCTCATAACTAAATCTTCTCCATTCTGCTGTAATCTTAGTAATTCTGTTTAGTATCCTCTTCATTGCTTGGACATGCTTCCTAAAGTCAGCATCAAAAACAAACATGTTAAGGGACATTTTCTGTTTCAGTGCTTCAGGCACACAGTGGAGCTCGTATTATGAATTTGTGTATCTTCCGCCCAAGATTTTCCAACGAATGAAATTAATAGGTGGACAACTAAAACTGGGGTGCACAATTTCCTGATGTGCACTCCCAGATTGCACTGGGTCTACCGGAGCAGAAATTCTTCAAAATATCCTAACTGCGGCCTAACCAATGATTTGTATAACTTCAGCTTGTCCAAGGATGTTTTTAGGCATTAAAAAAATCTTTTATCATTTCCATTCATATTAATTTCCAATCTTTCTTCATACCCACTTGTAGCCTTTCTAATCTTCTTCTTGCTACTCCTCCATATTTCCATATTCCTTTTGATTTTCTCTTGTATGATTACCTGTAAATGTCATATGGCTCTTTTTTTTATTTTAATTTTTCTACTTATCCACAGAACTCCGCCTCTTGCTGTACCCCTTTTATTTCTTGTGTGACTATGTCTAGTTTGAACCCTAATCACCTCCTGTTTGAAAGTTCCCTATTGTATGCCCACTGTCTTATTTGCCATTTTTTCTTTCCAGTTTGAATTGGTTAATTCCCTCTTCATCTGATTGAAATTTGCTTTTTTTCAGACAAATAATTTTAACTTTAAGGGTGTTCCCTCATCCTTTCAGTTTTTATAGCGAAACTATTTATGTTATGAACACTGTTTCCGGGGTATTTCCCCACCCTTACATTACCTAACATCCCATTTCATTTCCTGGAACAAAATCCAACTCTAACTCCTTCTTATTGGACTAAAAACATACTGATCTCGAAAGTAATCCTGGACACATTGAAGACACATTCCCCCTCTACATTGCTCTTACCTTTTCTATGAATCATTAAAATCACCCTCTAATTTATCTACTTTTCTTTTCCTCTGTCTCAGCTCCCTATTTAGAGGTCTATAATGTGCTCCCAACAGAGTAACAGTTACCTTCTTATTCCTTAACTGTAACCAAATATACTCAACTTTTGCTCAATCCCTTGAAACATCCTTATTTTCTATTGCTATAATTAAATTTTGATAAATACATCTCCTCTCTTTTAAATGCTCCATCCGTCCTGAATATTTTGTAATTAGTTTTACCCCATAATAGGATGTCCAGTACGGGGTTTGTATCTGATCTGGGTGAAGCTCCGGGACCCAGCAGCCTGCAGCAACACCATGGGGGAAGGGAAGCTCAGGGGCCATCTCCCTGGAGGGTGAGTACGCGCACGAGTTCTGCTGCACAGGACTCGGGTGAGGACGTCGATATAGCGGCCACGAATACACAGGCTCTGAGCATGCATACAGAGCTCATGTATGCAATGGCAAGCGTGCCCGACAGTATGGATGCACTGGCTAGGAACGTGGAGGAGTCCGCCGCCAGCACCGCTGTCATCTGTGCGCAAACTCTTGAACCTATCCTTGCCTCATTGCAGAGGATGGTTGAATTACAGGGAGACCTTGGGGACCCTGACCCCATGCCGCGTGTAATGGTTCAGGTGGCAGGATCCATTGCAGCACAGGCCGAGGCAACGCAACAGCTTATTGCTGGAATCGAGTCATTGGCTGGTGCCATCCAATGTCTGACTGCTCTCATGCAGTCTCAGATTGGTGTCATGCAAGCGCTGACTGCTGCCATCGTTGCTGGGTCGCCCACTGTCAAGCCGGGATCTCACAGTGCCGCAGCAGGCCAGCAATCTGCGCTCAAGCAGATTGATCCAGATGCTGAGGTACTGCCCCGGGGGAGTGGCAGTGTGTTAGTCAAGCAGGAAGGTACTGTCCTCTCTCAGGATGACAGCATTCCTGCTCCCACCACTGCCACTCCACCATTGCACTTGCCACAGCCTGTAACACAGCCAGCCCAGATAGCTGCCAACCAATCTAGAGTTGGTGCAATCTGCAGCCGGGCCCTCCAGGCCCAGAGCTGGTCGAGGCCATCCTTCAAGGCCATCTGCAGTCTCTGGATCCAACATTCAGCAGCCTTCCGCCAGCCTTGCTGCAGCCACTGGGGCCACATTACGGAGGAGCAGAGGGTGGGAAGGGGGGAAGTGAGCAGGGGATGGAGATCACCCTCGAAGGGTGAATAACTAAAAATTCTCGAACAAATGGGGGGAATGTTTGTCCCAAAGTTGGATGTTCATGTTAATATCTTGTTCACTCTGTTTATGCTTATCTCGATGTAGTAAGAACCAATTTGGTTAGTTAATGAATTGTTGTGTTTGTTTGTTATTGGTTGCGCTGAATAAATAAGACACAGTTTGTCAGATAAATAATTTTTTTTATTGGAACTTCACAACTTTTCTCATTTTACTCATTGGAGCTTTGCCCAGTAATAGGGGCTGCGGGATGGTTGTGATGATTTGCTTGTTCATCCCAAAAGCCACCTTCTCTGTCATTCATCAGAAGTGGTATCTTATCAGGCATTCACGGACGGCCCTTGCACTGGCCACATTGTACGCCTCCCTCCCACCTTGGTGCTGCTCATCCTCCTCCTCGTCATCCTCCTCCGCCTCCTCCTCCTCTCCCTCCTCCTCCTCCTGAGGTGGTGCACCAATCCCTGGTGGCAATGGCTGTGTTCTCATAATTGCGAGGTTGTGAAGCATGCAGCACACAACAATGAAAAGTGATACTCGCTCGGGAGAGTACTGCAGGGCTCCTCCAGAGTGGTCAAGACACCGGAACCGTTGTTGCAAGATGCCGATCATCTGCTCAATGAGGTTCCTGGTGGTGCTATGGCTCTCATTGTAGGCGAGCTCAGCAGGAGTGTTGGGGTCATGGAGCGGTGTCATCAGCCAGGTGCAGAATGGATAACCCTTGTCCCCGAGGAGCCAACCACGAGGTTGTTGCGGTGTTGGAAGAGGTCTGGGACACCAGTCTGGCGCAGGATGAAAGCATCGTGGCTGCTGCCAGTATAGCGGACATTGACGGCGAGGATGCGCTGTCTGTGGTCGCAAACCAACTGGACATTGAGAGAGTGAAAGCCTTTGCGGTTGCGGAAAACCTCTGCATTTTAATGAGGTGCCTGCAATGCCACATGCGTGCAGTCAATAGCGCCCTGAACCATGGGGAAGCCCGCTATCCTAGCGAAGCCACATGCGCGTTCACGCTGTTTGTCCCAGGTCATAGGGAAAGTGATGTACTCCCTTCTCCTTTTGTAGAGAGCATTTATGACCTCCCAGATGCAGCAATGGACAGCGAACTGGGAGATATTTGCTATGTCCCCAGTTGAAGCCTGGAAGGAGCCGCTGGCATAGAAATTCAGAGCCACCATCACCTTCACTGCCACCGACAGAGACGTCCTGGTCCTGAGCTGAGGCTGCAGATCTGGTTGCAGGATGTGGCAGAGCTCAGTGACCACCTCCTTGCTGAAGCGCAGCCTTCTGAAACACTGCTCCTCGGACAAATGAATGTAGGAGAATTGCTCCCGGAATATCCTGGGAGGGTAAGGTCTCCTGTGCAGAGGCCTGTTGGCCCTCCTTCCTCTGGCCACGTTTGCCACTCTCTCTCTGCACCGCTGCTGCCTCCGAAGGTGAAGCTGAAGGACGACGTCCTGAGTTAGTACAGCCCCCATTTAATCTTGTAAATGTGGTAAATATAAAGCTCAGAGAAATAGGAACCTATCCCTCAGAGGCGCTAACAGGAGGCGCTAATCAACCCAGTTTTCCCCCCTCTGTCTCTAGATGGCATTGACAGGTGGGTAAAGCTTTGTTACATGGGCTTTACAATTCTTCAGAAGCAAGCTATGGGAGAGGGAAGAGTTGGAAAGAAAGACAAAAGTTCCTTTGTGGACTGTGGAAAAAGCAATGTGCAACAATGTGAACAAGAATTGCCTGAAACCTGAACCACACCTTTAAAGGATGTCATTCCCTACTGTATCATGTTGGTGGTGGGGACATTAGGCAATGTAAAGATCCTTCCAGAATAGTGGAAGCAAACAGTTGAAATCAAGATGGCAACAAACTCCAGAAATACACTGAGGTTTTGCAGGGGCGGACAGTGGAGCAGGGTTAAACGTCAGAATCTTTCCTCGGGGTGGGGGGCAGGGGTGTCAATGGGTCCATGAGAGAGCATATTGGACATGGTCTTTGGAACAAACTGTTTGACAGGCCAAGTAGCTCATTTTTATTCCTTCTTTTCTTGAGTTATCCTTCCTTACAGATCATAAACCATAGCACACAAAAAAAATCAAAATGTAGTCAGCCATCATAGTCTCTGGCTACCTCTTGCATTGGAATATCAATAGCATTAATAGTTATTCTAAAATAATGAGAAACTCATAAGTGAAAATAATAGGCCTTATCGGCAACTTCGCTGCTAACATCCATTTACTTCCAATGTTGCAGCATCACCTATAGGTGCAGCATATATCTCAATCTCTGTTTTTTGCGGGGCAGAAACATTAGCAAATAAAAGTGCTTCCACGATATCTAAAGATATTTAAAAGAAAAGTGATTGTAGACTCAGGAAACAAGTGAACAAGATAAAGGATGTGTTCACTGAACACTTGAAAGTGCTTAACTGGTACTGACAGAAAAGTTACACAAAAAAGTTCTGAATTAATCTTTAATTCTCACTAAATCAAAAGTAAAATCTAAAAGCATGTCACTGAATGCTTTCCTCTGGTCACCTGACCCACAACACTAATGGGGGAATCCAAGTATAGGAAGCAGTAACAAAATAATTGGATTCATGGATAAGAAATGGTTCTGGTTGTTTTATTCTTGTAATGCTCTTGCAGGTATATGTCATTCTCTGTAGTATAATGAAATTTGATTCTCTCTCCATTTGGAGTGTTGGTACTAAGCAAGATTTACAATGTATAAGCTGGCGCAGGCACGATGGGCCAAATGGCCTCCTTCTGTGCTGTATCGTTCTATGATAACTAGGAGCCAGTCTTCAATTTTAAAGAGGGGAGATGCAATGTTATTGATTGCTGGAGTTCAAACCTACATAGTATCTATTGGATCATTTAAATATCATTTAGTGGTCTGCAGTTGTACACATGCTTTGTTTTCTATCTATATATGCTTTGGCGATTCTGTATCTAATTTACTTCACCTGAGGAAGGAGCAATCGATAGCTCCGAAAGCTTGTGATTTCAAATAAAACTGTTGGACTATAACCTGGTGTTGTGCGACCTCTCAATCATTTAAATAGCCAGTGTAGACTGGTACATTATTAAAGAGGAAGTAGACAAAGCTTCTCTGTAATAAAGTAGGCAGGCACTGAACCATGGCCACGTTATAAACACTCGAACAGAGTGTTGCTAAGTTCTGTGAAGCAATGGAAACTACTGTCTGAGAATCAGTGAGGCACAAATTGCTCTGGGTGAAGGACTGATTTTGCAGATTACAAACCACCTTGTTATGTGACTCTTTGCAATGTTAACAGCATCAATCTGTTAGCCAGATTTTCTAAATATTTGTGGGTTTTTCTGGGCAGTCAGATGCAGGAAATGCACTGGGGAATTGTTACATTCGCCCCCAGCCTCCCCCTCGATTTCTGGGATATCCATTAAGAGTGATGGTGGATGCTGATTGCATCCACCTACATTTTCTAATTAAATTTTAATTATGGAAACTCGGTGGCATAGTGGTTAGCACTGTTGCCTCACAGCGCCAGGGACCCGGATTCAAATCCGGCCACGGGTGACTGTCTGTGTGGAGTTTGCACATTCTCCCCGTGTCTGCGTGGGTTTCCTCCGGGTGCTCCGGTTTCCTCCCACAGTCCAAAGATGTGCGGGTTAGGTTGATTTGGCTATGATAAATTGACCCTTAGTGTTAGGGGGGATTAAATACGTGGGGTTATGGGGATAGGGTGGGATATCTGTCGGTGCAGGCTCGATGGGCCGAAATGGCCTCTATCTGCACTGTTGTGATTCTGTGATCAATGCCTTAGCAACACCAGATACCTGGAATGGCATTGCTTTCTTGGCACTTAAGTGTCAGCTGTGGCTCAATGGGTAGCATGCTCACCTCTGGGTTAGAAGGTTGTCCGTTCAAGTCCCACTCCAGAGACTTGAGCACATTAAAGTTAGGCTGACACTCCAGTGGAGTGCTGCACTGTCGGAGGTGCCGTCTTTCGGATGAGACGTTAAACCGAGGCTCTGTCTGCTCTTTCACGTGGACGTAAAAGATCCCATGGCACTATTTCAAAGAAGAGCAGGGGAGTTATCCCCAGTGTCCTGGCCAATATTTATCCCTCAATCAACACAACAGAAACAGATTATCTGGTCATTATCACATTGCTGTTTGTGGGAGCTTGCTGTGCACAAATTGGCTGCCGCGTATCCTACATTGCAACAGCGACTACACTCCAAAAGTATTTCATTGGCTGTAAAGCGCTTTAAGACGTGAAAGGCGCTATATAAATGCAAGTCTTTCTTTCTTTCAGCATTGCTAAGGAGGTATGGGTGCAGGATTAAGTTTTTAATGGCCCGCAGACTGAGACCAGTCAATTGTAGAGTGTTCGATTACACTTTGCAAGTGCAACAAGTCAAAATTTCACAAAATTTTAAAACATTTCTTCAACTGCCCCAGATTTTTCTTTCCATTTACTTCAATGGAAAGGAAAATTGAGCGGGGTGTAATAATGGGTGGCCGATACGCTCCCGCCAGTTTTCCGTCCCCACTGCAGTTGAAAATTACCCCCCTCATATAGTGCCCACGTGAATAGAATCATCCTCACCCCTACAATAGATGTGAATATTTATTGACCATCTGAGATGAGATAACCAATTGCTTAATGTCTCCAAAGGTGGCCTCTACAATGCCTGTCTCATTAACTTCCCTCGGTTTGAGTGCTCTAGCATGTGGCTTTTTAAACCAGTGAGAATTCACTTTTTTTAATAAACACAACACTTAAATATAATTCAATCCCAAATCCTATCCATAAAAAAAAGAAAATGATCAAAAATCCCAAAATGTGACAGGTACGCTATGCTGGAGAGAGGTCTCAGCAGTTCAAATGTAAACAAATTTTTTGATATTCAATCACTTTAGCATTAGATTTTTGTCTTTTTGCAGCATATTTTGCCTTTTAAATTAAATCACTGAATGGAAATTGCTGATGATCCCTTTATAGTACACTGGATAAAGGCACTCTCGGGTATGGTACTCAACCATAGAGACCTAGGACCCAGGTTCAATTGCCTGGTCTGTGCTGTGTTAGCTGACGTCAGCTAGGGCAGCAAGTTGGAGGGCTGCATTTGATTTTAGCATAAGCGGTTCAGCCAGGCTTTCTGCTCCTGGAACGTGTGCCTATATCGGATGTGGACAGGATATGACTTGTCTGTAATGCCCTCGACAATTAAATAGCCTGCCAACACTCACAGTCTAGGGGAAAAAAAGAAAATAACTGAAACCAAGAACAAATATTTTCAACCTGGTTTATTTGGAACTTCTAGATATCCTGAGGCAAGCAAAACATTTTTGGTAAAGTATTTACAACTTTATCTAGATTGTACTGAGTAAGAGGTTATGAAGGAACATCTGAAAAAGCACTTTGTTTTGACTAAAAATAAAATGGGCAGGATTCATAACTGAAAATTTATAGAGGAAAGTACATAATGGAATTTGCAGTGGGTAATAACGGCGAACTAACAGCGTTCACCGTTATTACCCCTCTGAGGCTGACCTCAACTTCGGGACGGAGCGCATGTGCATCTAAACGCGGAAATCCTGAAGTTGCGGTCAGTCATTCACTGCTCCGACACTGGCTGCACTGTGCGAAGCCCACCCCACCCCCCACACCCCCCATAGACGGCAGTCAGTGTAATCAGTGAAACTGTCAAAAACTTGAGCTTTTCCACGGTAATATCACTGTTAAATACTTCATTAAATGTTAGGCCTTGTTGGATGAGGTGTAACTGGGGTTTTAACCGTGTATTGACTGCTAAACAAACGTTATGACCCTGAAAAACTAAATTTAATTTGTGGAGTGTCAAACTTCTCCATTATGATAAAAATTACAATTTAAGAAACTTTAAAAAATTATAATTTTTAAAAGTTTGCTCATCTTTATTTCAGGTTTACCTCATCCCCATGTGAGAGCCCCAATCTTTGTTTTGCTCTCTGTAACATTTTGAAAAAGTGGGGATCAAAGCAACTTTTCATTTCCTGCTGCCCTGTCTGTGAGAATTCTATGATATGATTGGCTGCTTAGGCAGTTTGCTAACGTCACAGCAGATTGCAGTAGGAATTTCCCATTATATTGCACTGACATCGCTTACATGTCAAAAAAGGCAAACTTTTCACCACAGAAATTGCGATACTTTGTGGGCAGCTTCCTTCAGGGCCAGCAGCGAATGCCATTGCTTCGCCACTGACCGCAAATTCCAGACCATGATTTTTGCTGCTTATATGCTGGTCACTGAAATTGAGCTAAGTGATATTAGTGTTCACGGTTTAGTATGAAGTTTCCCTGTCCATTAATTTAACAAAGGTAATAATCCTGTTAAAATATACAAGTTAATGGGCTAAAAATTCGGGGGCTTAACGCCACCCGTTACCGGCAAAAAATGGCGAAACAGAGGTATTCGCCGCTCTTTTGGCATCTGGTGGCGGGTCCCACGGCATCATCCATTTTGATCTTCGCCGTAGCGTGCCCAGTAACAGGTATCGCCAAGCAAAAAAAAAATGGCAGATTGGTGACGTTAGTCAGCGTGCAATGCCGACTTTGCGTCACTACAGCCAAATTCAACTCTAGCGCTGAGTTCAGTGCTGGGTCAGAACCACACCAGGGATACACAGTATGTAAAGAGACTGACAGAGGCACATTTTTCAGGTAAGTTTGTATTTAAGCTTTTGGACTGGGCTTTTCGGATTTTATTGAAGTAGTGGCTTGTTGCAATAGATGTTAAAAGTTTTGTAAGTGTGTAGGGAGTGCTGCTCGATGCTTGCAAGGCCTCGGATGGTAAAGGATGGCCTCTGAGAAAACAGAAAAATGCTGCAAATACTCAACAGGTCAGGCGACATCCATGGAGAGAGAAACAGAGTTCACGTCTCAGGCCGAGATGCTGCCTGACCTGCTGAGTATTTCCAGCATTTTATGCTGGAATTTCAGATTTACAGCATCTGCTCGCAGAGGGAAGAGGAAGACATAGAAGAGGACGAAGCAGAAGAGGAAGAAGCTGATGAGGAGGAAGCAGAAGAGGAGGAAACAGATGGAAGGATGCATCCGAGACAGCACCTTTGTGGCCGGAATATAGGGGTACGGTAGCATAGTACTTATGTTACTGGACTATAATTGAGAGGTTCTGGACTAATGATACGGAGATGAGTTCAAATTCCACCACGGCAGCTGGGGAATTTAAATTCAGTTAATTAAATAAATCTGGAATAAAAAGCTAGTGTCAGTAATGGTGACCATGAAACTATCGGATTGTTGTAAAAATCCATCTGGTTCACCAATGTCCTTTAGGGAAGGAAATCTGCCGCCCTTACCTGGTCTG
Source organism: Squalus acanthias (assembly GCA_030390025.1). Classification (NCBI taxonomy): domain Eukaryota; kingdom Metazoa; phylum Chordata; class Chondrichthyes; order Squaliformes; family Squalidae; genus Squalus; species Squalus acanthias. The sequence goes on from CM059430.1 coordinate 115,871,922, forward strand.
GCCAATATGTGACTCCAGACGCCCACATCCCAGGAACAAATTTAAAAAAATATCTGGGATGGAATCATCCGCCTGCGGTCCCAGTGACCACAACCCCAATTCCCCTTTCAACATTAGTCCCACACCTTACCTTCCCTCTGTTACTGACCATCACAGCGTCCTCTTGGCCACGATGCTGAAATAAAAGCCACCACAAAGCAAACTTTACAATCCAATTTTATACATCTAGCCATCCAACATGACATCAAGAAATCAACTCATCACCCTTATGCATTCTCTTAGTGACTGTCTTGTGTGTGTCTTTGCCTATCCTACTGATGTCATGCCGTGTTACCCTAGTGACTGCAGCATGGCTGGTGGAAGGCTGCTGACTTTCAATGGGGGACATTACAAATGGCCTTTCTGGTCAACCTTGAGGAGCTGATGGCTGGGAGTGTCAGATCAATCTTCTTCACTCTCCTCTCCTTCTTCTTGGTCACCCACTGGCTAGGCAGGCTGCCTTTCTTGGGTGTGTGAAATAAGGAAGGCACAAGGGTGGAGTTGTGGCGAGGGGAGTGTGGGAAAGCAAGAGGTGCATGCGAGAAGGAGGATAACGTATGAGGATACCAGCATCTCATATTCTTTCAGCCCCACCACTGGCCAAGGGCTCAGCCATGCCCCTCCCAAGAATTGCCTGCACTGTCTCCTCCAAGGGGTTGAGGTGAGGCTAGGAATGGGAGATGTGCCTCGTGATTGGTACAGATTGATGGTAGGTGAATGGGGGGGGAGGGAGTCATGCATTCAGCAGTGTGTGAGGCTAGTGATGCAGTTGGTAGGAGATGTCTTTTGAAGATGAATTCACTGACCTTGACCAGGGGTCAGAGGTCATGAAGCTTCTTTGGGCACTGGAGCCAGGTGGTGGGGGCGACACTGCTACCAGTGACGGCCTCGGTGATGTGGTCCCACATCATTCTTTCTGGAGGGCCTCCTGGTCCCTGTGGGTAGAGGATCTCTCTTGCAGTGTTGACCCCCTGCACAAAGCAGGAGTGCTGCGTGCGAGACCCTGGGTGCCCCTTCCCTGACTTGCTGAGCCATTTGTGTTAGTGCTGAAGCACTTTTCTCCTTTTTTTTAAGCTTTGGAAGATAATTCAGCTTTAAGAGCAGAAGACTGCCATTTGGGAATTATTTTTAATGTTTATGTTTTTTTTGAAAGGCAGTAAGGGCTTAAAAATGCATTTTTTCACTTGATTTTAATTTTTATTAGTTCTGAATGCATTGTCCCTTTAATTCATAGCCCCTTTATTTGCCCATAATTCCTCGCAAACTCCACAGCCTCGCTCCCAGAGGCTGTAAGAAGCAGCAACACCAACTATGGATGGGAACTTCGGGTCGGAGGCCTCCCTTAACACCACCAGGAGGGCACTGCATATTAAGTTAGAGCTGCGCTCCACATCGCCAACCCCCAGAGCCAATTTTTTAATGGTAGCGCTGCAGCCATTTTTGGTGGCTGTTAACCCAAGCTGCTGGTAACACCAGCAATTCTGTTGGCGTGAAAGGATTATTACTAGTCCTAGCACTTTTCGGGCTACCCCAGATCAGGTGTATTCCCCAGACGTTCACCTTCAACTAAAGTTAGAGGTAGCCAGATCCTAAAGACACTTAATTGGGTCTAAAGGTCCAGACTATCTCTCCCTGAAGGAAAGGAATGACCTGAAGATGTTACCGTCCTCCAGATAGCACTTTTAATAAGTTTAGCTAGACTGTAACCTTCCGGATAGTATGAGGGTCCGGAAAACTCCCACAGAATTCTGCAACTCCTCACCAAAGAGTGTACAGAGATTGAGTTTGCGAGTTTGATACAGAAGTACTATGTGAGACTTTTCTAAAAAAATATATAGATTTATTAAAGAACCGACATGTAATTACAGTTGCTGATTCAGTCGCAACATTAACAGTTCAAAATACAAAAGCTTACAATTCTTATTATCAGAGATCCTTATTCTCAAATCTTAACTTTGTTACATTTTTACATTTCTTAGTCTGTTCCAGGATATCCACCAAAATCAAATACCTTTGTTAGGGAGAAATTAATTCACTCCAGTCTGTGTTGATAGGTAAAAGCAAACAGTTTATTTAATATTCAGAGATCTCTGGGAGAAGCATCATAGACCTTACCCGGCCTAGTGACCACGACTTCTCAACCTCCCGTTGTCAATTACAACCTTTTATTTAAGAATTATCCAATCACATAGCTACAAAATATCACATGATTACAATTATGTCAATTCAAACTAAACTGGTTAATTCGTTATATTTCTTATCTTTGTCAGCTACAAACTAAAACAATTATCCAATTACGTATATATGCTGCAAATCACATTCTATGTTTTGCCTGAGTGCTAGGTCTAATCTCATTCTCACATTTGTCCATTGTATTTCTCTACAGATGCCCATTGTATTCTGTCCTTGAATGCTGCTAGGCATCCAATCCTTATCACTCCACCTGGTTCTTATTCAATTTTGTACATAACTTCCATTCCCTTTACAGCTAAGAGAGGTTTAATTTAATTTAATTTAACATGAGTTCAAATTAACCCTTTCACCTTTGATACCCGAGACTCAAAGGGGGAAAAATTAGGTCGCGCCCCATTTGGGGCGCAAATATCGTCTGGACGCAAATATTAGCGCCTGGCGCTAATTATCGGCACTGACTGGAAACTTCACTTTTACCGCCCCGGGAGGTGAGTGGAGCGCTAAATCAGGCGCTGCACACCTGTCTTAAGGCGCAAAGGCCAAGGAGTGAGGCGCTACCTCAGAGCGCTGGCGAAGCTCATGTAATGTCAGTCAGCAATGGAACACAGACACAATGGCACAGGCCAGTTCTTAAAGGGGATGGTTAATCTTGCTTTCCATCCACATCCTGTTCATTGCAGCCTTGAATCTCGGCCTGGAGAGACTTGCACATCAAATGTGCTGGAAAGAACAATGGAGAGTACCAGGCAAAGAGCTCAGAGTACAGCTCCCACAGTCTCTGCTAAATCGATACAAGGAATGGCAAATCAAAATGAACCTGCAAAGTGCTGCTCAGTACCCAAAACTCCTTCACACAACGTTGAATCTCTCCAGAAGTCTCTCCCTCTCGCTCTCAGAATGCGTAGTTCAAAAATGCCACCAACAATAAAAGACAGGAAGAGGCCCCCTTTAAATAGCGCCCCCCCCCAGCCCCACAGCGATTGATAGCGTTCCAGTCTTCTGGTCGTTGGATGCGCCAGGCGGTAAGGCAGGGGGCGCCACTCAATTTCCGCTCCGGGGCGCCACAAGGGCGTTGCACCATGGAATGACGTCACAATCTGCGCGCGCAGGTGGTCGCAGCGGTAAAGTTTAGCGCCGCCGCACAATGTCTAGTTAAGTTCCCGAGCGGCGCAAACATCGCTGCGCCCGGGCGTTAGCGGCTTTGCGCCCCATTAGCGCCCTCTTAAGGCGCTAACGGGAGGCGCAACCAACTGAATTTTTACCCCAAAGAGTTGTAAGTTTAGAGAGCCTGCCTCTGAAGCTGTGAATAGCTTTGCCCCTTCCAGCGAATTCTATCTTCCTATTGGAAAGTTCTATATTTATACTCTTTCTCAGTGGTATATCCTTTGAAGTTTTCTGCTGATGTAAGCTAATTATCTCTAGTCATTTTTCTGTTGACCCCTTCTATTCTTACAGTCAGTTCAGCTGTAGCATTCAGACTCATGTCTCTACCTTTAGGTGTTCGAAGCATATCATAAAAAACGGTTGTAACAGATGTATCTATTTGATGTCATTCTTATCAAAGTCTCCTGTTTAATTCTTAAGTCACCTTAGCTGGTTGCAACACAGACTTCGTGTCTCCTAGGTGTTCCAAGTTCAACACAAAAACAATGTGATGGCTGGTGCCTCTATTGATGTCATATTTATGAAAGTCTTCTGTTTGTATCTTTTGCATTTAGAACACCTCGACCGGATGCACCATTGTCTTCTTAGCTACCTCAGTTGGTTGTACACAGACTCATGTCTCCATTTGGAGGAGGGGACCGAGTGTAACATATCAAAGTTTGCAGATGATACAAAGATGGGAGGGAAAGTAGAGAGTGAGGAGGACATAAAAAACCTACAAGGGGATATAGACAGGCTGGGTGAGTGGGCAGAGATTTGGCAGATGCAATACAATATTGGAAAATGTGAGGTTATGCACTTTGGCAGGAAAAATCAGAGAGCAAGTTATTATCTTAATGGCGAGAAACTGGAAAGTACTGCAGTACAAAGGGATCTGGGGGTCTTGGTGCAAGAAAATCAAAAAGTTAGTATGCAGGTGCAGCAGGTGATCAAGAAAGCCAATGGAATGTTGGCTTTTATTGCTAGAGGGATAGAATATAAAAACAGGGAGGTATTGCTGCAGTTGTATAGGGTATTGGTGAGACCGCACCTGGAGTACTGCATACAGTTTTGGTGTCCATACATAAGAAAAGACATACTTGCTCTCGAGGCAGTACAAAGAAGGTTCACTCGGTTAATTCCGGGGATGAGGGGGTGGACATACGAGGAGATGTTGAGTAGATTGGGACTCTACTCATTGGAGTTCAGAAGAATGAGAGGCGATCTTATTGAAACATATAAGATTGTGAAGGGGCTTGATCGGGTGGACGCGGTGAGGATGTTCCCAATGATGGGTGAAACTAGAACTAGGGGACATAAACTTAGAATAAGGGGCTGCTCTTTCAAAACTGAGATGAGGAGAAACTTTTTCACTCAGAGGGTAGTGGGTCTGTGGAATTTGCTACCCCAGGAAGCTGTGGAAGCTACTTCATGAAATAAATTTAAAACAGAAATAGACCGTTTCCTAGAAGTAAAGGGAATTAGGGGTTACGGGGAGCGGGCTGGAAATTGGACATGAGTGAGTTCGGATCGGTCAAGGCCCTGTGGGTGGCGGAGTGGGCCCAGGGGCCGAGTGGCCTGGTCCTGCTCCTGCTTCTTGTGTTCTTTAGAGTTGAGGTTGGATCAGATCAGCCATGATCTCATTGAATGGCGGAGCAGGCTCGAGAGGCCGATTGGTCTACTCCTGCTCCTATTTCTTATGTTCTTATGTTTCATTTGATGTCATATTTATGAAGGCATATGGGGGGAAAAATTCAGTTGGTTGCGCCTCCCGTTAGCACCTTAAGAGGGCGCTAATGGGGCGCAATGCAACTAGCGCCCGGGTGCGGCGATGTTTGCGCCACTCACGAAATTAACTAGACATTTTGCGGCGGCGCTAAACACTACCACCACGATCTCCTGCGCCGGCAGATCGTGACATCAGTCGAGTGCACAATGCCCCGGTAGCGCCCCGAGCGGATATTGAGTGGCGCCCCCTGCCTTACCGCCTGCCGCTAGCAACGACAGGTTGAAGGGAGCGTTTTGCAGTCAGGAAGGGACTGGGGGAGCGCTATTTAAAGGCAACTGCTTCCTGCCTTTTTTTGTTGGTGACATTTTTGAACAACGCATTCTGAGAGAGAGAGAGAGAGACTTCTGGAGAGATTCAACGCTGAGTGAAGGAGTTTTGGGTACTGAGCAGCACTTTGCAGGTTCATTTTGATTTGCCCTTCCTTGTATCGATTTAGAAGAGACTCTGGGGGTTGCACTCTGAGCTCTTTCCCTAGTACTCTCCATTGTTCTTTCCAGCAGATTTGATGTACAGCTCTCTTCAGGCCGAGATTCAAGGCTGCAATGAGCAGGATGTGGATGGAAAGCAAGATCAACTCTCCCCTTTAAGAACTGGCCGGCACCATTGTGTCTGTGTTCCATTGCTGACTGACATCACATGAGCTTCGCCAGCGCTCTGAGTTAGCATCTCGCTCCTCGGCCTTTGCGCCTTAAGACAAATGTGTAGCGCCTGATTTAGCGCTCCAATCACCTCCAGGGGTGATAAAAGTCAAGTTTGCAGTCAGAGGCGATAATTAGTGCCAGGCGATAATCTTTGCGCCCGGCCGATAATTGCACCCCAAAGGGGGTGATACTGAATTTTTCCCCCATGTTTCTTTAATGTTTTGTGTTTCTTTCCCGAAGTGTTGGTTTATGATACTTAAACATTATACCATTGTCTTTCTTCCAAGGCTTCAGACTATCGGGTACCTCCAACCTTCTGTTTCAACGAGGCTTTTGTTTCAGTGTCAACAATTTATCTTATCTCAAAAGCCTGTATGGTGTTTACAGCTTCTGATTGTTAGGTTTTTTAGATTTTCAAGCCTAGTTTGTCATGTTTTAATCAGAATTATTTCATAGGATGGTGTATTTTTCTGAATATGGCATATTCCTTCACAGGCGCGCACAAATTTTTCCCCCAATGGCTTTGTTAAAGTAGCAAACAGAGAAATTTATAGGAATATATTAATGTGTTAGTTGCTACTATTGAACAGTACAATTTCACCCCACACATTGGGATTATTTGCAGATGTGGTGCACTAGGGTAAATTCTCATCTTAATTATGGTCTATAACTGCAACCAGGATGTGACTAAGCATAATTATGGATGGAGATATAGAATGCACATGATGCATATTTCCAGTAGGGTTAATGTCAGGCTCAGGAAGCTTGCACCTGAAGGAGGCAGGAGCTTTGTTATAATATGACAATCAGGTGGAAGTAATGCCATTTAGATGTCCATGCCATTTCTGCCATTTACACCAGGAGAAAACCATTTCTTAATATTTCCCATATAAATTAGCTTAATCGATTGCACCAATGTGGCCCTATATACTCTGCATGGAAAAGCTGTGCATTGATGAACCTCTGTGACCAACTGCACAAGATCCTGCAGGTGAATGTCTGTTTCTCAGGAAGCAGGCATGACCTAGAAAGAAATGTGCAAATTGGCTCCTAGGCTGCCTGCCTCTTTAAGCTGCTGTGGACAGCAGCCATTTTCCACTGTCCCCCCCGCCCCCCCCCCCCACATTGGTGAACTTCCAAGTATACACCTGGGAGTCTATCATAAACACCTTAATTAAGTTGACCCCCAGACCAGCACCACGTTTTTTGGGCAGGTGGAAGTCTAACACTGCCACATTCCCAACTGCAATCACGCCAGAATGGAAAATTCCAACCAATAACTTGCATTAAGTTTGGGGCAATATCTGAGCTATTGACCTCCATTTCCTCCCTCCACACACATATAAGTATAGATATCTTACAGCATAGTTTTGACCAAGATTTTGGTCACCTGTCCTAATATCTCCTTCTGTGGCTCAGTGTCAAACTTTATTTGATAACGCTCCCGTGAAGCGCCTTGGGACATTTTACTATGGCGCATTATAAATGCAAGTTGTTGCTGTTGAACAGCCCCCGTGAAGACCTAAACTATGCTGTGTTACCTAAAGAAATATATGCTCTCCTAATGGCTCTGTTGGTAAATATGGAACTCTGCCATAAAAACAGCAGCAGTAAAGGTTAGAATGCTGTCTGTCTTAAGAACATAAGAACATAAGAAGTAAGAGCAGGAGTAGGTCATACGGCCCCTCGAGCCTGCTCCGCCATTCAATAAGATCATGGCTGATCATCGACCTCAACGCCACTTTCCCGCCCGATCTCCATATCCCTCAATTCATGATCTTATTCAAGGCACTATAATTGGCTTTACTGATCCTTACCTTGGAGGGCAAAACCAGCCAGAGTTTCTGTTCCTGATCACTGTTCAATGACTTAGGATGGAAAAACTGCATGTGTAGACTTCAGGCTCATCTGTAGCCTGCTGACATTTGCTGTCTAGGCTCACACATGAAGAATAGCCCACTTGGGGAGGCACTGGAGGGAGCCTGACATCCACAAAACTGTACTGTAGAATGAGTCAAGGAGAAAACTGAAATGGAAAAAAAATGGTTTAAGCTCTCCATGTTTAATTGGTGTAGTCAGGTTCTGTTGTGACTTCAGTATTCATTGTGTTTGTGATGTTCCCTACATTATTGCTGTCATAACAATGAACCCCCACAAAAATGAAGACCCTTTACTTCCTTCCCCTGACAATAAAGCACAAAATTGAGAGGTCGCACAACACCAGGTTATAGTCCAACAGTTTTATTTGAATCATGGGTCGCATAACTATTTAGCATGGAGAAGTCTCGTTCGTTATCGGAATTAACCAGACAAATCGCTCCACCAACTAAGAACGGCCATGCTAGAGTACACGAAAATTTGTGAACTGTTCTGATCTGAAAGTTGGGGTGCTGTTGATTTTTCTTTCCTGTAACATTCAACAACAACAACAACAACTTGTATTTATATAGCGCCTTTAACGTAGTAAAACGTCCCAAGGTGCGGCACAGGAGTATTTTAAGACAAAAAATTTGACACCGAGTCACATAAGGCTAAATTAAGGAAGGTGACCAAAAGCTTGGTCAAAGAGGTAGGTTTTAAGGAGCGTCTTAAAGGAGGAAAGAGAGGTCGAGAGGCAGAGAGGTTTAGGCAGGGAATTCCAGAGCTTAGGGCCTCGGCAACAGAAGGCACGGCCACCAAAGGTTGAGCGATTATAATCAGGGATGCTCAAGAGGGCAGAATTAGAGGAGTGCGGATATCTCGGGGGGGTTGTAGGGCTGAAGGAGATTACAGAGATAGGGAGGGGCGAGGCCATGGAGCGATTTGAAAACAAGGATGAGAATTTTGAAATCGAGACGCTGCTTAACCGGGAGCCAATGTAGGTCAGCGAGCACAGGGGAGATGGGTGAACGGGACTTGGTGCGAGTTAGGACACGGGCAGCCGAGTTTTGGATGGCCTCAAGTTTACGTAGGGTGGAATGTGGGAGACCAGCCAGGAGTGCGTTGGAATAGTCAAGTCTAGAGGTAACAAAGGCATGGATGAGGGTTTCACATTAAACATTATCTGCTACTTCCCACAATAAATTTCTGTTTCTGTTTAGATGTTCCCTTGTGGAAATGTTGTTATCTGGAATCTGTGGAACCGTACCCTGGCAACAGACAATGCCTTCAGATAGGAGGAGGAAAGAAGTATTGGCAAAAAAAAAGAAACCCTTCACTGAATTTCAGGATGCTCCAGTTCTTAGATACTCTATAGTTCTGTATGTTTGGTGTTCATCAGTCTTTTCTGAGAAGTCTCAGTTTGAAGAGCTAATCTTGCACTTCTGGCACTGGGTATTCGTTGCAGCATAACTGCAGATGTGTACACTGTACATCCCATTTTATAAACATTAAAGTTTAAAAAAACACCTAGGCAGTCCGCTGAACCACTTTTAATTTTTGAATGGCATAAAAGACCGACTACCCTGTTAGCTTTTTCTAATTGAAATTTCATTGGCAGACAAAGTTTGTTGAACAGAGACACATACTTACATTTAAGTACATATGTAGAGAGCTCTGCTTTAACTCAACTCCAGAACAGTGTAAAGGGCCAGTATACCACAGCTAATGGTTCACACTGCTCTCAGAAACATACCAGATTCTGCTGAAAACAAACCATTGAATGATTATTCCAACAATTAGGAAATAATTTTCTTGAGAACAACATCTTTCTTGAGAACATTTTCACCTTTCTGCACCCCTACTAATTTATGATAGGCATACTGGAAATTCCATTATATAGGATTTAGGTATTAAAATGTGGCAACAAGTCCTGGAGCTTGTGTTCTCAATGCAAAGCTATAGACAATTTTACAAAGCCATGCTCCCGGTGGGGAGACTTGCATCACCAGGAGCATGTATTGAGGAACGCATTTGTACATAAGTCATAAGTACATAAGAATTAGGAGCAGGAGTAGGCCATACAGCCCCTCAAGCCTGCTCCCCCATTCAATAAGATCATGGTTGATCTTCGACCTCAACTCCACTTTCCCGCACGATCCCCATATCCCTTGATTCCCCTAGATTCCCAAAACCTATCTATCTCAGCCTTGAATATGCTCAACAACTCAACATCCACCATCCTCTGGGGCAGAGAATTCCAAAGATTCACAACCCTCTGAGTGAAGAAATTCCTCCTCATCTCAGTCTTAAATGGCTGACCCCTTATCCTGAGACTATGGCTGTGATTTTGCCATAGGAGGTGGGTTGGAGTCGGGTTGGAGTCAGGTTGGCTGGTCGGCAGGTTCCGGTCCCGCTGCCGGCTTCAGCTGCTCCGATATAACTATTTTCACTTAACTGGGCTTATTAAGCCCGCCGAGCACGCTACCCGGGCAATCAGTGGGTGCGGGTCTGCTGTTCGCCTCTGCTGACGTCTTCCATTCAGGAACTTTTAAAGGGCCCATGGAGCCTTTGCATTTCATTTCCTTTCAGCTGCTCCTGAAAACGGGTCTTTTGAACATGACTGCTGCAAGATGTAAGGCTGCTCCTCGATTTGATGATGACTCGCTCCATGCTCTTGTGGAGGGAGTAAGAGGGCGCCGGGAGGTTCAGTTCCCTCCCGATGGACAGAGGAAGCCTCCTCAGCACACAAAGGCAGCCTGGCTGCAAATTGCTGAGGAGGTAAGCGCTCGGTCCTTGTGCTCACGCACCTGGGTGCAGTGCCGAAAAAAGTTCAATGATCTGCTACGCTCAGCAAAAGTGAGTATAACATCAGACTTACCTTCAATCTGCTTCCCATCTCTTCTCATCACCAGCACTCTGCATTGTCAGCCTACTCCTCCACATCCCACCTTACCCTTACTTCCCTTGCACCCTTACCTATATGTACAGAATCACTTCACCATCCTACTATGCACTCCTCACACTCACTCTCACTGTTATGCAATGCCAACAACTAACAATGTACAGGGAGGCATCTTGGTTTTGGCACCTCACTCCATCTTTGTCTCCCTCTAAGCTTCGATGTTATGGATTCTTTACACTCACTCCCTCAATCGCGCTGAAACTCCACTTGTGTCCCTCATTGCAGGAAAAGAGAGCCCACAATAAGAGGGAGAGAGGAAGGACAGGAGGAGGCCCACCATCCCTGGCGACTTTAACAAATGCTGAGGAGGCTGCTCTTGACATCATCGGAGATGCAGAGGAGCTGGAAGTGGGGGACGGAGAGACGGTTGCAGTAGAGCAAGCTGGTGACAAAATAGATTTGCAACTCTCTCATTTCGATTTCATGAGTGACTGATATGGTATCTGCTGTTCCTACAGATTGACATCTGATCATCTACACAAGATGTTGTGTCTGCAACCTAAATATCACATGTCTAATAACTCATGCCTTTACTCCCCCACAGAACCATTGAGAGCCCCCCTCCCCACTGTCCAGGAGGAAGAGCTGGACGACTCCTCAGAGGAACCTGCACCCTCTGAGGGAGCAGCATCACCAGAAATCAGCACACCCAGCTCCAACGAAGATACACACACCTCAGTGAGTCCTTTGCGACATAGAGTAGTGTTATCACCTGGTGTATCACAGCTCACAAGTGAGCATCAGCAGATGGTGGAGACAGCGATAGCAGTGGAGAGTCCTTGTCAGAGGTCACAGGACGCTCCTAGCTCTGCTCAGCTGCATGCAGACACTGTGCCTCTGGGGCCATCCAGAAAGAGAGCGGTGCTGGAACTTCAGGAACAAGTGCAGGAGTCTCTGACAGGGTTTGCATCCACAGTAACTGCGAGTGTGCAGAGAATGGAGGAGTTCATCTCAAACATGAGCAATGCCGTGGTGCACGCAATGGCGAATGTAGGTGCCACCATGGAAGGGATGGCAACCTCCATGGAGGACATAAATCGCCAGACTCAAATGAACATGGTGACTCTTCTAAATAGATAGTCAGCTATGGAGGATAGATGGGCATCTATTGAGGAGAGGAACCAAAGGTACATGGACTTTCCCGTTATGAGGACTGTCAGTACAGAGACTGGTCCTCGTGGCTCCCCTGAAGTGCAGCAAGGTGCTCTCCAGCCACTTGCTAGCAGTGAAGTGCGGGTGATCCATGAGAGGGATGTTGGTGGTCGACAACAAGGAAGTGTGGGCTCCTCTCCAAGCGTTCACACTACCATGCCACTGTGGAGCCCTCGGTCAGAGCCCCAGATTCCTCACCCAACTGAGATGGCCGTCTCAGCCCCTGCACAGCCGTAGGAGGAACAGACTGTTGCAGAGCCCTCCCAGGCTCCCAAACCTAGAGGATGCCCACCAAAGGCGTCTAAGCAGGCACAGCATAGAAGTGAGCAAGGTGCCTCTACATCTGCTGAAGCCACAGGGGAAGCACCATGTAGAAGCACGCGTAAGAGAAAGTTAACACACAAGGGTAGTCACTTGGGTATTTTCATCTCATACAAAGTAGCGTTTGCCATCGTGATTATAAATGGATTAAAGAAAAGCGGTGGCAAACATTCAAAGAGTTGGCCTATGTGTGCTCAGAAATGGAAGTTGCACAGTGAGGGGTCAGGGCGCCTTTCATCTGTAATGATGGTGGTGAGAGTGATAGGAAACCACAGTTTATTGTACAGATGCTATATGGTGTGTTAAGAAGGTCGGCCAGACATTCATTTCCATGTGCCAGCCACATGTGGTTGATGCGTAAAATTACATGAATCTGGCATGGATAAGTGCATCCCTTGCCTCACGGCCAGCAATATTGTCGCGTGATGGTGGATTTGGCACATCCACCCTCGCAAGGCGTCCCTCATCTGCCACCTCCTCCTCTACCTCCTCCTCCTCCTCTTCCGAGGAGGCTCTGCGCTGAGCCACTTTTTCCTCAGGCAGCGCTAAGCCACGCTGCTGTGCAATGTTGTGCAGGGCACAGCAAACCACAATGATTCTGGAGACCCTGGCTGGTGCATACTGTAGGGCTCCACCAGATCTGTCGAGGCATCTGAATCGCATTTTGAGCAAGCCGATGGTTTGCTCTATGATGCTTCTGGTGCAAATGTGGCTCACATTGTACCGCTCCTCAGCTTCGTTTGATGGCCTCCTCGTTGGCGTCATTAGCCACTTTTTCAGGCGATAGCCCTTGTCTCCAAGTAGCCATCTGGAAAGTTGGGTTGGCGGATTGAAGAGCTGAGGCACAGTAGATTGCCGCAAGATGAACAGGTCATGGCAACTGCCAGGGAACTTTGCGCAAACATGCATAATGTTCTTCCTGTGGTTACACACCAGCTAGACATTAAGGGAGTGGACCCCTTGCGGTTGACAAATGCAGCTAGGTTGTGATGGCCTGCCCTAATGGCCACATGTGTGCAGTCTACGATGCCCTACACCCTTGGGAAGCCTGCCATATTTGCAAAGCCAACCGCACACGCAGTTACACTTGCTTCATCCGTGGAGAAGTGGATGTAATTGTGCGACTTTACAAAGAGGGCATCGGTAACCTGCGTGATGCAAGTGTGTGCGGCTGACTGGGAGATGCCGCTGATGTCTGCGGCTGGTCCCTGGAAGGACCCTGAAGCAAAGAAGTTGAGTGCGGTGATAACTTTGACAGTCACTGGTAAGGAGTGGCCACCTGCTCCTCTGGGCTTCAGGTCTTGGTGCAGCATTGTGCAGATGTCAGCGACTACCTCTCATGGAAGTCTCAACCTCCTTTGGCACTGCTGCTCACTCATATTGAGGAAGCTCATCCTCTGCCTGTAAACCCTGTGTTGGGGGTATCTCCTGCGGTGCGGTGCAGCCCTGCGCTGACGCCCTCTGCCCTGTGCATCATCAGGTGGCTGAGGAGAAGGTTGGCACTCCTGTTGTTGGTGCTGCTGTTGTGCCTGGTTCTGCTGCTGCCGCGGCTGCTCTTCCTCCGATTCTGAAGACCAGGATGAGAGGATATAAATGGTTCCCATTCCACTGGTATATACCTCAGTTGAGGAAGAGATGTTATAAGCGCTCAGTAAATGTGGTCAAAGGGTATTCCAAGGAGGTCACAGTGCATATGGACCTCAACTTAAACACTCACAAGCTCAATAGACCTGCAAAATGTGTTCCAAAACCTCAAAGCACAAAAATCTGGCATCTGAAAGTCAGCCATGTTGCAGGTCTGCTTTTATGCTGCAGGAGCAGCTGTCAACAATTCAGATCCTTGCTGAACCCGGCACAATCAGCTGGCGTGTTTGTCGTACGATGGGCAACACACTGAAAATGTAGTAAAATGGTAAGAGCCAGTAAAAAAGGGATTATCTAGGCAGTTAACAGCTTAAGTGCCTCTCCTGCCGCTTGGTGTCGGGTCTGATCGAGTCTGGCAGACCCGAAACTTTGCAACGTTGCGTGGAGACGGGATGGCGGCGGGTTCGTAACCCGCAGTCAATCATTTTGATTTTAACTCCCGAACCGCCTCCAAACCCGCCCTCTGAATGCCGGCAAAATCGCGGCCTATGCCCCCTAGTTCTAAACTCTCCAGCCAGGGGAAACAACCTCTCAGCATTTACCCTGTCAATCTCCATCAGAATCTAATATGTTTCAATGATATCACTTCTCATTCTTCTAACCTCCAGAGAGTATAGGCCCAATCTACTCAATAGTGTAGATCATGTACTCGCCATGATTTTTCATCCATTAATTTGAATCAGTGTTACTTTAAATCAACCAGTAAGAATTTTAAAATGCATTTGGTGCTTACAATTTAGACCTGCTCCCAATATTTTTGTCTCACTACAAAAGACAGCTTCCAAAGACAAGTCTGCGCTATCGATCATCTGAAATTTAAACTTATTCATTTAGTATATGGAAAATAGTGTACTGCAGGACAACAATCCTCCCTTTTATTGTAAATTTGCAACTAGAAAATCTGTTGAATTTCACTGCATCTAACATCACTTCAAAAACAAATAATATCTGACAATTTAGACAAAGTAAATAACAAGCTAAATTATTAAACTGGTTTATTCACAGAGTTATTGAAAAAAGCAAGCAGTGTAAGTCAGATTTGAAAAATCCGATACAGTACTAGGGGGGAAAAATTCAGTTGGTTGCGCCTCCCGTTAGCGCCTTAAGAGGGCGCTAATGGGGCGCAAAGCAGCTAGCGCCTGGGCGCAGCGATGTTTGCGCCGCTCGCGAACTTAACTAGACATTTTGCGGCGGCGCTAAAATTTAACGCCGCGATCTCCTGCGCACGCAGATCTTGACGTCATACGAGGGTGCAATGCCCTTGTGGCGCCCCGGAGCGGAAATTGAGTGGCGCCCCCATCCTTTCTGCCTGGCGCATCCAACGACCGGAAGACTGGAACGCTATCAGTCGCTGTGGGGCTGGGGGGGGGGGGCGCTATTTAAAGGGGGCCTCTTCCTGTCTTTCTCTGTGGTTGACATTTTTGCACCACTCGTTCTGAGAGAGAGAGAGAGATTCGGAGAGAGAGAAAGAGAGACTTCTGCATTGAGTCAACGCTGTGTGAGGTACTTTTGGCTACCGATCATAACTTGGCAGGTACTTTGGTTTTTGGCCTTCATAACTTTGCTTGCTAAGAGACTATGGGGGCTGCACTGATTGGGGGCGTCGTCCTGCGCCAGCTGAATCGGAGGACACAGAGACGCAGAGAGAGAGTGGCAATGATGGCCAGACGGAGGAGGGCCAACAGGCGTCTGTACAGGAGAGCTTACCCTCCCAGGGTATATCGTGAACAGCTCTCCTACATTCATATGTCTGAGGAGCAGTGTTTGCGAAGGCTGCGCTTCAGCAAGGAGGTGGTCACTGAGCTCTGCCACCTGCTGCAGCCAGATCTGCAGCCTCAATTGAGGTCCAGGACGTCTCTGTCGGTGGCAGTGAAGATAACAGTGGCTCTGAACTTTTATACTACTGGCTCATTTCAATCTGCTGCTGGGGACATCGCCAATATCTCCCAGTTCGCGGTGCATTGCTGCATCCGTCACGTCACAAATGCCCTCTTTAAAAGGAGACGAGAGTACATCTCTTTCCCCATGACCCTAGACAAGCAGCATGAACGCGCTCTGGGCTTTGCCAGGATAGCGGGCTTCCCCATGGTGCAGGGCGTCATTGACTGCACGCATGTGGCTTTGCGTGCTCCGCATGTGAATGCCGAGGATTTCCGGAACAGAAAGGGGTTCCATTCCTTGAATGTTCAGTTGGTCTGTGACCACAGACAGCTGATACTCGCTGTCAATGCCCACTATCCTGGCAGCTGCCATGATGCTTTCATCCTGCGCCAGACTACTGTGGCAGAACTTTTCGAGGCACCGCATCAGCCAGTTGGTTGGCTTCTCGGGGACAAGGGGTATCCACTGAGCACCTGGCTGATGACACCGCTCCGTACGCCCAACACCCCTGCTGAGCTGCGGTACAACGAGAGCCATCAAGCTACCAGGAACATCGTTGAGCACACAATCGGCGCGCTGAAGCAACGGTTCCGCTGTCTGGACCATTCTGGAGGAGCCCTGCAGTACTCGCCTGAGCGAGTTTCCCACTTCGTAGTTGTGTGCTGCATGCTGCATAACATGGCAATCCTCAGGACCCAGCCAATGCCACCAGGCCTTGGAGCACCACCAGAGGAGGAGGAGGAAGAGGAGGAAGAGGAGGAGGAGGATGATCATCAGCAGCACCAAGGCGGGAGGGCAGCCCACAATGTTGAAACTGCAAGGGCCGTCCGTCAACGGCTGATAGCAAGCCGCTTCTAGGCCCCTGCTGAGGAAATGGCTTCTGCCATTGAGAACAACATGAATGAAACCAACCCGCAACCCCTAAGCCGGCCAAGGCAGTAATGATTCCAAAGACCAAACATGTACATTTTGAATACAAAAACTTATTTATTTTACAAACTCTGTGTATGTCATTTCTTCATGACAAACTAATAGAAAGAAATACAAAAAAACAGTCATTAACATAACTGGTTCTCACAACCTGGAGATAATGTCCAAAACACTAAACAAAAGTTTAAACACGAACCTCGGCCTTTAATAAAAAATTGACAAACATTTTGTCACACCTCCTACTTTTTGCCCTTCGAGGGTGATCTCCTTCCCTTGCGCACTTCCCCCCTTCCCACCCTACTGCTCCTCCGTAATGGGACCTCAGTGGCTGCAGCAAGGCTGGTGGAAGGCTGCTGATTCTCATAACCTGAGACTGCAGATGCCCTTGAAGGACGGCCTCGACCAGCTCTGGGCCTGGAGGGCCCGGCTGCAGACTGCACCAACTCTGCATGGGCAGCAGCAGTCTGTCCTACAGGCGGTGGCAAGTGCAGTGGAGAAGTGACAGTGGTGGCAGCAGGAATGCTGTCATCTTGAGAGAGGACAGCAACTCCCTGCTCGACCGACACACTGGCACTCCCACGGGGCAGCACTTCAGCATCCGGAGCAATCTGCTGGAGCACAGATTGCTGGCCTGCTGCGGCGCGGTGAGAGCCCCGGGGAAATGTGTCCGAACCATCGAGGATGGCAGCAGTCAGTGCTCGCATGGCCTCAATCTGAGTCTGCATGACAGCAGTCTGAGACTGAATTGCAGCACTAAGCTTTAGCGTGGCATCCGCCTGTGCTACAGCGAAGTGCTCCACACTCCTTGCCAGTGATTCAATGCATTCGGGCACCATTCCCACTGCACCCATGAGCTCAGTGTGCATGTCCACCACCTGGGTGTTCATTTCAGCGATGAGCCGCTCCTCCTCTGCGTCCAGTGCAGCAGGACTCGCTGGCCTACTCTCCCTCCGGGGAGAAGGCCCCTGAGCTTCCCTACCCCCATCGCGTTGCTGCAGCCCGCTGGGTCCTGGAGCTTCACCCTCATCAGACCCTTCCCCCCTGCTCCCCTCCAGGGAAGGCGTGTTCCCAGTGTGGGCATGGGCTTCCTCGGGAGAGGGTGGCACTGATGCTCCGCCTTCATCTTCCTCCTCGCCTGCAGCTTCACTCCCACTGGCAGCTTGAAGGCCCGTCTCCTCAGCTGGTGAATCACCATCTGAAAGCAGGGAGGTACAAGAGTGGCTTTAGCATGAGGACAGGGTGGCTGTAAGGGAGGAATGAGTGCAGCGATTTAGTAAGTTGGATTGAAAGTGTCAAAGGCTGGTGTTGTGAGGGACAAGTGGAAGGACAGAGGACAAAAAGGTGATGACCTTACCATTGCTGTCCAGAACGGGGTCGGCGTCTCCAGTGGCGACGGGACCGATCACCCGGCTTGCCACAATCCTGTGGACGCGCGCCTCAAGATCGCTGAGGGGTTGCAGCTGAGGCCGCCCTCCACCCGTCCGTTGCTGCTGTCTCCTATTATGAGACAGCTTGGCCTGCAAGAAAAAGGACGGCGTCTGAGTAAATATACAGCCATGGTCTTGCCTGATGTGCCTCCCATAGGTGAATAGCCCTTACTGTATGCAGCCATGGTCTTGCCTGATGTGCCTCCCATAGGTGAATAGCCCTTACTGTATGCAGCCATGGTCTTGCCTGATGTGCCTCCCATAGGTGAATAGCCCTTACCGTATGCAGCCATGGTCTTGCCTGATGTGCCTCCCATAGGTGAATAGCCCTTACTGTATGCAAAGTGTGGAATGTGCGTGTGTGTTTCATGAGAGGGCCATAGGTGTTGGATGAGTGTTGTGCATTGGGGTTTTAAGACCCTCTGGCCATAGAGTGAGGTTGAGATGGAGGGATGGAGAGGTATTGAAAAAAAGCCACTCACCCTGACGACCCGAGTGAGGTCGTTGAACTTTTTCCGACATTGTACATGGGTCCTGGGCACCATGCTCCTGCAGGAGACGCTCTGAGCCACCTCCCTCCACACTCTTCTGTACTCACGCGGCAAAGGCCTCCTGCCACTCTCTGGGTACAGTATTGATCTTCTGCGCTCCACCGCGCCAACCAGAGCATCCAAGGCCCGCTCGCTGAAGCGCTGAGCTCGTTCTCTCACCCTCTCCATGGAAGATTTAGGCACAGGTCTCTCCAGGCCGAGATTCAAGGCTCCAATGAGCAGGGTGTGGTTGGAGTGCAAGATCGACCCTCCCCTTTAAGAACTGTCCGGCGCCAGTGTGTCTGTGTTCCATCGCTAACTGACAGCACCTGCGCTGCGCCCGCGCTCTGAGTTAGGGCCTCGCTCCTCGGCCTTTGCGCCTTAAGACAGGTGTGTAGCGCCTGATTTAGCGCTCCAATCACCTCCAGGGGCGTTAAAAGTCAAGTTTGCCGTCAGTGGCGATAATTAGCGCCAGGCGCTAATCTTTGCGCCCGGCCGATAATTGCGCCCCAAATGGGGCGATACTGAATTTCTCCCCCCTAGATGTTTAGAGATAGATTCATAGAAACATAGAAACATAGAAGATAGGAGCAGGAGTAGGCCATTCGACCCCTCGAGCCTGCTCCGCCATTTAATGAGATCATGGCTGATCATCCAAATTCAGTACCCTGTCCCTGCTTTCTCCCCATATCCCTTGATCCCTTTAGCCTTAAGAAATATATCTAACTCCTTCTTGAATATTTTTAATGAGTTGGCCTGCCTTCTGACGTGGCTCAGTTGGGAGCACTCTCACCTCCGAGTCAGAAAGTTGTGGATTCAAGTTTTACTCCCGAGACTTGAGAACAAAAATCTAGGCTGACACGCCAGTGTAGTACTTCTGCATTGTCGGAGGTGCCGTCTTTCGGATGAGACGTTAAAACCGAGGCCCCATCTACGCTCTCAGGTGGACGTAAAAGATCCCATGGCAATATTTTGAAGAAGAGCAGGGGAGTTATTCCTGGTGTCCTAGCCAAAGTTGACAGAATACTGCTAGGCTGCATATGCCAACTCAATCAAGACAAGTCAAGAGCAGATTAGTAAAATGGACCAGTCAAACATGTTTTTACGTTTTCTTGCATAACATGAGGTTAAGTACTTCTATTAAAGAAATGAGCAAACTTATTCCACAGCAAATACAAATTACAGTTTGGTTTTAATTCTGTAAGTGTAAGTTTATGGAAATTAATTCATCCCCATGCACCATAGCAAGACAAACCAAACCTAAACATAGTTGTCAGTTCTGTATCACCTATGTCCAGGATTCCACTTTGACCTAAAAACAGTTTTCCTGTTAGGTAATTCTCAGCAGCTCAAACATTCTTGGAAGTTAATTGATGGGAAACTCCCACAAATAATTAACAAGAAGTATTCTGGTGATACATGAATTCTTCGCCATTTTAACAACAAAAGATTAGCATGTGAAGATACTTTGGGCTAGAAATTCAGCTCCTTTGCACCTGCCGTTAGCGCCTCCAGGGCACCCTAACAGGGCGCAAAGGGCTTGTCGCTCGGGGGGGGGGGGGCGAAAAAAGCACCTCCCGAGAAATTCGGCAGGGCGTTGCTGAGGCGCTACCCAATAGCGCCCTGTCCCCGCCGGTAGCGCTCTGGGCCGCTGCGCCACCGATGATGACATCATCGCCAAGCGACGCGACCCCTTAGCGCCCCACCACGGTCCCTTACCGCCCCGTGCCAGAAATTCAGCTGCGCCCCGTGAGGCTGCTGCGGGCGATGTCAGCGCCAGCCTTGCGGGTGGTGAGCCGGGCCGACCTCCGCTCACGGGACGGTATTTAAAGGGGATGTGCGGCTGCGACCCGTGCCGCCATTATCCTTTTTTGGCCGACCTCCATGTCGGCCCTCCGTGGTGGGCCTTGGCATGGTCCTGGCCGCCATCATGCAGCCCGGCACTGCATCTCGGTACCAGGCTACAGCCGCGGCACCACGCTGCCCTGGCGGCCTAGTGTGGGCCATTGGATGCCCTGCAGATTGCGCAGTGGCCCTCCCCTTTTAACTGAAAGGGAGCGGCGTTGAAACATGGCAGCGCTCCGCGGAGCCTCCGCAGAGCGCTGCCAATCACGCCCCAACATCGCCTCGATTACTGCCCCACCAGAAAGTGGAGCGCCCAAGATTGTGCTCCACTTCTTGTGCTGGGCGGTAAGCCGAAATTTGCGGCCGGGGCGCTACTTCCGTGCTGGCCGCTAAATGTCCGGCCTTAACTCGGTTGCCGCCCCCAAAGGGCCCTTTGTTTTCTTTAAAGAGGTACTGTGGCAATAACCTAGACAATTGGGGCATTAATTAAGCACTACTTTATTAGCACCCACCTGACATTTAGTGTGCTGAATATGTATGATTTTGCCTGGCAAGCTTCACTTACATAGTGCAGGTGACCTCCTGGTCTATATTAAGACTGAAGAAGGGAGCTTGCCTGAATTAGTACAAAATAACTAGAAGACACCGACCCTTGTACCTGGAAGAAACAAGATACTTCCTTTGCTGCATGGGACAGGATCTAATGTTGACTTCTTTGGGCAATCCTCAAAATAGGTGATTCTTCAGTTTTGGGGGTGCATAATGAGGCTGGAGTGCTGGGAAATGCCCCTTCTTGCCTCATTACCAGGGCAGCCCTTAGCCTGCTTCTATTGTAAGTGCAGGCACTCTGCATTCCCTGGGGAAACCCCAGAAGCTGTGAAGAAAGGAAAAAGGGACTCAGAGACCCAGCATTGCAAGTCCTACCCTTTTTACCATTTTGTGCTTTGAGCCTATGTAATAAATTTCCTCCCAGTGCAAAGCACAGTGCAAATTTGGTTGCGAAATTCACCTCCGTAGTTTTTAAAAATGGCATCTGCCTCACTTCTACCTACTTCCGGCATGGACTGAGCTGTTCGACATCTTGGTGAGGGCAATAGTATGTGCGTGCGCTGGCAGTATGCAGAGTAGACAGATCATGACATCAGTCACCATGTATCACTGATTTGATGTACGACCTAATATTTTCGACATCGCCGCTCCATTCAACGCGCTACACAAGGGACACCCCACCAGCGCTACTTAAAGGGATGCATCCAGCTTGCAGGTAAATTGCTTATTGCTTTAAGGTCATGTGCTGCCTGCATTACTTTGAATGGGCGCAGGCCGATCGCGCATCACAATCCCCACACCAGTTTTCGTGTCGAATCCAAATTTTAGACAAAATTTTGTAATGTATTCCCTCACTTTTGATAAGCACAAAATTTTACCAAAACTGAGCAAAATCAAATAAATAAAAATGGTTACAATAATGTATAATTAAGTCAATACCAATTTGTACGCCTATATTTGGGCATATTGCATAATCAGAATGTACAACAATGCAGAACAGGGTAAAACATTTATTCCACTTGAGTGTGAGCTTTGCAATCTGCTTCTGACTTTTTCCACAAGTGAATTTGTCACCTTTCCCAAGTGAATATAGTCTCCCTCTTGCTATGTCTCCTCCACCTCAATGGATTAAAAAAAAATTGTAGACCATTATCTTTTTAAGAACGATTATATAAATTCACATATTCTGTGGACACCTTAACAATGGGCTTTGAGACTGATGTAGTGTAGAAGTTGAAGTTAGTTACTTCCCTAGTATTGGAACTTTACCGGAAGAGCCGTGGAAACCGATGAAGAGCAGCTCTGGGTAAGTTCCAGGCCTATGTCTTTCTTAGCTGCTAAGAGGTGATTAGGATTGGTGTCAACCTCCCCAAATGAGTTTTGTGTACCATGTGATGAATTAAAGGGAATTGGAAAAAGACATACTGGGGTAGATTTTGACTCTGTGAAATAATATAAAATGGGTGATAGTGAATCACCAGCCTGTTTTACATTTCTCCTGATTTTTATTTCCTTTGAAGGTGGGATTGAAGACTGGCGCAGGACAAAGGCATCATGACAACTGCCAGGATAGCTTGAAGGGATAATTACAAGTCCTAGCCCTTTCAGACTACCCCAGATCAGGCATATTCCCCAGACGTTTACCTTCAACTAAAGTTAGCGGTAGTCGGATCCTATAAGACGCTTAATTGGGTCTAAAGGTCAGACTACCTCTCCCTAAAGGAAAGAAATGGTCCGAAGATGTTACCGTCCTCCGGATAGTACTTTTAATAAGTTTAACTAGACTGTAACCTTCCGGATATTATGAGGGTCCGGAATACCCCCCAGAATTCTGCAACTCCTTTGAGTGTACAGAAATTGAGTTCGCAAGATGATACAGAAATACTCTTTGAGACAATTCTAAAAATATATATATTTATTAAAGAACCGACATTTAGTAAACATTTATTATGGCAATCGCAACTTTAATCGTTCAAAATACAAATAGTTTACATTTCTTATCAGAGATCCTTATTCTCAAATCTTAACTTCGTTACATTTCCACACTTCTACTTATTTCTTAATCCAGAATATCCTAAGTCAATCGCGACTTTAATAGTTCAAAATACAAATAGCTTACATTTCTTATCAGAGATCCTTATTCTCAAATCTTAACTTTGTTACATTTCCACACTTCTACTTATTTCTTAATCCAGAATATCCACCAAAATCAAATAAGAGTACCTTGATCTCCCGAGACTCAAAGTTAAAAACTTACAGAGCATATCTGTAAAGTTGAGAAACGCTTGCCTTCCCAGCGACTTCTGACTTTCTATCTGAAAAGCTCGTATTTTTATATATTTTTTGGTGGCTTATCCTTTGAAGTATTCGTGATGATGTAAGCTAATTGTATCAAGTCATTCTTTGCTGACTCTGTTCTATTCTTTATTGATATCTCTGTTGAATGCTTTCTGTCTTTACTGTCAATTTAGCCATTGCATGCATAATTATGTCTCTACCTTAGATGTTTCAAAAACCATCATAAACACAATGACAGCAATGGTTTCTGTTTGATGCAATTCTTATCGAAGTCTTTCTATTGAATTTCTAATACTACTTTAACTGGTTATTATCAGGCATTGTGACTCCGTGGTATTCCATGTTCAATACAAGAACAATGTAATTGCTTGGTGTATCCATTGAAGTAATGGGCCAAAAATTCATCCTGCGATGCGAGAGTACGCACTGTGTACTCTCGCGTATTCCCACTCCAATTGCCGGTTTTCTGCATGCCCTGCGCATGCGCTGAAAACCGGCAATTGGTCTTTTGAAAAGGGGGCAGTTCCTCGGTGCATCGCGTGCGCACTACAGGCTGCGCGCACGCTGTGCACTTCATGCTTTGGACGCGCAGGTAAGTACGGAAGATTTTAGAAATGGAAAAAGGAGGAGTAAGACCCACTTTTAACAAGGTAAGTAGTGAATTAAGTATTTTTTTGAATTTTTTTTAACAGGTATATCTTTTTTAGAGACTTTAAAGACAGGTAAGTTTATTTTTATAACTTTTTAAAAGATTTTAAATTTTTTCAAAAATTTAATTTTTTATTTAAAATGGTTAATTTATTTAACTATACTTATTTTATTAATGTGATGGTTTTTTTTTTAATTTAATTGAGGTTTAGCTGTTATTTTGGGGGGGGTGTAAGATTCATAGATTTCACAGCACGTATGTGAAACTTATGAATGTAAGATGGTGTGCTGCCATTGGCTCTAACTGAGTCACGTGATCCCACAGCTCGCACGAATTCACTACGCCGGTGGGATACGCAAGCACTGCCCAGCTGATATCTGGAACATCAAGTTCGTGCGAGCTGGATCTGAAAAAGCACAAGCGGAGTGAGAGATCGCGAGGAAGCCTTACCCCCGCGGGAACAGAGCGAGATCAATTTCTGGGCCAATATTTTCAAACTCGTCTTGTTTGTGTACCTTTTACAACTTGTAAATTAAAATCACTTTAACTAGTATCTTCATGCATTTCTATTTACTTCAATTGGTTTTTATCAGACATCGGGACTCCATATTTCAAGCTTAACATCAAAACTATTTGTTCAGCAGGCGTTTCTTTTATTTGATGTCATTTCTTCAAAGCCTTATGTAGGTTTCATATTTACAATGTATAAATTGAAAACACTTTAACTCAGTGTTTACTTGTTTTCTAGCTATCTCAATTGGTTGCATATTTAATCGTATTTTCTGTCTTATTTGATGTTATATTATGAAGGCTTATGGTTGTTTAATATTCTAAGTTTCTGTTTGCATCAGTGTTAGCTTTTAACACTTTAAACTGGGTGATTCCATTGTGTTGGTTCCAATCTCCAGACGCTCTGCAAGCAAACCTTTGCTTTATCAATAGGGCTTGTTTCTTGGTCAATAACCCATTCCCATTTCAAAGCCTGTGGTGTTTTACAACTTTGTTTAACAACTGATCTTTATCTCAGAAGCCTGTATTGTGCCTGCAGCCTGTGTCTGCTAAGGCTTATGTCTTTTAAACCCAGTATGTCATTTATTAATAATTTCAGAAATCTGTTTTTAGTATTGTGTTTTTTTCTGAATCCTGGCTATTCCATCACAAGCTGACGCAGACATGCATGATGAACTGTGTGTCATTATACACCAGCATGTTCAGCAAGTGGAAGGCCTTCCTGTTCATGTATGCTTTGTGGTTTTCTGCTGGAGCATGTGAGGCTACGTGTGAACAGTCAATGATGCCCTGCATCTGGGGGAAGCTTGCAATCCTGCCAAAGCCCAGAGCCCTGTCTTCCTGCTTTGTAACCGCAATAGGGAAGGCGATAAAGCCATTGGGGGAAAAATTTGTGGGCGTCACCAGAGTTGCTGGTGTTCTAGTAACTCGGCTTCACGGCTGCTGAAAATGGACGCAGTGCAACCCGAAAGAAATTCGCACTGGGGAATAAAGATTTGTAGCCCAGCGTTAAATTACTGTGTAACAACCTCCTGGTAGCACTAGTGCAGGCCAGGAAGTTGAACTTGTTGTCCTGAAGCGGCGTTCCAGCTTCCAAAAGCGAGTGAGGCTGTGCAATTCACAAGGAATTCTGGGCAATTAAACTGGAAAACTGCCCAGGTATGTCCTGTCCACAAAAAGCAGGACAAATCCAATCCGGCCAATTACCGCCCCATCAGTCTACTCTCAATCATCAGCAAAGTGATGGAAGGTGTCATCGACAGTGCTATCAAGCGGCACTTACTCACCAATAACCTGCTCACTGATACCGAGTTTGGGTTCCGCCAAGACCACTCAGCTCCCGACCTCATTACAGCCTTGGTCCAAACATGGACAAAGGAGCTGAATTCAAGAGTGACTGCCCTTGACATCAAGGCAGCATTTGACCGAGTGTGGCATCAAGGAGCCCTAGTAAAACTGAAGTCAATGGGAAGCGGGGGGAAAACTCTCCACTGGCTGGAGTCATAAAGGAAGATGGTTCTGGTCGTTGGAGGTCAATCATCACAGCCCCAGGACATCGCTGCAGGAGTTCCTCAGGGCAGTGTCCTAGGCCCAACCATCTTCAGCTGCTTCATCATTGACCTTCCCTCCTACATAAGGTCAGAAATGGGGATGTTCGCTGATGACTGCACAGTGTTCTGTGCCATTCACAACTCCTCAGATAATGAAGCAGTCCATGCCCGCATGCAACAAGACCTGGATGGCATTCAGGCTTGGGCTCATAAGTGGCAGGTAACATTTGCGCCACACAAGTGCCAGGCAATGACAATCTCCAACAAGCGAGAGTCTAACCACCGCCCCTTGACATTCAACGGCATTACCTTCGCTGAATTCCCCACCATCAACATCCTGGGGGTTACCATTGACCAGAAACTTAACTGGACCAGCCACATAAATACTGTGGCAACAAGAGCAGGTCAGAGGCTAGGTATTCTGCTGCGAGTGTCTCAAATCCTGACTCCCCAAAGCCTTTCCACCATCTACAAGGCACAAGTAAGGAGTGTGATGGAATACTCTCCACTTGCCTGGATGATAGCAGCTCCAACAACACTCAAAAAGCTCAACACCATCCAGGACAAAGCAATCCGCTTGATTGGCACCCCATCCACCACCTTAAATATTCACTCCCTCCACCACCGGCGTACCGTGATGACAGTGCGTACCATCTACAAAATGCACTGCAGCAACTCGCCAAGGCTTCTTCGGCAGCACCTCCCAAACCCGCGACCTCTTCCACCTAGAAGGACAAGGACAGCAGGTGCATGGGAACACCACCACCTCCAAGTTCCCCTCCAAGTCACACACCATCCTGATATAGAAATATATCGCCGATCCTTCATCGTCACTGCGTCAAAATCCTGGAACTCCCTACCTAACAGCACTGTGGGAGTACCTTCATCATAAGGACTGCAGCGGTTCAAGAAGGCAGCTCACCACCACCTTCTCAAGGGCAATTAGGGATGGGCAATAAATGCTGGCCTTGCCAGTGATGCACACATCCCATGAACTAATTAAAAAAAAGGGCAATGCCTTAAGAACTAATAAAAATTAAAATAAAGTGAAAAAATGCAGTTTTCAGCCCTTACTGCCTTTAAAAAAAATTAACATTAAAAAGATATCCGAAATGGGAGTCTTCAGCACTTAAAACTGAATACCCTTCCAAACCTTAAAAAAATGGGACAAGTGCTTCAGCACTAACATAAATGTCTCAGCAAGCCAGGGAAGGGGCACCCAGCGTCTCGCACGCAGCACTCCAGCTTTGTGCGGTGGTCAACACTGCAAGCAAGGTCCTCTACCCACAGGCGCCAGGAGGCCCTCCAGAAAGAATGATGTGGGACCAGATCACTGAGGACGTCACTGCCAGCAATGTCGCCCCCACCGCCTGGCTCCAGTGCCCAAAGAAGCTTCATGACCTCAAACCACTGGTCAAGGTCAGTGAATGCATCTTCAAAAGCCGTCTCCTACCAACTGAATTGCTAGCCGCACACACTGCTCAATACACGACTGCGCCCCCCTAATAACTCACCTACCAACAATCTGTACCAATCACGAGGCCCATCTCCCAATCCTAGCCTCACCTCACTCCCTTGGAGGAAACAGTGCAGGCCATTCTTGGGAGGGGCATGGCTGAGCCCTTGGCCAGTGATGGGGCTGAAAGGATACAAGATGCTGGTATCCTCATACATTATCCTCCTTCTGGCATGCACTTCTTGCTTTTCCACCCTCCCCTCACCACAACACCACCCTTGTGCCTTCCTCATTTCACACACCCAAGAAATGCAGCCTGCCCAGCCAGAAGAAGAAGAAGAAGACTGTCACTTGATTTGACACTCCCAGCCACCAGCTTCTCAACATCGACCAGCAAGGCCGTTTGCAGTGTCCCCCACTGAAAGTCAGCAGCCTTCCACCAGCCATGCTGCAACCACTGGGGTAGCACTGCGTGACATCACTAGGATAGGCAAAGGCACAATACAAGACAGTCACTTAGAGAATGCATAAGGGTGATGAGTTGATTTCTTGATATCATATTGGATGGATAGATGTATAAAGTTGGATTGGAAAGTTTGCTTTGTGGTGGCTTTTAGTTCAGTATCATGAACAAGAGGACGCTGTGATGGTCAGTAACAGAGGGAAGGTAATGTTGATGTTGAAAGGGGAATTGGGGTTGTAGTCACTGGGACCATAGGCGATGATTCCAATCCGGATATCCCGGCCAAAAAAAGGCTGCCTGGGTTGCATCCTTCCTTCTGCTTCCTCCTCTTCTGTTTCCTCCTCTTCTGCTTCCTCCTCTTCAGCTTCTTCCTCTTCTGTTTCTTCCTCTTCTGTGTCTTCCTCTTCCCTCTGCGAGCGGATGCTGTAAATCTGAAATGACAGCATAAAATGCTGGAAATACTCAGCAGGTCAGGCAGCATCTCGACCTGAGACGTGAACTCTGTTTCTCTCTCCACAGATGTTGCCTGACTGCTGAGTATTTGCATCATTTTCTGTCTTCTTAGAGGCCTTCCTTTACCATCCAAGGCCTTGCAAGCATCCAGCAGCTCTCCCACCACACTTAAAAAAAATTTAAATCTATTGCAGCAAGCCACTATTACAGTAAAATCAAAAACGCCAAGCTTAAATGCAAACTTATCTGAAAGATGTCTGTGTCCCTTTAAGAGGTCCTGACAGTGCTTCTGTGAGTCTGCTTGCATGCTAGGTTTACGTGGCGAGCTTAGGACCCAGCGCTGAACTCAGCGCTAGGGTCGAAGTTCGCCGTGGTGATGTTAGTTGGCATTGCCCGCCGACTGACGACACTACTCCGCCATTTTTCTTTTCAGGGCGATACTTCATAATGACAGCGCTACCGGGACCACGAAAATGGAGGATGCCGCGGGACCCACCACCAGCTGGCGGAAGAGCGGTGGCCCCGCTTTCTCGACATTACGCCACACTAATGGGTAGCGCAAACAACCCGAATTTCTAGGCCATTAACTCTGGCAAAGAATGCACCTGTCACCTGATTGATGCAGGCACGCACAGCACATTGACCCAGAATGATCCGAGGCATAAAAGCTTCGGGCCACAGTCACCTTCAGAGACACAGGCAAGGACGAGCATGACCTAGTACTGGGCTGCACTTGCTGATGCCGCAGGTGAAATAGCTGTGTGGCTACCTCCCTGGTAAAGCGGAGCCATCTCACACACTGCTCCTCGCTAAACTACAGGTATGAAGCTCTTGTTCTGTTCACTCTAATCGGGTAAAGTCTCCTGCGAGCTTCCCTCCTTCTGCATTGTCTCCCCACAGTTACAGGTCTGTGTTGCTCATCCTCCTCTTCCTCGTTCAGTCACAATGACATCCTGATTAGCTAACCCATAATGCCACCAAGAAGTTTTGCCAAATACCCCATGTCAGAATTCCACTGTAAACTCAGCAAAATAACTTTTTGCAAAGCTAAATCCAACACAACCAAAACAGCAAAATAGTACATTAGCAGTCAAAACTGACTCACCTGAGAACAGCTGAGGATGTAATTCAGCTACTGTCTATCTCACCTGTCCTCACATGATCCTTCATGACTTTGGAAGGGTATTGAATAAATAACAGCGCCTCCAATAATGCAGCAATGGTATGAATAAATGAATATATATTAGGAACAGGAAAAGTCCATTCGGCCCAACATGCCTATCCCTTTCCATAGATCAATCCCGCCTACCCACCTTTTCACCAAATCCCTTTTCTCTCCAAAAATGCATCTAATATATCTGCTTCAATTATTCTACAACTCTATGGGAGTCATTTTCATGTTCAATGGGATGAAATTGGGCAGGTTCTACAATAGGCAGATGAACCACTCTGCCAGATTAGCGCCAGGCTGTGATACATAGAAACATAGAAGATAGGAGCAGGAGTAGGCCATTCGGACCCTCGAGCCTGCTCCGCCATTCAATGAGATCATGGCTGATCATCCAAATTCAGTACCCTGTCCCTGCCTTTTCCCCATAACCCTTGATCCCTTTAGCCTTAAGAAATATATCTAACTCCTTCTTGAATATATTTAATGAATTGGCCTCCACTGCCTTCTGTGGTAGAGAATTCCACAGGTTCACCACTCTCTGGGTGAAGAAATTCCTCCTCATCTCTGTCCTAAATGGCTTACCCCTTATCTTTAGACTGTAACCTCTGGTTCTGGACTCCCCAACCATCGGGAACATCCTTCCTGCATCTAGTCTGTCTAGTCCTGTTAGAATTTTATAAGTTTCAATCAGATCCCCTCTCATTCTTCTAAACTCCAGCGAGTATAAGCCCAATCGACCCAATCTCTCCTCATACGTCATTCCTGCCATCCCAGGTATCAGCCTGGTGAATCTTCGCTGCACTCCCTCCATGGCAAGAACATCCTTCCTCAGATAAGGCGACCAAAACTGCACACAAAACTCAAGGTGTGGTCTCACCAAGGCCCTGTACAACTGCAGCAAGACATCCTTGTTCCTGTATTCGAACCCTCTCACTACGAAGGCCAACATACCATTTGCCTTCTTAACCGCCTGCTGCACCTGCATGCTTACCTTCAGCGACTGGTGCACAAGGACACCCAGGTCTCGTTGCACTTCCCCTTCTCCCAATCTATTGCCATTCAGATAATAATCTGCCTTCCCGTTTTTGACACCAAAGTGGATAACCTCGCATTTATCCACATTATAATGCATCTGTCATGATTCTGCCCAATCACCCAACCTGTCCAAATCATACTGGAGTTTTTCGGCATTCTCCTCACAGCACACACGCCAACCCAGCTTTGTGTCATCTGCAAACTTGGAGTTATTACATCTAGTTCCCTCGTCTAGATCATTAATATATATTGTGAATAGCTGGGGTCCTAGCAACGATCCCTGCGGTACCCCACTAGTCACTGTCTGCCACTCGGAAAAAGACTCGTTTATTCCAACTCTTTGCCTTCTGTCTGCCAACCAGTTCTCTATCCAAGTCAATACCTTGCCCCCAATCCCATGTGCCTTAACATTACACGCTAATCTCTTATGCGGGACCTTATCGAAAGCCTTCTGAAAGTCCAAATACACCACATCCACTGGTTCTCCCTTATCTATTTTACCAGTTACATCTTCAAAAAATTCCAGTAGATTAGTCAAGCATGATTTACCTTTTGTAAATCCATGTTGACTTTGTCCGATCCTGTCACTGTTTTCCAAGTGCTCTGATGATCCAGTGATGGTGAAAATTACCCCATTACTGTATGTGTGTATGTTTTGGGAACTGCCAGGATCAGACTCAGTTATGATATTTTTCATAGTTACATAACTTATAGGCGTATCTAGGCTGACTCATGGGAAAAGGCCACTTGGCTGAAGTATTGGAGAGCTTTAAAGTAAAACTTGAAAATACATCTTTGCAACAACATCATGTAATTAAGAATGGCAGTTTGCGTTTAAGAATGTGTTTTTCAACTTACTAAATCATTCAGCTCTGGGCAAAATATTAGGGTGTAACTTGGTAGACACGAAAAATATTGACATCAAGTAAATAGGGTGTGTGATCTCATTTCGTCAACTAGCCAACAAAATAACTGAGGGATTTCAATAAATTCTTGTGGAATGATTTTGTGTTCCGCCTTGTTCAACGGACTAAAAATAAAACAAGTAAATTTATATTTCCTGAATGAGGAAGTCTGTTTAAAATTCCTTAAAATTCCCCATTTTAGGAGATTCACATTTAGAATCTGTGTAACTTGGCAACAGTGCTTCTGTTTGCTTTAGTAGGAAGTGGTGTTCTTTAACCATTATGTTTCTCTTCAGTAGCAGCAAGTTCTACAGAGTATCAGACATTGCATTCCAAATTTCTGCTCGTTTATATTTTGCGCTAACTAAATTCTTAATCAAAATGCTTGCTTTTAGTATCACATTATTAAACTTGAAATAAAACTGCACCAAGGGTGCACCACTGTGCAAGGAAATGGTAAAATATGATGCTAGCCTATTTTCCCAAGTGCAGATTTCCAAGTCCCAATTAGGGCTAGGGCTGTCGGTGATACTGACAATGCAATTTGGGAACCCTCTTGTGGTCCCTTTCGCCTGTGGCCCTTGTAAGATGTGTTGCTTCATGTGCCTTTTGTATCAATATTGATGTAACTATAATTTATTGCTCTGCTAGAAACAGAAAGTAGTTAGCTATTCTAAGGACACACATAGTAGGAGCTAATCTTAGCACTTTTTTTATCACTTGTGTATTGTTTAATTTCATCTATGTGTGAAATGGTGTAAGAATATGGACTTATGAGGGTATTTTGAGGGATTAGACATTGCAAGAGTTAAATGACCCTAAGCTTTTCTCTAAAGCTACTGTTCTGCAAAAATACACTGCGTTGGACTTTCTACTGACTTCTGGCAGGTGCAGTATCACAAGTGGCCTTGTTATTGCAAAAACTGATTATTATTGCTAGAAAAGAGAGGAATAAAACATGGTGAGACATAGGAACAGGAGTAAGCCATTTAGCCCCTCGAGCCTGTTCCACCATTCAATGAGATCATGGCTGATCTGCGACCTAACTCCATATACCTGCCTTTGGCCCATATCCTTCAATACCTTTGCTTAACAAAAATCTATCAATCTCAGATTTAAAATTAACAATTGATCTAGCATCAATCACCGTTGCGGAAGAGAGTTCCAAACTTTTATCACCCTTTGTGTGTAGAAGTGTTTCCTAATTTCACTCCTGGAAGGTCTGGCTCTAATTTTTAGACTATGCACCCTAGTCCTAGACTCTCCAACCAGCGGAAATAGTTTCTCTCTATCTACCCTGTCTGTTCTCCTTAATATCTTGAAAACTTCGATCAGATCACCCCCTAACCTTCTAAATTCCAGGAAATACAACCCTAATTTGTGTAATCTCTCCTCATAATTTTACCCCTGGAGTCCGAATATCATTCTGGTAAACCTACTCCTCTAAGGCCAATATATCCTTCCTAAGGTGTGGTGCCCAGAATTGCTCACAGTACGGCAGGTGTGGTCTAACCAGGGCTTTGCATAGCTGCAGCATAACTTCTACCCCCTTGTATTCTAGTCCTCTATATATAAAGGCCAGCATTCCATTAGCCTTTTTGATTATTTTCTATACGTGTTCATGACATTTTAATGATCTATGTACCTGGACCCCCAAGTCTCGTGGACCTCCATTGTTTTTAGCTTTTCACCATTTAGAAAGTACCCTGTTCTATCCTTTTTAGGTCCAAAGTGGATGACCTTACATTTGCCTACATTGAAATCCATTTGCCACAGTTTTGCCCACTTAATCTATCAATATCTCTTTGTAATTTTATGCTTTCATCTATACTGCCTATAATGCCGCCTATCTCTGTGTCATCGGCAACTTTGGATATGTGACTTTAGATCCCATCATCTAAGTTGTTAATAAATACAGTGAATAGTTGAGGCCTCAAAACAGATTCCTGCGGGACACCACTTGTCACATCCTGCCAATTGGAGTACCTGCCCATTATCCCTACTGCCTATCTCCTGCCGCTCAGCCAATTTCCTAACCAGGTCAATAATATGCCTTCAGTTCCATGGGCGTCAACCTTAGTTAACAGACTCTTATGAGGGACTTTATCAAATGTCTTCTGGAAGTCCATATAAATAACATCCATAGACATTTCCCTGTCCACTACTTTAGTCACCGCATCAAAAAATTCAATTAGGTTTGTCAGGCATGATCTACCTTTCACAAATCCATGCTGGCTCCCTCTGATCAGCTGAAAATGTTCAAGGTGTTCAGTCAACCTACCCTTAATAATAGACTCTAGTAATTTCCCCATAACAGATGTTAGGCTAACTGGTCTATAATTCCCTGGTTTCCCTCTCTCACCATTCTTAAATAGCGGAGTGACAAGCATAATTTTCCAATCTAAAGGAACGGTTCCTGAATTGAGAGAACTTTGGAAGATTATAGTTAGGGGCATCTGCAATGTGCTCACCTACTTCCTTTAAACCCTGGGATGGAAACCATCTAGTCCTGGGGATTTGTCACTCTTTAGTGCCATTATTTTCTTCATTACTGTTATTTTGCTTCCGTTAATTTTGTTGAGTCCCTGTCCCTGATTCAATATTAGTTTCCTTGGGATTTCTGACATGCCTCTACTGTCTGCTTCTGGGGAAGGTGGGACCTGTACAAGTCGGACGGGTTGCACGTGAACTGGAACAGGGCCAACATCCTTGCGGGGAGGTTTGCTAGTACTTTTGGGGGGGGTTGAAACTAACTTGGCAGGGGGATGGGATACGGAGTGGAGCTATAGTAGGGGGTGATGCACAGCCAAATATAGAGGAAAAAACAAGTCAGCCTGGAAGGCAGAGCAAATATGTAATGGCACAAGGGAGTATGGCAAGGCTGGATGGCATTTATTTTAATGCAAGGAGTCTTGCGAGTAAGGCAGATTAATTGAAGGTGTTGATGAACACATGAGAGTATGATATTGTTGCTATCACAGAGACATGGTTGAGGGAGGGGCAGGACTGGCAGCTCAATATTCCGGGGTATAGAATCTTCAGGCAAGACAGAGGGGGGTGTAAAAGAGGAGGGGGTGTCGCAATATTAATCAAGGAGTCAATTACTGCTGTAAGGAGGGATGATATCTTAGCAGGTTCCTCTAATGAGGCCATATGGGTAGAACTTAAAAACAAAAAGGGGGCAAGCACTTTGCTGGGAGTGTACTATAGGCCCCCAAACAGTCAGGGGAAGATAGAGGAACAGATATGCAGGCAAATCTCAGAGAAGTGTAGAAATAATAGGGTAATAATAGTAGGGGATTTCAACTTCCCCAATATTAACTCGGATAGTCAGAGTGTGAAAGGCTGAGAGGGTGCGGAATTCTTAAAGTGCATCCAGGAGAGCTTTTTGAGCCAGCATGTAGAAAGTCCTACAAGAGAGGGGGCGGTACTGGACCTAATTCTAGGGAATGTAACCGGGCAAGTGGTAGAAGTGTCAGTAGGAGAGCATTTTGGTGACAGTGACCATAATTCGGTGAGATTTAAGGTAGTCATGTAAAAGGACAAAGATGGACCGGAAATAAAGGTTTTAAATTGGGGGAAGGCCGATTTTAATATGATAAGGCAGGATCTGACCAAAGTGGACTGGGATCAGCTACTTGTAGGAAAATCCACATCAGAGCAGTGGGAGTCTTTCAGAAAGGAAATAGAGAGAGTACAACACCAACATGTTCCCGTATCAACAAACCCAGGGAACCCTGGATGTTAAGGGATATACAAGAATGGATTAGGAAAAAAAGGGAGCCTTTTGGCAGATACAAAGGACTAAAAACAATGGAAGCCCTAGAGGAGTATAGAAAGTGCAGGGGGGTACTTAAAAAAGAAATTAGGAGAGCGAAGAGGGGGCATGAAAAAACACTGGCAGGCAAAATAAAGGAAAATCCCATGGTGTTTTATAAGTATATTAAGGGCAAGAGGATAACCAGGGAAAGAGTAGGGCCCATTAGGGACCAAAGTGGCAATCTGTGTGTAGAGCCGGAAGATGTAGGTGAGGTTTTAAATGAATATTTTGCATCTATGTTCACTATGGAGAAGGACGATGTAGGCATAGAAATCAAGCAGGGGGATTGTGATATACTTGAACAAATTAGTATTGAGAGGGAGGAGGCACTAGCAGTTTTAGTGGGCTTAAAAGCAGATAAATCCCCAGGCCCTGACGGGATGTATCCCAGGCTGCTGTGTGAGGCAAGGGAGGAGATTGCAGGGGCTCTGGCACAAATTTTCAGAACCTCTCTGGCCACAGGACTGGAGAACAGCTAACGTAGGACCATTGTTCAAGAAGGGTAGTAGGGATAAACCAGGGAATTACAGGCCAGTGCGCCTAACATCAGTGGTAGGGAAATTATTGGAAAAAATTCTGAGGGACAGAATTAGTCTCCACTTGGAGAGGCAGGGATTAATCAGGGATAGTCAGCATGGCTTTGTCAGGGGGAGATCATGTCTGACCAATTTGATTGAATTTTTCAAGGGGATGACTAGGTGTGTGGATGAGGGTAGTGCAGTTGATGTAGTCTACATGGACTTCAGTAAGGCTTTTGACAAAGTCCCACATGGGAGACTGGTCAAGAAGGTAAGAGCCCATGGATCCAGGGAAATTTGGCACATTGGATCCAAAATTGGCTTAGTGGCAGGAGGCAGAGGGTGATGGTCGAAGGTTGTTTTTGTGACTGGAAGCCTGTGTCCAGTGGTGTACTGCAGGGATCAGTGCTGGGTCCTTTGCTGTTTGTAGTATACATTAATGATTTAGATATGAATGTAGGAGGTATGATCAGTAAGTTCGCAGATGACACGAAAATTGGTGGAGTGGTAAACAGCGAGGAGGGAAGCCTCAGGCTACAGAACGATATAGATGGGATGGTTAGATAGGCAGAACAGTGGCAAATGGAATTTAACCCTGAAAAGTGTGAGGTGATGCATTTTGGGAGGACTAACAAGGCAAGGGAATACACAATGAATGGTAGGATCCTAGGAAGGACAGAGGATCAGGGGGACCTTGGTGTGCATGTACATAGATCCCTGAAGGCAGCAGGACAGGTAGATAAGGTGGTTAAAAAGGCATAAGGGATACTTGCCTTCATTAGCCGAGGCATAGAATATAAGAGCAGGGAGGTTATGATGGAGCTGTACAAAACGCAAGTTAGGCCACAGCTGGAATACTGTGTGCAGTTCTGGTCGCCACACTATAGGAGGGATGTGATTGCATTGGAGAGGGTGCAGAGGAGATTCACCAGGATGTTACCTGGGCTGGAGCGCTTCAGCTATGAAGAGAGACTGGACAGGCTGGGGTTGCTTTCCTTAGAGCAGAGAAGGCTGAGGGGGGACCTCATTGAGGTGTACAAAATTATGAGGGGCATAGATAGGGTAGATAGAAAGGAACTTTTCCCCTTAGTAGAGGGGTCAATACCAGGGGGCATAGTTTCAAGGTAAGGGGCAGGAGGTTTAGAGGGGATTTGAGGAAAAACTTTTTCACCCAGAGGGTGGTTGGAATCTGGAACTCACTGCCTGAAAGGGTGGTAGAGGTAGGAACCCTCACAACATTCAAGAAGCATTTAGATGAGCACTTGAAATGCCATTTCATACAAGGCTACGGATCAAGTGCTGGAAAATGGGATTAGAATAGACAGGGCTTGATGGCCGGCACGGACACGATGGGCCGAAGGGCCTCTTTCTGTGCTGTATAACTTTATGACTCTATGGGGGAAAAATTCAGTTGGTTGCGCCTCCCGTTAGCACCTTAAGAGGGCGCTAATGGGGCGCAAAGCAACTAGCGCCCGGGCGCGGCGATGTTTTCGCCGCTCGCGAAATTAACTAGACATTTTGCGGCAGCGTGAAACAGTACCGCCACGATCTCTTGCGCCGGCAGATCGTGATGTCAGTCGAGTGCGCAACGCCCCGGTAGCACCCCCTGCCTTACCGCCTGCCGCTAGCAACGACAGGTTGAGGGGAGCGTTTTGCAGTCAGGAAGGGACTGGGGGAGCGCTATTTAAAGGCGACCGCTTCCTGCCTTTTTTTGTTGGCGACATTTTTGAACCACGCATTCTGAGAGAGAGAGAGAGAGACTTCTGGAGAGATTCAACGCTGTGTGAAGGAGTTTTGGGTACTGAGCAGCTCTTTGCAGGTTCATTTTGATTTGCCCTTCCTTGTATCGATTTAGAAGAGACTGCACTCTGAGCTCTTTCTCTGGGCCTCTCCTGTTCTTTCCAGCAGATTTGATGTACAGGTCTCTCCAGGCCGAGATTCAAGGCTGCAATGAGCAGGATGTGGATGGAAAGCAAGATCAACCCTCCCCTTTAAGAACTGGCCGGGGCCATTGTGTCTGCATTCCATTGCTGACTGACATCACATGAGCTCCGCTAGCGCTCTGAGTTAGCGCCTCGCTCCTTGGCCTTTGCGCCTTAAGACAGATGTGTAGCGCCTGATTTAGCGCTCCAATCACCTCACGGGGCGATACTGAATTTTTCCCCCTATGACTCTAAATACTGACACAAAGTAATAATCAACATGTCCACCATTTCCT
The DNA here is from genome assembly GCA_030390025.1 of Squalus acanthias. Classification (NCBI taxonomy): domain Eukaryota; kingdom Metazoa; phylum Chordata; class Chondrichthyes; order Squaliformes; family Squalidae; genus Squalus; species Squalus acanthias. The sequence goes on from CM059430.1 coordinate 115,909,874, forward strand.
TATTATCATTGACAATATCACCGACTTAGAGCTGTCTACAACCTTATCTCTTATCTCTCTGGTAGTCTGTGAGAATATGCAAGTTGTTGAAATATAATCCAATGTAATTCCCTTTTACTATTTTTCATTATTAAGCTTTGCTAGATTGCAGTTTAATATTGGGCTAGAAATTGCAGTCGGAGTCGTACCTCCGGAGTACGCTTCCGACCCGCGAAACATTTACGAAAGTACCTGCTGGTGGCAGGCTTGTGGTCTCAGGCCTCGAGGCGGAGGCCAGCGTAATGGCCTGCAGATCCCAGGGACACAGGCGGTGTGAAAGCGTACCTGGATCACATGGGGCTGGTCCTCTAATCAATAATCAGAATTCATTTTAATCATTTACAAAGGGAATCCCCTGATGAGATGCAATGGAATCCCAAAATCTAATAATTATACAATTTACAGAAATGAAATTTTATTCGTAATTACCTTCATTCCACCCACCTCACTAAAAATTTAACTTTTTGATAATAATTTTATACATCACTAAAACTGTAATCCAGGCCAATATTTGCATAAACTCATTTCAGACAGTGTATGTGCATAATTTAGGATATGAAAATGTTTAATTAATGGCATAGATAACCCCTTACACTGATGCAAACAGGCCCTGTACCTGCTTGCATCAACCATAAGACTCTCGTGCGCAATTACTGGCCAGTCGGTGGCCAAATAGTCCAACTCTGTGCCAGCGATTGCTTTTTCGTGACCTGCACAGATGGCCTGTCAACACATACGTTGACAGGCCACAAGTTCCGGATTTCATGCATGCGCAAATGCATGCAGAAATTCTGAACTTGCAGTGGACTTTAAAGGGACTACGATGGCATACTCTGAGAGTACGCCGTCATACACACCGCAATTTCAGGTCCATTAAGTTTGCTAGCATGCAGTTTTATTTCTCTTTTCTTAGAATTAGTAAAGAGAATGCTGTTTAAGTTAGGATTTCTTTACAGTTAGAACTCTTGTTGTCTTCAAGGTCCTGGGTTGCGTCATCAACTGAGTAAACAGATAAAACTTGTGCTAAGGCTAAAAGCAGATAACGAATGCCCAAGGCATGTGCCTGAACACAGAACTTGCTGTGCCTATGATTGGATGGACTTTTCCGCAGTTGCAGTTTTTGGGGTATATCCTAGAAGGTTTGGGTCGTTCTCAGTATAGAAGGGCCAAAGAGGACACCAGACTGGTGTAGACACGTATGCGAGTAAAAGGCATGAGGAATGGGCCATGTCTACTACTCAAAGGACAATATCAGGTAACATAATTCTCAATTGTACTTTGTAAACGGCTGCACAGATACTGTAATGTATTAAGTTTCACTTAAGCTTAAATAAAATCATAACTGTTACCAATATGGAGTCAGCTTCGAACTATTGGAAAGGGACTTCAAATTTATTACAATGGCAGTGCTAAAGTAATGAATACCAAGATTAATCCACCTGTCACAGCATCAAGCACTCCATGTCAGACATGTAATGGTCACACAGATGCAGATTAAACTCTATTCTGTTCCAACAATTTTATTGAACATTTCAATTTGTCAAACAAATCACCTTTAAATTATTTGGGGAGACTTTTATCTCATCAGTTTGAACTGAATCCAAATCTCAGAACAGAATCCAAGCATAGGAACAAGAGGTAGCCATTCAGCTCCTCGAGCCTGCTCCGCCATTCAATTGGATCATGGCTGATCTCTAACACAACGCCATTTACCCGCCTTAGCTCCATATCCGTTGATACCCTTACCTAACAAAAATCTTTCGATCTCAGTCTTGAAAGCTCCAATTGTCCCCACATACGCTGCTTTTTCGGGGCAGAGAATTTCAGCTACTACCCTCTGTGTGAAAAAGTGCTTCCGGTTTTTCCTCCCAAATGGCCTAGCTCTAATTTTAAGATGATGTCCCTTTGTTCTTGATTCCCCATCAGAGGAAATAGATTCCCTGTATTTATCCTTTTAACATTTTAAACCTTTTGATCGGATCACCCCTCTATCTTCTAAACTCAAGGGAATACAAGCCTAATCTATGCAACCTGGCCTCATAATTTAACCCTCTAAGCCCTGTAACATTCTGGTGTATCTGCGCTGCACCCCCTCCAAGGCCAATATAATCCTTCCTGAAGTACGGTGCCCAGAGCTGAACACAGTATTCCATGTAGGGTCTGCCCCAAAAGCTATCCCATCCCATCGCTGAAAAGAAAAATCTACCCCAGAAATTTAAAACCAGCCAATCCAAGGACGATGTCATTTCTCTACACCCAGTGAAAGTTTTAGGAGTAAACACTACAGGCATTGGATACTATTTTAGGCTTAGGTCATTGTTTTGTACCAAATGTTCCTTTTGTAGCATATAACATATATAAAAGATAATCAGGCTAAGGTAATCTTTACATGTAAATATTTTATCAGCCATCTAATCATCTTGTTTTCTTTAAGCAGAATACAAGTCATTCCAATAATACTTCCTCTTGTCTGTTCCCTCCACAAATTATGCTCATTTTATTTCTGAGTGCACTTTACTTAAGCTGCTAAAGTTCTTGAAGTGTGTATTTATTTGTCTATTTCCTTCAAGATTTAGAAAGAAGAAAAAATTAAACCGAAGCATAAAGTGTGCATTGCAACCTAACTGAAAGAAGCATTAGCGGCAAAAAGTTACTAAACGGTTTAATTTTGAAAATGGAATTAAATTGTCGATGCAATTAGAACAAACCATCTATAGCGAAACTGATCAAATAAAATATTTCAGCTTTCTTGTTCTGTTTCAATCAGAGCCTCTAGGACAGGGGTTCCCAAACTGGGGGCACGCAAGACAGCTCTGGGGGGTACACGGAAGAAATTGTCGAATGGTGGATTTTATTTAATATTTGTTATATAAAGTAGTTAATTTACTTGAACATGTACCAATGAGAACACAGATACACAGAGATGATGACACACAGAGCCCTCAACTCCAATCACCGTACACTACAGCGTGGTTTCAGTTGCCCAGCAACCGTCCAGTCTAAGGTCTAAGATAGGTTTACAGTGCCTGTGTGTAAACACACAAAGCATGGTAAATAAGGTTGGTGTACTGCAGGAACAAATAGCCACATGGAATATAATGTCGTAGCGATAACGGAGACCTGGCTCAAAAAAGAGCAGGATTGGGTACTAAATATTCCTGGTTATAAGGTGTTCAGGAAAGATAGGGAAGGAGGTGGGGTGGCAATATTGATTAAGGAGAATATTACAGTGCTGGAGAGAGAGGATGTCCTGGAGGGGTCAAGGACAGAATCTATTTGGTTTGAATTAAGAAACAACAGAGGTGCCATTACACAAATAGGTGTATTCTATAGGCCACCAACTAGTGGGAAGGATATAGAGAAGCAAATTTGCAGGGAAATTACAGAGAGGTACAAGAACTTTAGAGTAGTGATAATGGGAGACTTCAATTATCCTAATATAGACTGGGATAGTAATAGTGTAAAGGGCAGAGAGTGGGAAGAATTTCTGAAGTGTGTTCAGGAGAACTTTCTTGATCAGTACGTTTCAGGCCCAATGAGGAAGGAGGCATTGCTGGATCTGGTTCTAGGGAATGAGATGGGTCAAGTGGAGCAAGTGTCAGTAGGGGAACATTTAGGGAACAGTGATCATAGTATCATGGAAAAGGACCTGGAGCAATCTAGAGTAAAAATGCTTAATTGGAGGAGGGCTAGTTTCAGTGGGTTGAGAACGGATCTAGCCCAGGTAAATTGGAATCAAAGATTGGCAGGCAAAACTATAATCGAACGGTGGGCTGCCTTTAAAGAGGAGATGGTTCAGGTACAGTCGAGATACATTCCCACGAGGAGGAAAGGTAGGGCAACCAAAGCCGGAGCTCCCTGGATGATGAAAGAGTAAGATGAAGCAGAAAAAGGGGGCATATGACATATGTCAGGTTGAGAATACAAGTGAGAACCAGTCTGAATATAGAAAGTTCAGAGGGGAAATAAAATATAAAATAAGAAGGGCAAAGAGAGCGTATGAGAATAGACTGGTGGCTAACATAAAGGGGAATCCAAAAGTATTATATAGGCATATAAATAGTAAACCGGTAGTAAGAGGAGGGGTGGGACCGATTAGGGACCAAAAGGGAGACCTACGCATGAAGGCAGAGGACATGGCTGAGTTAAAAAAATGAGTACATTGGGTCTGTCTTTACCAAGGAACAAGATACTGCCAAAGTCATAGTGAAAGAGGAGGTAGTTGAGATACTGGATGGGATAAAAATTGATAAAGAGGAGGTACTAGAAAGGCTGCTTGTACTTAAAGTAAATAAGGAAATCTGCCGTCCTTACCGGGTCTGGCCTATATGTGACTCCAGACCCACAGCAATGTGGTTGACTCTTAACTGCCCTCTGAAATGGCCTAGCAAGCCATTCAGTTTTAACAAACCGCTACGAAACAAAATAAGAAAAAAAACGGACGGACCACCTGACATCGACCTCGGCACCGGCTACGGACACATAGAAACATAGAAACATAGACAAACAGGAGCAGGAGTAGGCCATTCGGCACTTCGAACCTGCTCCGACATTCAATATGATCATGACTGCTCTTCTATCTCAATACCATATTCCTGCTCTCTCCCCATACCACTTGATGCCTTTTGTGTCTAGAAATCAATCTATCTCCTTCTTAAATATATTCAGTGACTTGGCCTCCACAGCCTTCTGTGGTAGAGAATTCCACAGGTTCACCACCCTTTTAGTGAAGAAATTTCTCCACATCTCAGTCCTAAATGTCCTACCCTGTATCCTGATACTATGACCCCAGCCAGGGGAAACATCATCCCTGCATCCAGTCTGTCTAGCCCTGTCAGAATTTTATACGTTTCAATGAGATCCCCTCTCATTCTTCTAAACGCTAGTAAATACAGGCCTAGTCGACCCAATCTCTCCTCATACGACAGTCCTGCCATCCCAGGAATCAGTCTGGTGAACCTTCACTGCACACTGTCGAAGTTTCGACTTCCGAGTAAGACTCTTGAAACATAAAGTATCGTCAAAGACAGGCTTTATTATTTACTTGCACGCAAGGAGAATGCATTGTAGTCAACGGCTACATGACATTCTGAAGAATCACAGAAAATGAAACATCTTTATACACTGAAAATACAAGCTTTCCATATCACATGACATGTTGTTTAAAGTAAGCTAAGTTAAAAGTTAAAAAAATAGAAATGCCTTATGATAAGACTAGCTAATCTCTACAGTCATGGAGTCTGTCTGTCTGTTCTTCTTCTCCCACCAAGGCCAAGGCAACTGGATGTTTACTTCACTAGTCCTTGGTTATCTCAAGTTGATTAGAAGAAGCCTTTTTGTTCTGTACCAGCAGACTATGAAAACAGCATAGTCTGCAAAGTTTAAATTCATCTCCATGAGAAGTCATAAACAACTTTATCTTTTCCCAAACAAGTCAGAGTCGGTCATTTTGTATCACTCTTTCTGTGTCTAGGAAGCCATTTTGTGTCCAAGTAAAAAATACACTTCCACATTCCCCCCTTTTTGTCCTTCTAGGACAAAATAGCTCAATTTAACCCTTTCGCTCTCTCCTGTCGGTTCCTGTACCAAATTTGGATTTTGGCCAGGGATGCCAACTTCTTTTCTGTTTTAATCATCCTCGGGATTATACCTGTATTGATGGCTGACCTTATTTAAGATCGTCTCTCCTCTCTATCTATCCTTGGTGCCGGGTGTATGGTGGTCTGTATGAAAAGAAAAGAGCTTACATATAGATATCCTGTAGCAGCTGTTCATTGCTTCGTTCAATATTGACTACAGTGACCGGCATCATTCTGGCCATAGCTGCCTTACAACATGCATTTAAAATCATCAGTATAACACAGAACGCTATTCCAATTACGAGAACAATTATCAATCCATGCATCAAATATGAACCCTATGATCCCCCATCCTATTGTCCAATTGTGAAGCGGGAAGGCATCCCTCGTCGTCCCTTTCTGCATGACTGACAAGGCCTCCCTCTTATCTTTCTGAGGAATGTTTTGTTATGTTTCTTTAAGGACATTTTATGACTTTTCGGCTCCATTTTTGTCTTTTATCCCCCACCCTGTGTTGTTTTGCATTTTACAATTCCCTTATCACTTCTATTTGTCTTTTGATGCTTGATATTCGACCTTGCTGGCATTTCTGCTATCTGTTCCTGGCTGCATGTTGTCAGTTTCTGTTCTAAGAATTAAAACCCATCTTTGAATCTAACAGCTATTTCTTATAATTTCCTTCTTTGAGAAGGAAATAATCCTTATTGACTTCTCACAATCGGCTCTTGACTAATCTAGCTAGTTCTTATTGCTCTCTCAATTTGGGCGTTAGTTATCAGTCATTCCTTTGAGGAGAAGGAGCAACCTCTGACCCCTTACTCAAATTCAATTCACTGTTCCGGTGTCCAATTCTGCCCCGCCTGGGGTATCCTCTGTTTCTTCTATCTTTCCTGATGTTACCCCGCCTGGGGTCTCCTCTACATTGCTTCAGATCTTCTCTTTCGGTGTGCTCAATTAATTTGTTAGTGCTGGTTAGTCATGGGCATGAGTACCCAATTGGCTTGTGTATCTTACTACATAGGTTACATATATCAAATACACTATCATTACAAGTTGGAGAACTACCAGAGCGTGTGAAATAATACAAATCTAAGGGTGTGCTGATGTATTAAGCCCAATATCCCACCAGTGTGAGTTGTCCCCTATGCTGTCAATTTCAATATTTATTCCCGAGCTGTCTTCCTTCAAAAAATAGAAATGCTTTAGAGAGGAGTTCAGTTGTATCATAGAAACATAGAAACATAGAATCTAGGAGCAGGAGTAGGCCATTCGGCCCGTCGAGCCTGCTCCACCATTCAATACGATCATGGCTGATCATCCAAATCCAGTACCCTGTCCCTGCTTTAATCCCCACAGCTCATGAGCTCACTGATAACCTTAGACAGCAGGGGAATGTCGTATCCGAATTGTGCCACATAATTGTGCAGCTCATACTTAAGTACCTCATTTACAGTCAATTTCACTTGAGCATAGGTTTCGATATTATGTAAAACGTGTTGATTGATGGAACAGATCCGGTTAGACCTGTAAAGCATGGTAGTTGCGGTAGTAGTGACACAGGAGGCACCACCAAAACCACCTCATACTGGATTCGCACTGGTTTTTCCCACGCTCTGTTACCTACAAAACACAATTATTACAGTCACAGTTAAATTCAGTCTTACAATCATTTCAAGCAACATTACAGTTTAACATCTAATCAACAAATCATGGACTTAAAAGATTCTCCAGATCTCTTTTACTCATATCCATCTTGTGGATAATTCTTACTAAACATGATTTCTCCTTAGCCCTCAATTGTCCCAATCCAGATTCCAGGTAACTCTCCACTTCAACTTCAATTTCCAATCCCTCTAACAGGTACCAGTGTATTTAACTCTATTCTGATTGTTTCATTAATTAGATAGTTTCTCGATGGAGTATGTGTCAATGCTTTAAAAATTGTCTCGCTCTCCTGAGCCACATTAACCATTTCATGTCTTGCTGTTGTCAAGTAACTGAGCAGACTGAGACCCGTTCTTCAGTGCAGATTCACCATACACTTCCAGATGGTAATTGCTTCATACGTAACAAATCACATTTGCACACGCATACCGGGTATCTCAATATCATGCCACATGTGCCTTTCTCGGGCTTTCAGGTATCTTATCAAAAGACTTCTCCATCTCCATCTCTGGGGATAGGTTATTGACTAACATTCACTACAAGCCCACCGACTCCCACAGCTACCTGGACTACACTTCCTCCCACCCCGCCTCCTGTAAGGACTCTATTCCATTCTCCCAGTTTCTCCGTCTCCGCCGCATCTGCTCTGATGATGCCACCTTCCATACCAGTGCTTCCGACATGTCTTCCTTTTTCCTCAACCGAGGATTCCCCTCTACCGTGGTCGACACGGCCCTCGACCGTGTCCGTTCTATCTCCCGCACATCTGCCCTCACCCCTGCCCCTCCCTCCCGGAACCACGATAGGGTTCCCCTTGTCCTCACCTTTCACCTCACCAGCCTCCACATTCAACGGATCATCCTCCGCCATTTCCGCCACCTCCAGCGTGATCCCACCACCAAACACATCTTCCCCTCACCTCCCCTTTCAGCATTCCGCAGGGACCGCTCCCTCCGCGACACCCTAGTCCACTCCTCTACCACCCCCAGCACCCCTTCCCCTTCGCCCGGCACCTTCCCGTGCACGCGCAGGAGATGCAACACATGCCCTTATACCTCCCCTCTTCCCACTGTCCAGGGCCCCAAACACCCCTTCCAGGTGAAACAGCGATTTACTTGTACTTCCTGCAATTTAGTATACTGTATTCGCTGCTCACGATGTGGACTCCTCTACATTGGGGAGACCAAACGCAGATTGGGTGACCGCTTTGCGGAACACCTCCGTTCAGTCCGTAAGGGGGACCCCGAGCTCCCGGTGGCCTGTCACTTTAATTCACCGCTTCACTCCCACTCTGACCTCACCGTCCTCGGCCTATTACACTGTTCCACGGAAGCTCAGCGTAAGCTCGAGGAACAGCACCTCATCTTTCGTTTAGGCACGCTACAGCCCTCTGGACTCAATATCGAGTTCAACAATTTTAGATCATAACCTCAGCTCCAATCACATTTATATTTTATTTTATCCACCCTTTTATTTGTCCCCCCCACCTTTTTTTTCCTCCTAGAAGCTGGCAGCTGTCCTTCATTCTGCCAGTGGATTTCACACTTCATTCAGCCTTAATCTGTCACATTAACACCACCTCTAGCCTTGCATATCTCTTAATGTCTCTTAATGTCTCTTCATCTCCTCCTTTGTTCCTTTATCCCCTCCCCCTTTTCCCAGCTTTACCCTGGCCTTAAATCTATTTGATTTCCAGCTCTTCCCAGTTCTGATGAAAGGTCATCGACCTGAAACGTCAACTCTCTTTCTCTCTCCACGGATGCTGCCTGGCCTGCTGAGTTTTTCCAGCGTTTTCTGTTGTTATTTCGGATTTCCAGCATCCGCAGTATTTTGCTATCTTATCAAAAGATTGTCTTTGTTCATCTTCCTCTGCATGGTCCCGATGTCTTGGATAGTGGCCAGGCTATCAAATTCAGTTTTTTAAAGTTCATTATAGGCAGGGACACAAATGTCTCCAAGAGAAAGCTATCAATTTACTATTCTTAACTACACTTTCCTGACTTTCACTAGAAAGTTTGGAAAATTCCCATTCAGCAGTGTAATTCTTCTGTTTCAATCTTACACTTTCAATCACTCCCCTTTAATTACCATTCATATCTCATTCATGAGCCCTGGAGAAACTTTACTGTCCAGTACAATATTTAAGATTGAAAACATAGATCAAACATTCTCACTTGGTCCAAGTTATTAACACTTTTTTTTTTATTTATCATTATTTTAGAGGATATTTTATTTTTCCCAAAAGTAACCCTATATATATAGTGCCTGAGTCCATTTTATTATTACAACATTATCCCAAAATCCAAACAGCAGTATTGTTGAACGGACAGGTTTTGTCAATGTTCAATTTTATTTCTATTAATTTATCTTATCAATTCCAATTTCAGAAACAAGTGATTTCCAGGCTAGGTGGCTTATACAGTGTTTTCACATTAGAGACAGAAGTGCTGCAATTAGTTTACAAGGTAACTTCCATATAACAAAAGAAAGAAGAGAATCCATTGTGATTCTGCTTAAAGCCCAAGGGGTTAATTTATCAAATCATAATTTTCCTTCTGGGAAATGTTAAATTAAAATTAAGAAACTTAAATTTAATAATTTCCAATATCTTTAAATTTCATACTAAAGTTGTTGCTCGGTGAACTTAAACAGCTGTCAGTGGAAAGAGTTAACTCCTTTGCAGGTTTTTAAGAAGATGGAGTGAAACATTGTCAGGCGCACGCAATTGCATCACTTCACGTAAATTTAAAAAAAAACTTTCCCGATCGAAAAAGACAGTTGTGTTTTCACACTTTAACTAAACACGAACAGAACAGATAAAACAAAACAAACTAGTACATGCTTGTAGAAAACCATAAATTACATCATATTTCTTATAACTGGAGAAAAATTAGTTTTTCACATTTAAGTAAATCAAATCAAACTGCTTTGGAAGATTTCACCACAGCAACTGCGACTCCAAGGTTAAATCTTAGACCGAAACTTAATCTTTTGTTAAACAAACGTTTTTTTTGTTCTTCTCAGTTTTTTACACACCAGCTTAACATAAATTGTAGTTCAAAGTTTTTTTTTTCAATTCTTGGGGCACAATCTATTGCAGCCACACATCGTGGCATTGCCTTCGCTACTGGATCCCTCTTTAACTAACTGTTGAATCAGCTCTGCTTTCCCTGCAAAGTCTGATATAAAATTCCTGCAGTAGTTAAATAGTCCCAACACTTTCCTCATTCCCCGGATGGTCACTGGCCTTGGCATGTCTTTTATGGCTGCCTTTTGTTTCTGCAGGAGTGCCTTATACCCCTGGCTAATTTCGTGTCCTAGATACTTTACTTTGGACAGTCCAACCTGTGCCTTTTTGGGTTCAGTTTAAAGCCCGCTTTCTTAAGTGTCTGGAGGGTGGCTAGCAATACTTTGATAGGTCTAACCCGTCTAAGGCTTGACTCCGTACATGGTGGAATATATTTGAATTATTGTGGAACCCCTGCGGGACCCTGATCCATGTATCCTGTCTATCCCTGACAGTAAAGGCGAATTTCCCTTGTGATTCCTCTGCCAATGGTATGGACCAGAACCCGCTCTGTATCCAAGATTGTAAATATTTTAAAGTCTGGTTTCAGACCATTAAATATCTTATTCAATGCGGTCTACACAAATTTACACCAACCAGAATTTCACCGTGCACAATGAAAGTCTGGTTTTAATAGGTTAATTAACCTCAATAACTCCAATTCAATCCAGATCATTTTTTTTAAACTAACCAATATCACTTGGAAGAGAAAGAAACCATAGCCACATTAACAAAGAAACAATTACCCATGCCTTGTAAACATTCAAATTCATTTTCTTCCAGGCACATTGGCAACTGTGACTTCAAGGCTGAAGCTTATCTTTTGTAAAACAATTAACAAACTTAAAACAACACACGCTTGACTATCCTTCAAGACAAGTCTTCAAAGGGTTAAACAGCTTTTAGCTCTCTGTACAAAAGAGTGGGTGGAGCTAAAACAAAAATGACAGACACTTTTTTTTAAAGACAGACTTTCAGACAAAATAAATACTGTAACTTCTTAAACATTCACAGTCAGGAAAACTTTTACACTTTAAACACACACCTTCACACAAACTGAGATCTCAGTATTCTTTTTAAGATTCCTTTCACTCAACAAATCTTGTGTTTTTATTTGTCTCGGCACAGACATTAATAACTTCCATGTCGATAAAACTTTAAATTTCTCTTTTTTTTTACATCGGTGTCTCAGCAGCTTTTCCTGGCTTTCCAAATCCTCTTTTTTTTGCTGAGTTTCAGATTTCAATGTCGGTAAATTCGATCTTTTTCCTTCTACATACACCTGTAGTCCCTTTTCTGAACAAATTATTGTTGCTTGCATTTTGCATAGCAAATCTCTCCCTAAAAGGTTCATAGGGGCATTGTTTGATAGGAGAAAGGCATGTTGGCCAGAGAAATTGTCTGCTTGTATTGCTAATGGCTGTGACCATGTCATAGTCTGTGAGACGCCGGAAAGTCCTACACATGTGACATTCTTTTCTGTACATGGGGTTCCTCTAGCATATTGCTTTGTTAATAGTGAGCTTGTGGCACCTGTGTCAACGAGAAAAGGAACTCTTTTTCCCTGCATTTCTATGGATAAATATGGCTCATCTCTAGAATTTACTGATACCAAAGGTAATTGAAGTATGTGGGTAACGTTTGGGGCTGTGTCTTTGCGTCACGCTGAATAATTTTGCTCTGGGGGCGGGAGGGATCCAATTTGTCCTTCCATATTTTGACCTCCCCAAGGGTTCCCTGTTGTAAAACCTGCCTGCGGACGAGTCTAAGCCTGGGCTTGGGTATTTACATTGTTTGGTGCACCTCCCCAGCCTTGATGTTGCTGCTTGGGGAACGGGCAGTTAGCCTTCCAGTGTCCCATCTGGCCACAGTTAAAACATGGAGAGTTTGCGCCTCTTCCATTCCACTGGCCTCTGCCCGTCCCTCCTCTACCTCTTCCTCTAAATCTGCCTCTGTTATACCTTCTGCCTCGTCCTCTGTATTGACTTTGATAATAAATGGTATTCTGGGCAGTCGGTGTTGCGGAAGCTGCTTGCTCCATTAAGAGGGAAACTTTATTCTTTTGGTCCCTATTTCTCTCCTGAATTCTTTCAGAATTTGTGTCAATTCAGGAGTTGTTTTATGCCTCCAATCTAGGCAGACTAAAGTCAATGGTTCTTTAAGTTCTGTTCTGAGACCATTTACGAGGGCATTGATTAAAGGAATCTGGTAATTTTCTTTGGTCATTCCAGAATGCTGCCCCATAATTGCTTCTATTCTTAAAGTAATTGGTCTAACTTCATCTTGTTTAGCCAATTTACTCACGGGGTCTTTTCTCTTCTTTTTAATGTCAGATCTACTGGCTTGTATACTATGGTCCTTACGCCTTTCTGCTTCCTTTTTCCAGTCTGAAAAGGCTGACCAATTTATTGACTTTTTACCTTTTCTTTGTGGGTCTCTATTTGTGAGACAGTCCTCTAGACATGTAATTCTGTCTAGGTTATAGGTTCCATCAATAGGGAACGGGTGTTTGTCATTCTTGGTCCATTTAGACCAATCAGACAAATCCCTTGTGGACATCCGACCACAGTTCTGGAAGATGTAAAAAGCTGGAGTTCCTTTTTCTGGGATCTTGCTCTGTGAAGCTCCCATCTTAGTAAAGTTTTAATTATACTAGGCACTCTTCTTCTAAATCGCAAGTTTCACCCTTTACCCCCTTACGATTATATTTGACCATCCAAAGTTCTACAAGTGATGAATAATAACAAGAACTAACAACAATCAAGACAATTATAAGTAATGCAAAAGCCCAAACAGGCAAACAAATCAAGTAATCAAACATTTAACCTTATACTTTAAACTAAACAAATAGTCAATTCTCAGTTTGCGTTGTACTCCACTACAAACTGAGTCCTTAACATTTAACTTATACTCTATACGAAGGTTTCTTATCTAAACCTTTCTGCCGCGAGATTCTTTTTTTCTTTTCACGGCTCAAGGGGCCCACCCTTGATACTGCAGTTTTAATCTTTTAGCGCTTTCTCACAACTTGGTACCTTTATCAGTCCGGGACACAACCCTGCCGACTTTCCCCTTGCCTCCTTTGCCCGATAGGTTTGAAACCTGAGCCGTCATTATCCTCCTCCTTCTTTTTTTTAACGTTAAAAAAAGCAAAAGTTACAAGATTCAACTCAAATCTAAAACATCAGTCTTAACTGATCACAGTACTCCTGTCGGAAGAAACAGACTACACCAATTCAGTATCTAATGAGAAATCCTTTTTATGTGATAAAACATCACTGTGGCCATTCAGGATTTGTCACTAGAAATTCGTGGTGTCCTTTGTCCGTGACTTACCGAAAGGTAGCAAGCGATCTCGGTGGAACCTCCAAGAAATACTGTCGAAGTTTCGACTTCCGAGTAAGACTCTTGAAACATAAAGTATCGTCAAAGACAGGCTTTATTATTTACTTGCACGCAAGGAGAATGCATTGTAGTCAACGGCTACATGACATTCTGAAGAATCACAGAAAATGAAATATCTTTATACACTGAAAATACAAGCTTTCCATATCACATGACATGTTGTTTAAAGTAAGCTAAGTTAAAAGTTAAAAAAATAGAAATGCCTTATGATAACACTAGCTAATCTCTACAGTCATGGAGTCTGTCTGTCTGTTCTTCTTCTCCCACCAAGGCCAAGGCACCTCCATGTTTACTTCACTAGTCCTTGGTTATCTCAAGTTGATTAGAAGAAGCCTTTTTGTTCTGTACCAGCAGACTATGAAAACAGCATAGTCTGCAAAGTTTAAATTCATCTTCATGATAAGTCATAAACAACTTTATCTTTTCACAAACAAGTCAGAGTCAGCCATTTTGTATCACTCTTTCTGTGTCTAGGAAGCCATTTTGTGTCCAAGTAAAAAATACACTTCCACAACTCCCTCTGTGGCAAGTATATCCTTTCTTAGGTAAGGAGACCAAAACTGCACACAGTACTCTAAGTGTAGTCTCACCAAGGCCCTGTACAACTGTAGTAAGACATTCTTGCTCCTGTACTCAAATCCTCTTGCAATGAAGGCCAACATACCATTTGCCTTCCTAACTGCTTGCTGCACCTGCATGTTTGCTTTCAGTGACTGGTGTACAAAGACACCCAGGTCCCTTTGTACATCAGCATTTCCCAATCTAGCACCATTTAAATAATGCTCTACCTTTCTGTTTTTCTTACTGAAGTGGATAACTTCACATTTCTCCACGTTATACTGCATCTGCCATGTATTTGCCCACTCACTCAACTTGTCGAAATCGCCTTGCAGCCTCTTTGCAGCCACCTAGTTTTGTGTCGTCAGCAGACTTGGAAATATTACATTTGGTTCCCTCATCCAAATCATTGATATATATTGTGAATAGCTGGGGCCCAAGCATTGATCCCTGCTGTACCCCACTAGTCACCGCCTGCCACCCCAAAAAAGACACATTAATTCCTACTCTCTGTTTCCTGTCTGTTAACCAATTTTCAATCCATGCCAGTATATTACCCCCAATCCTATGTGCTTTAATTTTGCACACTAACCTCTTATGTGGGACTTTATCAAAGGCCTTCTGAAAATCCAAATACACCATATCCACTGGTTCTCCCTTATCTATTCTACCAGTTACATCCTCAAAAAACTCCAGTAGGTTTGTCAAACACGATTTCCCTTTCATAAATCCATGTTGACTTTGTCTAATCCCATTGATATTTTCTAAGTGTCCTGTTATCACATCCTTTATAATAGACTCTAGCATTTCCCTACTACTGATGTTAGGCTAACCTGTTTTCTCTCTCCCTCCTTTTTTAAATAGTGGGGTTACATTTGCCACCCTCCAATCTGCAGGAACTGTTCCATAATCTATAGAATTTTGGAAGATGACAACCAATGCATCCACTTTTTCAATGGCTACCTCTTTTAGTATTCTGGGATACAGATTATCAGGCCATGGGGATTTATCAGCTTTCAGTCCCATTAATTTCTCCAGCACTATTTTTTTACTAATACTAATTCCCTTTAATTCCTCCTTCTCCCTAGACCCTTGGTTCCGTAGCATTTCTGGCAAGTTATTTGAGTCCTCTTCCGTGAAGACAGAACCAAAATACTTGTTTAATTGCTCCGCCATTTCCTTGTTCCCCAATATAAATTCTCTCATTTCTGACTGTAAGGGATCTACATTTGTCTTCACTAGTCTTTTTCTTTTTACATACTTGTAGAAGCTTTTACAATCCGCTTTTATGTTCCGTGCATGTTTACTCCCATACTCTATTTTTCCCTCTTAATCAATCTCTTGGTCCTTTTTTGCTGAACTCTAAACTGCTCCCAATCCTCAGGCTTGCTACTTTTTCTGACAACTTTATATGACTCCTCTTTCAATCTAATACTATCCTTAATTTCTTTTGTTAGCAATGGTTGGGCCGCTTTTCCTTTTGTGTTTTTGCGCCAGAAAGGAATGTATAACTGTTGCAATGCATTTGTTCCTTAAATGTTATCCATTGCCTATCCACCGTCATGCCTTTTAATGTTGTTGTCATTGGAATTCAGGTTTGATCAATGCGTTTTTTTAAATGAGCCTGAAGCAAAATGTATAAATCAAAATTAATTGCCTCTATGATGCCTCAGAGCTTAACAATACCAAACCTAAGAAGCACCATCGCCAACTCACCCCTCATACCTTCGTAGTTTCCTTTCTTTAGATTTAGGACTCCAGTTTCGGATTGGACTACTTCACTTTCTATCTTAATGAAGAATTCTATCATATTATGGTCACTCTTCCCAAAAGGTCCCCACACAAGATTATTAATTAACCTCTTCTCATTGCACAATACCCAATCTAGGATAGCCTGTTCCCTAGTTGGCTCCTCAATATACTGGTCTAAAAAATCATCTCATGTACACTCCAGGAATTCATACTCCACAGTATTATTGCTAATTTGGTTTGGCCAGTCTATATGTAGATTAAAGTCATGCATGATCACTGTAGTACCCTTGTTACATGCATCTCTAATTTCCAGTTTGATGCTGTCCCCTACATCACCACTACTGTTTGGAGGCCTATAGACACTTCCCACCAATGTTTTCTGCCCCTTGGTGCTTCTTAGGTTTGGTATTGTTAAGCGCTGAGGCGTCATAGAGGTAATTAATTTTGATTTATACATTTTGCTTCTGGATCATTTTAAAAAACACATTCATCAAACCTGAATTCCAACGACAAAAACATTGATAGGAAAATCTACTTAATTATTTACATTCCAACTCCAGCAATCTACTGATATCAATTCACTTCTCCCACAGTCACTGACTCTCACTGGGGTATGGGTTCCACACACACTGACTCTCACTGGGGTATGGGTTCCACACACACTGACTCTCACTGGGGTATGGGTCCCACAGGCACTGATTCTCACTGGGGTCCGGGTCCCACACACACTGACTCTCACTGGGGTACGGGTCCCACACACACTGACTCTCACTGGATATGGGTCCCACAGACACTGACTCTCACTGGGGTATGGGTCCCACACACACTGACTCTCACTTGTACGAAAGGCTGATATTTAAAGATATTTAGTAGACGAGAATCGTATATGTATAACTTCAAGTGTAGCCATTGACCAACTAATATCACCCATAATGTAGCTGCACAGTCCTTAAATGTTATCCATTGCCTATCCACCGTCATGCTTTTTAATGTTGTTGTCATTGGAATTCAGGTTTGATGAATGCATTTTTTAAAATGAGCCTGAAGCAAAATGTATAAATCAAAATTAATTACCTCTATGACGCCTCAGAGCTTAACAATACCAAACCTAAGAAGCACCATCGCCAACTCACCCCTCATACCTTCGTAGTTTCCTTTCTTTAGATTTAGGACCCTAGTTTCGGATTGGACTACTTCACTTTCCATCTTAATGAAGAATTCTATCATGTTATGGTCACTCTTCCCTAAAGGACCCCACACAAGATTATTAATTAACCTCTTCTCATTGCACAATACCCAATCTAGGATAGCCTGTTCCCTAGTTGGCTCCTCAATATACTGGTCTAAAAAACCATCTCGTGTACACTCCAGGAATTCATCCTCCACAGTATTATTGCTAATTTGGTTTGGCCAGTCTATATGTAGATTAAAGTCATACATGATCACTGTAGTACCCTTGTTACATGCATCTCTAATTTCCTGTTTGATGCTGCCCCCTACATCACTACTACTGTTTGGAGGCCTATAGACACTTCCCACCAATGTTTTCTGCCCCTTGGTGCTTCTTAGGTTTGGTATTGTTAAGCGCTGAGGCGTCATAGAGGTTATTAATTTTGATTTATACATTTTGCTTCTGGATCATTTTAAAAAACACATTCATCAAACCTGAATTCCAATGACAAAAACATTTATAGGCAAATCTACTTAATTATTTACATTCCAACTCCAGCAATCCACTGATATCAATTCACTTCTCCCACAGTCACTGACTCTCACTGGGGTATGGGTTCCACACACATTAACTCTCACTGGGGTACGGGTTCCACACACACTGCCTCTCACTGGAGTACGGGTCCCACATACACTGACTCTCACTGTGGTATGGGTCCCACAGACACTGACTCTTACTGGGGTATGGGTCCCACAGACACTGACAATCACTGGGGTACAGGTTTCATAAACACTGACTCTCACTGGGGTACGGGTCCCACACACACTGACTCTCACTGGGGTACGGGTCTCACAGACAATGACTCTCACTGGGGTAAGGGTCCAACTGACACTGACTCTCACTGGGGTACAGGTCCCACTGACACTGACTCTCACTGGGGTATGGGTTCCACACACACTGACTCTCACTGGGGTACGGGTCTCACAGACAATGACTCTCACTGGGGTACGGGTCTCACAGACAATGAGTCTCACTGGGGTACGGATCCCACTGACACTGACTCTCACTGGGGTACGGGTCCCACTGACACTGACTCTCACTGGGGTATGGGACTCTCACTGGGGTATGGGTCCCACAGACACTGAGTCTCACTGGGGTACGGGTTCCACACACACTGACTCTCACTGGGGTACGGGTCTCACCGACAATGACTCTCACTGGGGTAAGGGCCCCACTGACACTGACTCTCACTGGGGTACGGGTCTCTCTGATACTGACTCTCACTGGGGTACGGGTCTCACAGACAATGACTCTCACTGGGGTACGGGTCTCACAGACAATGACTCTCACTGGGGTACGGGTCTCACAGACAATGAGTCTCACTGGGGTACGGGTCCCACTGACACTGACTCTCACTGGGGTACGGGTCCCACTGACACTGACTCTCACTGGGGTATGGGACTCTCACTGGGTTACGGGTCCCACAGACACTGAGTCTCACTGGGGTACGGGTTCCACACACACTGACTCTCACTGGGGTACGGGTCTCACAGACAATGACTCTCACTGGGGTAAGGGCCCCACTGACACTGACTCTCACTGGGGTACGGGTCTCTCTGATACTGACTCTCACTGGGGTACGGGTCTCACAGACAATGAATCTCGCTGGGGTACGGGTCTCACAGACAATGACTCTCACTGGGGTACGGGTCTCACAGACAATGACTCTCACTGGGGTACGGGTCCCACTGACACTGACTCTCACTGGGGTACAGGTCCTACTGACACTGACTCTCACTGGGGTATGGGTTCCACACACAATGACTTTCACTGGGGTATGGGTCCCACAGACACTGACTCTCACTGGGGTACGGGTTCCACACACACTGACTCTTACTGGTGTACGAAAGGCTGATATTTAAAGATATTTAGTAGACGAGAATCATATACGTATAACTTCAAGTGCAGCCATTGACCAAATAATATTACCCATAATGTAGCTGCACAGTCAAAAGCAGTTTTGACTAAGTTTTGATAACAAACAGTCACAGGCTGCCAGTGAAGGTTACATCATTAAATAACATATTGGCCCGAAAATTAGACCTAATACGGGAGATTACGCACTGTGTACTCTCACGTATTAGGTCCCGAAGTGCCGGTTTCCTGCATGCACTGCGCATGCGCGGGAAACCGGCACTTCGGGTATTGCGAAGGGGGCGGTTCCTAAGTGAACCGCATGCGCGCTACAGGTTGTGCGCACGCAGCGCACTTAGTTTTTTTTTCAGGTTTGAACGCGCAGGTAAGTGTTGAAGATTTTACACATAAAGAAAGCAGGCGTAAGACCCCCTTTTAACAAGGTAAGTAGTTAATTAAGAATTATTTTAAATTGTTTTCAACAGGTTTATATTTTTTAGAGACTTTAAAGAAAGGTAAGTTTATTTTTATAACATTTAAAAAGAATTTAAATTTTTTCAAAAATTCAAATTTTTGTTTAAAGTGGTTAATTTATTTAACTATAGTTATTTTATTAATGTGATGGCTTTTTTTAAATTTAATTGAGGTTTAGCTGTTCTTTTGGGGGCTTGTTGTATTCATAGTTTTGACAGCTCTTCCTGTCAAAACTATGAATGAAAGATGGTGTGCTGCCATTGGCTCTAACTGGCCCACGTGATCCCAGAGGTAGCATCGAACTAACTGCGCCTCTGGGACACGCACACACTGCGCGCCGGCACCAGGGAGAGGCCCAGGAAATGAAGTTCGTGTGGGCCAAAACCATAAAGGTAGGCGCAGAGTGCGATATCGCGGGGGATCCTTACCCCCGCGGCAACCATCGAAATCCAATTTCTGGGCCATTATGATGCTAAGTAGAAATTAGAATTCGCTGAACAAAACTAATTGCAACAATATTTAAAGGATAATTAGTATAAGGACATAAAATGAGAGAGATCATGGAGATAAGGTATTTATCTGGTAGATTAAAGTGAGATCATTTGGATACCTCAAGACTAGTGAAACAGCGCTGATATGTGACCTTGGTATAAAGGCCTTGTACTGCTTGAAGCTAGAAATGAAAGAGATAAAGTAAATTCTAATGGGGTGAAAAACAATAAACAAGATAACACTGAACATGGCAAAGTTGGTGGAAAAATACTGGAAAGGCGGGATGCTACCTTAACCTGAGTGACAATGGTATTTTGACCATTAGAACCAATTATAAAAGGTGATTTTGTTAAAGACCATATATGGACACTGGTCAAACCAACTTTTGATAAGAAAAGGGTTAAAACCTCGATATCCAAAGAACAACTTTACACAGACGTACTGCGAGGACAAAGGAACAGACTTAAGACGACGTCATCTGTGTCCGAGAGGTTCCAGAGACCTAGAGCTGCGAGCTACTCGTTAAAACTATCGCCTAATATTAAGTATATTACGCTGTATGCTTAATAAATCTTGATCTATTGCTCAAATATACTGGCTGCTGCCTATTGGTGTCTTGTCCAAGAACTCAGAGATCGTTAAGATCTTACAAATTGGTGACCCAGATGGGACAAGACAAAACGGCTAGTATTGTGTAATAGATCGGACTTCGAAAGTAGCTTCCTGATCAGCTGCTGCTCTTGAGGAGGGATAAACCCCGTGGGGAGTGGGGAGTGCCGTGAATTGCGCGCCAATAGTTATTGATGTTAGAGGTTTAATCACCAAATGGCTCGTAAAAGTTGTGTTAATGCATATAAGTGTAAGTTAGACAGAGGCGCCTGTGTGGAGGAAGTACAGGTATTAATGACAGAACGTTTAATCAAAGGAGACCGAGTCCCCTTTGAAAAAGTGATAAACTTTATTCCGGAAAGTCTGTCTCAGAAAAAACACAACGGGTTAAGAGAGAAACATAGCCAGGTGGTTAAGCATAAAGTGCAGGAGAGAGAGAGAGAGATAAAGAAGGAAAAGATCTAATTTGCAGGCTAACCAATCTGAAAACTCAGCAAAGAAAGGGAAAAAACAGGGATTTGGAAAGCCAGGAAAAGCTGCTGAGACGCCGATGTAAAAAGAGAAAAAAAAGAGAAACTTAAAGCTTTACCGACATGGAAGTTATTAACGTCTGTGCCGAGACAAATAAAACACAAGATTTGCTGAGTGAAAGGAATCTTAAAAAATGCTGGAATTTCAGATTAGGTGAAAGTGTACGTTGAAGGGTTAAAGTTTACCTGACTATGAATGTTTAAGAAGTTACAGTATTTCTTTTGTCTGAAAGTCTGTCTTTTAAAGAAAGATTCTGTTAAGTGTGTTTTAGCTCCACCCACTTCTCTGTGTTGAAAGCGTTTAAAACTTTTGTCTTGTCTTGGATTTTGGAAGTTTTAAGTTTGTGCAAATAAGATTGTGCCCCAAGAATTGGAATAAAAAACTTTGAACTACAATTTAATTTAAGCTGGTGTGTAAAAACTGAGAAGAACAACAAAATGTGTGTTTAACAAAAGATTAAATTTCAGTCTAAGATTTAACCTTGGAGTCGCGGTTGCTATGGTGAAATCTTCCAAAGCAGTTTGATTTGATTTGTTTAAATGTGAAAAACTAATTTTTCTCCAGTTATATTCAATTTTTTTACAGTATTTTGGAAAGGCATCTGAAGAAAGGACAATAACAAATATGATGTAATTTACTGTTTTCTGCAATCATGTGCTATTTTGTTTTGATTTATCTGTTCTGTTCGTGTTTAGTTAAAGTGTGAAAACACAACTGTCTTTTTCGATCGGGAAAGTTTGTTTTTAAATTTACGTGAAGTGACGCAATTGCGTGCGCCTGACAATGTTTCGCTCCACCTTCTTAAAAACCTGCAAAGGAGTTAACCCTTTCCACTGACAGCTGCTTAAGTTCACCATACAACAACTTTAGTATTATTGAATGAAATTTTAAGATACTGGACATTATTAAATTTAAGTTTCTTAATTTTAAGTTAAAATTTCCCCACAGTGACAGAAGGAAAATTATGATTTGATAAAATAACCCCATGGGCTCTAAGCAGAGCCACAATGGATTATCTTCTTTCTTTTGTTATATGAAAGTTACCTTGTAAACTAATTGCAGCACTTCTGACTCTAATGTTAAAACACTGTGTAAGCCACCTAGCCTGGGAATCACTTGTTTCTGAAATTGGAAATGGAAGATAAAGTGATAGAAATGAAGTTGAACATTGACAAAACCTGTCAGTTCAACAATACTGCTGTTTGGATTTTGGGATAATTTTGAAATAACAAAATGGACTCAGGCACTATATATTGGGTTACTTTTGGGAAAATAAAAGATCCTCTAAAATAATGATAATAAAATGTGTTAATAACTTGGACCAAGTGAGAATGTTTGATCTATGTTTTCAATAATCAATATTGTACTGGACAGTAAAGTTCCTCCATGGCTCATGAATGAGATATGAATGGTATAATAGGATGTGTAAAATGGAGAGAGGAAGTGATTGAGGGTGTGAGATAGAAACAGGAGATTTACACCAATTGGGAATTTTCCAAACTTTCTCATGAAAGTCAGGAAAGTGTAGTTAAGAATAGTAAATTGATAGCTTTCTCGTGGAGACATTTGTGTCCCTGCCTATAATGAACCTTTTAAGAAAACTGAATTTGATAGTCCAGCCACTACCCAAGACATCAGAACCAGGCAGAGGAAGATGAACAAAGACCTCCAGACAATCTTTTGATAAGATCACCTGAAAGCCCGAGAAAGGCTTGTATCGGATGGCACGTGTGGCACGATATTGAGATACCGGTATGAATGTGCAAATGTGATATGTTACGTATAAAGCAATTACCATCTGCAAATGCTTGGTGAATCTGCGCTGAAGAACGGGTCTCAGACATGCTCAGTTACTTGACAACAGCAAGACATGAAATGGTTAATGTGGCTTAGGAGAGCGAGACAACTTTTAAAGCAGTGACACATACTCCATCGAGAAACTATCCAATTAATGAAACAATCAGAATAGAGTTAAATACACTGGTACCTGTTAGAGGGATTGAAATTGAAGTTGAAGTGGAGAGTTACATGGAATTTGGATTGGGACAATTGAGGGCTAAGGAGAAATCATGTTTAGTAAGAATTATCCACAAGATGGATACGAGTAAAAGAGAGATCTGGAGAATCTTTTAAGTCCATGATTTGTTGATTAAATGTTAAACTGTAATGTCACTTGAAATGATTGTAAGACTGAATTTAACTGTGACTGTAATAATTGTGTTTTGTAGGTAACAGAGCGTGGGAGAAACCAGTACGAATCCAGTACGAGGTGATTTTGGTGGTGCCTCCTGTGTCACTACTACCGCAACTACCATGCTTTACGGGTCTAACA
The DNA here is from genome assembly GCA_030390025.1 of Squalus acanthias. NCBI lineage: Eukaryota > Metazoa > Chordata > Chondrichthyes > Squaliformes > Squalidae > Squalus > Squalus acanthias. The sequence goes on from CM059430.1 coordinate 115,933,462, forward strand.
GGACCTGTCCCATCAACCAACACGTTTTTAAGTATGAGCTGCACAATGATGTAGCACAATTCGGATACCACATTCCCCTGTTGTTTGAGGGTTTCAGTGAGCTCATGATGCGACTGAACTCCTCCCTAAAGCATTTTTATGTTTTGGAGCAAGACAACTCAAGAATAGATATTGAAATTGACAGCATAGAGGATAACTCACACTGGTGGGATATTGGGCTTAATACATCAGCACACCCTTAGATTTGTATTATTTCACACGCTCTGGTAGTCTCCAACTTGTAATGATAGTGTATTTGATATATGTAACCTATGTAGTAAGACTTTGATGCATAAGCCAATTGGGTACTCATGCCTATGACTAACCAGCACTAACAAATTAATTGAGCACACCGAAAGAGAAGATCCGAAGCAACATAGAGGAGACCCCAGGCAGGGTAACATCAGGAAAGATAGAAGAAACCGAGGATACCCCAGGCGGGGCAGAATTGGAACACCGGAACAGTGAATTGAATTTAAGGGATCAGATCAGGGCCGTTACTGCCAGATCGTATGATGCAGCAATAGGAGCAGCGGGCGGAGGAGAAAGGATAGACTGGGACGCACTAGAAGGCAAGACATATCAGCACGGCCGACATGATGGTTGGGGAGACCCCGGGGTGTCCCTCATCCATGAGGATAGGCGGTCGGCCCCTGTGAGTGTCATAGTTAGCACCCAGGCCTATAATGAAAAGGGGGATAAAACCTCATTTGAGAAGCACTCCGTTCCCCTCAATTAGAGGACTCCAATTTTCAGCAATGCTAGTCAGAGAATAGATTGAAGTAGTCGAGGAATCAATGTTTAAAACATTTCATCCTCAAGGTGGGAACTTGTACGAAAGGCTGATATTTAAAGATATTTAGTAGACGAGAATCATATATGTATAACTTCAAGTGTAGCCATTGACCAAATAATATTACTGTACCCATAATGTAGCTGCACAGTCAAAAGCAGTTTTGACTAAGTTTTGATAACAAACAGTTACAGGCTGCCAGTGAAGGTTAAATCATTAAATAACATATTATGATGCTAAGTAGATATTAGAATTCGCTGAACAAAACTAATTGCAACAATATTTAAAGGATAATTAGTATAAAGACATAAAATGAGAGAGATCATGGAGATAAGGTATTTATCTGGTAGATTAAAGTGAGATCATTTGGATACCTCAAGACTAGTGAAACAGCGCTGATATGTGACCTTGGTATAGAAAGACTTTGTACTGCTTGAAGCTAGAAATGAAAGAGATAAAGTAAATTCTAATGGGGTGAAAAACAATAAACAAGATAACACTGAACATGGCAAAGTTGGTGGAAAAATACTGGAAAGGCGGGATGCTACCTTAACCTGAGTGACAATGGTATTTTGACCATTAGAACCAATTATAAAAGGTGATTTTGTTAAAGACCATATATGGACACTGGCCAAACCAACTTTTGATAAGAAAAGGGTTAAAACCTCGATATCCAAAGAACAACTTCACACAAACATACTGCGAGGACAAAGGAACAGACTTAAGACGACGTCATCTGTGTCCGAGAGGTTCCAGAGACCTAGGGCTGCAAGCTACTCGTTAAAACTATCGCCTAATATTAAGTATATTACGCTGTATGCTTAATAAATCTTGATCTATTGCTCAAACATACTGGCTGCTGCCTATTGGTGTCTTGTCCAAGAACTCAGAGATCGTTAAGATCTTACACTGGGGTACGGGTTCTACAGACACTGACTCTCACTGGGGTATGGGTCCCACAGACACTGACTCTCACTGGGGTATGGGTCCCACACACACTGACTCTCACTGGGGTATGGGTCCCACAGACACTGACGCTCACTGGGGTACAGGTTTCATACACACTGACTCTCACTGGGGTAAGGGTCCCACTGACACTGACTCTCACTGGGGTACGGGTTCCACAGACACTGACTTTCACTGGGGTATGGGTCCCACACACACTGAATCGCACTGGGGTACGGGTCCCACACACACTGAATCGCACTGGGGTACGGGTCCCAAACACACTGACTCTCACTGGGGTACGGATCCCACACACACTGACTCTCACTGGGGTACGGGTCCCACACACACTGACTCTCACTGGGGTACGGGTTCCACAGACACTGACTCTTACTGGGGTACGGGTCCCACAGACAATGACTCTCAATGGGGTACAGGTCCCACACACACTGACTCTCACTGGGGTACGGGTTCCACTGACACTGACTCTCACTTTTGTACGGGTTCCACACACACTGACTCTCACGAGGGTACGGGTCCCACAGAAAATAACTCTCACTGCAGTCCAAAAATCTGTCGGTCTTCGCCTTGAATATACTCAACAACTCAGCATCCACAGCCCTCTGGCGTAGAGATTTCCAAAGATTCACAATCCTCTGAGTGAAGAAATTCCTCCTCATCTCAGTCCCAAATTGCCGACCCCTTATTCTGAGACTGTGACCCCTGGTTCTAGTCTCTCCAGCCAGTGGAAACAACCTCTCAGCATCTACCCTTTCAATCCCCTTAAGAAACTAATGGGCCAGAAATTCGGCTCTCCGGCTTCCCGCGGGTGCAAGGATCGTGCGCGTACTTACCTACCGCGCCTGCCGTTGTGCTGGGCCCGCGTGGACTTCGGCTCCTGGGCCTCCTACAGCTGCCGGCGCGCAGTGCTTGCGTATCCCAGGGGCGCAGTTAGTTCGAAGCATCCCCTGGGATCACGTGGGCCATGGAGAGCAGGGAATCTCCATTCATAGATTTTGACAGGAAGACCTGTCAAATCTATGAATAGAGATCGGCCCCCAAAACCTAACTAAAACTTCAAATAAATTTTAAAAAAACATCACATTTTTAAAATAACTATAAATTACATAAATTAACTACTTTAAACAAAAATTTAAATTTTTGAAAAAATTAATTACACTTTTTAACGGTGCTAAAAATAAACTTACCTTTCTTTAAAGTATGTAAAAAAGATAAACCTGTTGAAAAAATGTTTAAATTGTATTTAATTCACCACTTACCTTGTTAAAAGCAGGCCTTGCGCCTCCTCTTTTCCTGCGCAGCTTCTCCGTACTTACCCTCACGGAGAAACCTGAAAAAAAAAAACGAAGTTCGCTGCGTGCGCGCTGCCTCTCCGGCGCACGCGGTTGACCCTCGAACCCCTTCTTTCATGAGACCGGAAGTTCCGGTTTCCCGTGCATGCGCAGTGCATGCGCGAAACTGGCACTTCCGGTGGCCCTACGGGTGAGTACACAGCGCGTACTCACCCGTGGAGACCCGAATTTCTGCCCATGTTTAAATGAGATCACCTTTCATTCTTCTAATTTCCATAGAGTTTAGGCCCATTCTACACAATTTCTCATCATATGACAGCCTTCTCATCCCAGAGATCAATATAGTGAGCCTTCGTTACACCGCCTCTAAGGCAAGCATATCCTTCCTTCGGTATGGAGACCAAAACTGTGCACAGTGCTCCAGGTGTGGTCTTACCAAGGTCCTGTACAATTGTAGCAAGACTTCCTTACTCTTGTACTCCAACCCCCTTGCAATAAAGGTCAACGTGCCATTTGCCTTCCTAATTGCTTGCTGTACCTGCATGTTACGTCTCTGTGTTTCCTGTACTAGTACGCCAGAATCTTTCTGAACATCCACATTTAATAGTTACTCAACATTTAAAAAAAATGCTATTGCTGCCAAATTGAATAACCTCACATTTCCCCACATTTTACTCTATTTGCCAACTTCATGCCCACTCACTTAACCGGTCTGCAAACATTTGCAGACACTAATGTGTCCTCCTCCCAGCTTACTGGCCCACCTAGCTTTGTTCCATCAGCAAACTTGGATACACAACACTCAGTTTCTTCATCTAAGTCATTAATATAGATTGTAAATAGCACAGGCCCCTGTAAGGGGTTTTGCGCGTGCTTGTATCGCAGCCGGTGCTGGTGCGGGGTTAGGCCTTCGTCGCCTAATACTATTGCTTGCTCTGGTCTCCGGCCAGCCTTGCTGCAATAAGCACCTGTGAGTGGTTCGACCCACTCGCCCTTACGGTTCTAACGCTGGACTTAGGTGCAAGAGCAGTAATGCAGAGAAAACTCAGATAGACCCGGTCGAATAGTACGAAATGGAAATCTTTATTGCATAGCGTCTAAAATCATGAAGTACATGTCGTAGGCACAAATTAATGACAGTACAAGTATACATACATTCATAAAACTTGATCTGGGGTAATGAGGAACGCACGGCACATCGTAAAAAGGGGAACACATTATATTTTATCCTTAATAACCACCCTCCCCTATCAATCCCTACACTATATCTAGATTTGTAGGATCGGGAAGCATGCTCACCACTCGGGATACTTCGGAGGATTTTAAATTGAGGCGCTCGGCTCGTTTCGCTGCAGCGCCTGACTGTCACGTGTTTGGAGGGGTCTCTGCACGTCACTTGTTTATCTTCTATGCTGGGGCGAGCAGGCCAGACCGGCTTTTGTCATGAAGAATTCTGTAGAACTCAGACACTTGGTAAAATTCGAAGAAGAGTCTTCCTGTACCGACACCAGTTACCGGTAGAATTCAAAAGAGAGTCTTCCTGGACCGACACCAGTTACCGGAAGAATTCAAAAGAGAGTCTATGTATTTTCGGGCGCGGTCAGGGTTTACTGACCGCGGCGGCACGTGGCTCCTTCTTCTTCTTGTCTTGTCTTGTTTCTTCGGGCCTTCAGGTCCAGACACCGTTTACCGACTCTCGGGATGGTGCACCCGATCACTTGCCCTTACTGGGGTGGCTCGTTCCGTTTGAGCTCCACCCAACATTCGAATAACCGACCGGTACGGCTAGAAATCAACGATGTCCAGCCCTTAAAAGAGCTTCAGCAGTCCGCAGCGGGTCCGAATAAGAGCCCGGGGAGAGTCGAATCACGAGAAACCGAGCACCCGGAGGTTCAGAGGAATAAGAGAAAGATGGACGTTTGTTCACTATAGTTATAGTGCTGTATTTTCTTATCTCCCGCCCAAATCTTAATGTTTGTCCTTTGTGAAAAATTGGCGCTCAAAACTCCCAGCATGGGGTGATTCTTGTCTGTAATGGGTTTCGGTAGCACCTGTAACTGGCCAACTACCCGTTAATGTTTTCCCCATTGTCCACCCAGCCAGGATCGTCTGAATCGTCTCCCTGACTGGTTTTGGGGGCCCCCGAATATTTGTTTAATCACCCGAGAATGGCTCTCTCATTGTAGAGCCATGGGGCAGTTGTGGATTGATGCGTTTGGATGGGCCTTCGATCGCCCAGTACAATGAACCTTACTTGTGCATGGAAAACGATTCCAGCACTCATATCTTATGCTATTGTTTCGAATGCAGACAGGTTGCATCCTGTCTTTATCAGTGTTTGCTGAGTATTATCCAATCTCGTACTGAAATGTTTATTCGAACGCCATCTTGTCTGCCCACTGAAAATTCTGGAAGCTTCTGTCACGATGCGCGGCGGCCATTTTACAGGCTTCTGTGTCCGTTTTAATCATGACAGCTTTCGTTTAAATAAACTGATTAAACAAATCTGTTTCTCTCTCGTTATTTCGAATCGCGATAATTGCGAACTTTACACCCCAGCACTCAATCTTGCAGCACCCCGCTAGTTACAGCCTGCCAACCAGAAAATGACCCGTTTACGCCTCAGTGACTGTGAAACCTGTACCCCAGTGAGAGTCAGTGTGTGTGGAATCCGTACCCCAGTGAGAGTCAGTGTCTGTTGGACCTGTCCCCCAGTGAGAGTCAGTGTGTGTGGAACCCATACCCCAGTGAGAGTCAGTGTGTGTGGCACCTGTCCCCCAGTGAGAGTCAGTGTGTGTGGGACCTGTCCCCCAGTGAGAGTCAGTGTGTGTGGAACCCGTACCCCAGTGAGAGTCAGTGTGTGTGGAACCCATACCCCAGTGAGAGTCAGTGTGTGTGGAACCCATACCCCAGTAAGAGTCAGTGAGTGTGAAACCCATACCCCAGTGAGAGTCAGTGTCTGTGGGACCTGTCCCCCAGTGAGAGTCAGTGTGTGTGGAACCCATACCCCAGTGAGAGTCGGTGTGTGTGGGACCCGTACCCCAGTGAGAGTCAGTGTGTGTGAAACCTGTACCCCAGTGAGAGTCAGTGTGTGTGGAACCCGTACCATAGTGAGTGTCAGTGTCTGTGGGATCTGTCCCCCAGTGAGAGTCAGTGTCTGTGGAACCCATACCCCAGTGGGAGTCAATGTGTGTGGAAGCCATACCCCAGTGAGAGACAGTGTGTGTGGAACCCGTACCCCACTGAGAGTTAGTGTCTGTTGGACCCGTACCCCAGTGAGAGTGACTGTGGGACCCGTACCCCAGTGAGAGTCAGTGCCTGTGGAACCCGTACCCCAGTGCAAGTCAGTGTCCATGGGACACGTACCCCAATGAGAGTCAGTGTGTGTAGGACCCATACCCCAGTGAGAGTCAGAGCCTGTGGGGAATGTACCCAAGTGAGAGTCAGTGTCTGTTGGACCCGTACCCCAATGAGAGTGACTGTGGGACCCGTACCCCAGTGAGAATCAGTGTCTGTGGAACTCGTACCCCAGTGAGACTCAGTGTGTGTGGAACACGTACCCCAGTGAGATCCAGTGTCTGTGGAACCTGTACACCAATGAGAGTCAGTGTCTGTGGAACCCGTACCCCAGTGAGAGTCAGTGTCTGTGGGACCCACACCCCAGTGACAGTCAGTGTGTGTGGAACCCATACCCCAGTGAATGTCTGTGTCTGAGGAACCCGTACCCCAGTGAGATTCCGTGTCTATGGGACCTGTACCCTGTGAGAGCCAGTGTCTGTGGAACCTGTACCCCAGTGAGAGTCAGTGTGTGTGGGACCCGTGTGAAGGAATAAGCCATATAACCTATTCAGAAAAATACACTATCTTATGAAAGAATCCCCCGAGACACAAACGAGAACAGCTTATAAAAGAAGCTCACGAGGGCATAGGTCAAGCACATTGTGGTGCCAGAACAACATTCTGCAAATTGACTCCCTTGTATTGGTGGCCAGGCATGCTTAAGGCCTGTAAAACGCACGTGGCAAATTGTGAGCCATGCAATTTAACCAATAAGTCATCACTAATTAAGCCACCACCATTGGCTCCTGTGAAAGCTGATGAGCCAATGGGAAAATTCTTTATTGACTTCATTGGACTACTTCCCCCATCTTTGGTATACGGACATGTTCTCATTTGTGTAGATGGATGCACATCCTTCTGCTGGCTAGTCCCCACAAAAACTGTTTTGGAAAATGCACTCGCCAATGCTATTACTGACATAATTACTGTAGCTGGTGCACCCAAAATCTTGCACTCCGTTAAAAGCGGAGCCTTTGTCTCCAAGGTCTTCAAAGACTACTGCGAACAAAGGGGGATTGGGTTAGAGCCCAGCACACCACGTCATCCCCAATCAGCGGGGCTGGTGGAACGTAAAAACCAGGAAGTAAAAAAGCTATTGGTCAAACTGTTGAGAATCAGGGGAAATAAGTGGACCACTGTCATTCTGGAGGTGCAGCTATCACTTAATAATTTGCCCGCATCTGCATCAGGGACAGTGTCCCCTAAAACTCCATATTATCTAATGTATGGGGTTGAGATGCATACACCGCCTACCCATGGTTCTTTTATTGCCTCTGCACTCTCTGATTCCTTGACCCGACAGCGACAGTTAGATTTAAAAAAAGAAGTAACAGAGGAGATACATCAAATTGATCAGAGGATAAGGGAGACAAATAGGTAGAAAAAATTGACAAACAAAGCATGGCAACCCCTAGCAGGAGAATGGGTACAGGAAAAGAAGCTAGAGCAAAAACCTGGTTTAAGACCTAAGTGGAAATAACCTGTTCAAATACATTCTGTTATTAATGAAAGAACAGTTAAAATACATATTAATCAGCCGAATGGCAAGCATATTCTTAAAACTGTCTCCATAGACCATCTCAAAAGATGTCCTGCAGGATACCGAAATCGAGGAACAATACAAGGTGCAGTCGTACAGTGTCTTCCAAGACCCAGCTTGGAGCACGACACAGGAAATGGATCGAACTACTGACGATGGTCAGCCAAAAGATGTCGCCAACTCCTCCACACGATGCTTGGCAACGCCTCAGGAACTGGATTCGCAAAAAGCCACAACCAAAACAAGTAAAGACCAACAAGTTACTTCAACGAAGGAAGAAAACACTGCAGATGGAGAAGGAATTAACTGAGCTTCTGGCAAGGCCTTTACGAGAACAAGAATCTGTCCTCACGCTGGATCAATGGAACAGCGTGTCAAGCTTCAGCCAGCTCCAAATGATGTCTCCTTGACTCGTATGAATAACTCACCTCTACAGAATGTACATCTGCCAATTGAACATTCTAATTACATGTTGTTTCGCTAATTGCATGCCATTGTACCTATCATTCTTTTCATTTGTGTTCAATTTTAAATGTGGCAAAACATTGTCCGGGGATGACTAAAAGGAATTTTCATGTAGCACATGATTGGGCTGTTGTGAATCTCGTGAAATTAATGTACTATTGCAACCTTATTTGTAACATTGACCAAACTCTGCTCTGATGCTCGAGCTCATTTTTTAGTCAAGAGGTGGGGGGTGAAGGAATAAGCCATATAACCTATTCAGAAAAATACACTATCTTATGAAAGAATTCTGGCCTTATTAAAACATGACCAACTGGGTTTGGAAATTTAGAAACCTAACTATGAAATAGCTATGAAAGCATTCTGGCTATTGAGATAAGATAGTTGTTGACCCTGAATATATAACCTTCTTGAAACAGAAGGTGAAGGGCTCCGACAGGCTGAACTTTTGGGAACGAAACTTAGAACACCTAGAGATGAGACATGATTCTGTAATGCTACCATTGGCAGTAAGATTTGCAGAGGTCGGCAGCAAACTGACTAGAGATAATTAGCTTGCATCAGCAAAAAACCTTAAAGGAAATACCACTGGAAAAGGGTATAAATATTGAACTCTCAAATGGGATAACAGACTCGCTTTAATCAGGCAAAGCGATTCTCGGCATCAGAGGCAGCTCTATAGTCTCCAACTCTTTGTACCTCGGGGATCAAAAGTATTTGATATTGGTGGCTATCCTGCCTGTACAAGAAATTTAAGAACCGTAATACTGTAGTGAAGTTAAGATTTAAAAGTAAGATTCTCTGATAATAAGATCGTAAGTTTTCTCTTTTTGGAACTGTTAATTTTGCGATTGATTCACCAACTGTAAATTGCATGTCGGTTCTTTAATAAATCTATATATTTTTAGAATTGTCTCACATAAGACTTCTGTATCAAAAACTCGTGAACTCAATCTCTGTACACTCTTTGGTGGAGAGTTACAGAATTCTGGGGGAGTTTTCCAGACCCTCATAATATCTGGAAAGTTACAGTCTAGCTAAACTTCTTAAAAGCGCTATCTGGAGGACGGTAACGTTCTAGGAAGGTAGGATTTGGCTACCTCAAACTTTAGATGAAAGTGAACGTCTGAGAAATACGCCAGATCCGGGGTAGCCCTAAAGGGGCTAGGACTAGTAATTATCCCTTCACCCGTACCCCCGCCTCCAAACCCAACTCCACGGGTCATTGAAAATGTGGAATCCGTACCTCAGTGAGAGTCAGTGTCTGTGGAACCCGTAACCCAGTGAGAGTAAGTGTGTGTGGAACCCGTAACCCAGTGAGAGTCAGTGTGTGTGGAACCCGTACCCCAGTGAGACAGTGGCTGTGGGACCCGTACCCCAGTGAGAGTCAGTTTGTGTGGAACCCGTACCTCAGTGAGAGTCAGTATCTGTGGAACCCGTAACCAAGTGAGAGTCAGTGTGTGTGGAACCCGTACCCCAGTGAGACAGTGGCTGTGGGACCCGTACCCCAGTGAGAGTCAGTGTGTGTGGAACCCGTACCTCAGTGAGAGTCAGTATCTGTGGAACCCGTAACCAAGTGAGATTCAGTGTGTGTGGAACCCGTGCCCCAGTGAGAGTCAGTATCTGTGGAACCCATACCCCAGTGAGAGTCAGTGTGTGTGTAACCCGTACCTCAGTGAGAGTCAGTATCTGTGGAACCCATACCCCAGTGAGAGTCAGTGTGTGTGGGTCCCGTACCCCAGTGAGAGTCACTGTCTGTGGAACCCATACCCCAGTAAGATACAGTGTCTGTGGGACCCGTACCCCAGTGAGAGTCAGTGTCTGTGGATTCCGTACCCCTGTGAGAGTCAGTGTGTGTGGAACCCGTACCTCAGTGAGAGTCAGTGTCTGTGGAACCCGTAACCCAGTGAGAGTCAGTGTGTGTGGAACCCATACCCCAGTGAGAGTCAGTATCTGTGGAACCCATACCTCAGTGAGAGTCAGTGTGTGTGGGTCCCGTACCCCAGTGAGCGTCACTGTCTGTGGAACCCATACCCCAGTGAGAGACAGTGTCTGTGGGACCCGTACCCCAGTGAGAGTCAGTGTCTGTGGATTCCATACCCCAGTGAGAGTCAGTGTGTGTGGAACCCGTACTCCAGTGAGAGTCAGTGTCTGTGCAAACCACACCCCAGTGAGAGACATTGTCTGTGGGACCCGTACCCCAGTGAGAGTCAGCGTCTGTGGAACCCGGAACCCAGTGAGAGTAAGTGTGTGTGGAACCCGTACCTCAGTGAGAGTCAGTGTCTGTGGAACCCGTAACCCAGTGAGAGTCCGTGTGTGTGGAACCCGTACCCCAGTGAGAGTCAGTATCTGTGGAACCCATACCCCAGTGAGAGTCAGTGTGTGTGGGTCCCGTACCCCAGTGAGAGTCACTGTCTGTGGAACCCATACCCCAGTGAGAGACAGTCTCTGTGGGACCCATACCCCAGTGAGAGTCAGTGTCTTTGGGACCCGTACCCCAGTGAGAGTCAGTGTCTATGGATTCCGTACCCCAGTGAGAGTCAGTGTGTGTGGAACCCGTACCTCAGTGAGAGTCAGTGTGTGTGGGACCCGTACTCCAGTGAGAGTCACTGTCTGTGGAACCCATACCCCAGTGAGAGACAATGGCTGTGGGACCCGTACCCCAGTGAGAGTCAGTGTCTGTGGGACCCGTACCCCAGTGAGAGTCAGTGTCTGTGGATTCCGTACACCAGTGAGAGTCAGTGTGTATGGAACCCGTACCCCAGTGAGAGTCAGTATCTGTGGAACCCATACCCCAGTGACAGTCAGTGTGTGTGGAACCCGTACCTCAGTGAGAGTCAGTATCTGTGGAACCCATACCCCAGTGAGATACAGTGTCTGTGGGACCCGTACCCCAGTGAGAGTCAGTGTCTGTGGATTCCGTACCCCTGTGAGAGTCAGTGTGTGTGGAACCCGTACCTCAGTGAGAGTCAGTGTCTGTGGAACCCGTAACCCAGTGAGAGTCAGTGTGTGTGAAACCCGTACCCCAGTGAGAGTCAGTATCTGTGGAACCCATACCCCAGTGAGAGTCAGTGTGTGTGGAACCCGTACTCCAGTGAGAGTCAGTGTCTATGGAAACCACACTCCAGTGAGAGACAGTGTCTGTGGGACCCATACCCCAGTGAGAGTCAGTGTCTGTGGAACCCGGAACCCAGTGAGAGTAAGTGTGTGTGGAACCCGTACCTCAGTGAGAGTCAGTGTCTGTGGAACCCGGAACCCAGTGAGAGTCAGTGTGTGTGGAACCCGTACCCCAGTGAGAGTCAGTATCTGTGGAACCCATACCCCAGTGAGAGACAGTGTCTGTGGGACCCGTACCCCAGTGAGAGTCACTGTCTGTGGATTCCGTACCCCAGTGAGAGTCAGTGTGTGTGGAACCCGTACTCCAGTGAGAGTCAGTGTCTATGGAAACCACACCCCAGTGAGATTTGAGTCTGTGGAACCCGTACCCCAGTGAGAGTCAGTGTCTGTCGAAGTCGTACCCCAGTGAGAGTCAGTGTGTTGGAACCCATACCCCAGTGAGAGCCAGTGTCTGTGGAAGTCGTAACCCAGTGAGAGTCAGTGTGTTGGAACCCGTACCCCAGTGAGAGTCAGTGTGTGTTGAACCCGTACCCCAGTGAGAGTCAGTGTGTGTGGAAACCGTACCCCAGTGAGAGTCAGTGTGTGTTGAACCCATACCCCAGTGAGAGCCAGTGTCTGTGCGACCCGTACTCCAGTGAGAGTCAGTGTCTGTGGGGCCCATACCCCAGTGAGAGTCAGTGTGTGTTGAACCCGTACCTCAGTGAGAGTCAGTGTGTGTGGGACCCATACCCAGTGGGAATCAGTGTCTGTGGAAGTCGTACCCAAGTGAGAGTCAGTGTGTGTGGAACCCGTACCCCAGTGAGAGTCAGTATCTGTGGAACCCATACCCCAGTGAGAGTCAGTGTGTGTGGGTCCCGTACCCCAGTGAGCGTCACTCTCTGTGGAACCCATACCCCAGTGAGAGACAGTGTCTGTGGGACCTGTACCCCAGTGAGAGTCAGTGTCTGTGGATTCCGTACCACAGTGAGAGTCAGTGTCTGTGGAACCCGTAACCCAGTGAGAGTCAGTGTGTATGGAACCCGTACCCCAGTGAGAGTCAGTGTCTGTGGAACCCGTACCCCAGTGAGAGTCAGTGTGTGTGGACCCGTACCCCAGTGAGAGTCAGTGTCTGTGGAACCCGTACCCCAGTGAGAGTCAGTTTCTGTGGACCCGTACCCCAGTGAGAGTCAGTGTCTGTGGAACCCGTACCCCAGTGAGAGTCAGTGTGTGTGGAACCCGTACCCCAGTGAGAGTCAGTGTGTGTGGAACCCGTACCCCAGTGAGAGTCAGTGTCTGTGGAACCCGTACCCCAGTGAGAGTCAGTGTGTGTGGAACCCGTACCCAGTGAGAGTCAGTGTCTGTGGAACCCGTACCCCAGTGAGAGTCAGTGTGTGTGGAACCCGTACCTCAGTGAGAGTCAGTGTCTGTGGAACCCGTACCCCAGTGAGAGTCAGTGTCTGTGGGACCCGTACCCCAGTGAGAGTCAGTGTCTGTGGATTCCGTACCCCTGTGAGAGTCAGTGTGTGTGGAACCCGTACCTCAGTGAGAGTCAGTGTCTGTGGAACCCGGAACACCAGTGAGAGTCAGTGTGTGTGGAACCCGTACCCCAGTGAGAGTCTGTGTCTATGGAAACCACACTCCAGTGAGAGACAGTGTCTGTGGGACCTGTACCCCAGTGAGAGTCAGTGTCTGTGGATTCCGTCCCCCAGTGAGAGTCAGTGTGTGTTGAACCCGTACCCCAGTGAGAGTCAGTGTGTGTGGAAACCGTACCCCAGTGAGAGTCAGTGTGTGTTGAACCCATACCCCAGTGAGAGCCAGTGTCTGTGCGACCCGTACTCCAGTGAGAGTCAGTGTCTGTGGGGCCCATACCCCAGTGAGAGTCAGTGTGTGTTGAACCCATACCTCAGTGAGAGTCAGTGTGTGTGGGACCCATACCCAGTGGGAATCAGTGTCTGTGGAAGTCGTACCCAAGTGAGAGTCAGTGTGTGTGGAACCCGTACCCCAGTGAGAGTCAGTATCTGTGGAACCCATACCCCAGTGAGAGTCAGTGTGTGTGGGTCCCGTACCTCAGTGAGCGTCAATCTCTGTGGAACCCATACCCCAGTGAGAGACAGTGTCTGTGGGACCTGTACCCCAGTGAGAGTCAGTGTCTGTGGATTCCGTACCACAGTGAGAGTCAGTGTCTGTGGAACCCGTAACCCAGTGAGAGTCAGTGTGTATGGAACCCGTACCCCAGTGAGAGTCAGTATCTGTGGAACCCATACCACAGTGAGAGTCAGTGTGTGTGGGTCCCATACCCCAATGAGAGTCACTGTCTGTGGAACCCATACCCCAGTAAGATACAGTGTCTGTGCGACCCGTACCCCAGTGAGAGTCAGTGTCTGTGGATTCCGTACCCCTGTGAGAGTCAGTGTGTGTGGAACCCGTACCCCAGTGAGAGTCAGTGTGTGTGGAACCCGTACCTCAGTGAGAGTCAGTGTCTGTGGAACCCGTAAACCTGTGAGAGTCAGTGTGTGTGGAACCCGTACCCAGTGAGAGTCAGTATCTGTGGAACCCATACCCCAGTGACAGTCAGTGTGTGTGGAACCCGTACCTCAGTGAGAGTCAGTGTCTGTGGAACCCATACCCCAGTGAGAGACAGTGTCTGTGGACCCGTACCCCAGTGAGAGTCAGTGTCTGTGGAATCCGTACCCCAGTGAGAGTCAGTGTGTGTGGAACCCGTACCTCAGTGAGAGTCAGTGTCTGTGGAACCCGGAACACCAGTGAGAGTCAGTGTGTGTGGAACCCGTACCCCAGTGAGAGTCTGTGTCTATGGAAACCGACACCCAGTGAGAGACAGTGTCTGTGGGACCTGTACCCCAGTGAGAGTCAGTGTCTGTGGATTCCGTACCCCAGTGAGAGTCAGTGTCTGTGGAACCCGTAACCCAGTGAGAGTCAGTGTGTATGGAACCCGTACCCCAGTGAGAGTCAGTATCTGTGGAACCCATACCCCAGTGAGAGTCAGTGTGTGTGGGTCCCGTACCCCAGTGAGAGTCACTGTCTGTGGAACCCATACCCCAGTGAGAGTCAGTGTCTTTGGACCCGTACCCCAGTGAGAGTCAGTGTCTGTGGATCCGTACCCCAGTGAGAGTCAGTGTGTGTGGAACCCGTACCTCAGTGAGAGTCAGTGTCTGTGGAACCCGTAACCCAGTGAGAGTCAGTGTGTGTGGAACCCATACCCCAGTGAGAGTCAGTATCTGTGGAACCCATACCCCAGTGAGAGTCAGTGTGTGTCGGTCCCGTACCCCAGTGAGAGTCACTGTCTGTGGAACCCATACCCCAGTGAGAGTCAGTGTCTGTGGGACCCGTACCCCAGTGAGAGTCACTGTCTGTGGATTCCGTACCCGAGTGAGAGTCAGTGTGTGTGGAACCCGTACTCCAGCGAGAGTCAGTGTCAGTGGAACCACACCCCAGTGAGAGTCAGTGTCTGTGGACCCGTACCCCAGTGAGAGTCAGTGTCTGTGGAACCCGTAACCCAGTGAGAGTCAGTGTGTGTGGAACCCGTACCCCAGTGAGAGTCAGTATCTGTGGAACCCATACCCCAGTGAGAGTCAGTGTGTGTGGGTCCCGTACTCCAGTGAGCGTCACTGTCTGTGGAACCCATACCCCAGTGAGAGACAGTGTCTGTGGGACCCGTACCCCAGTGAGAGTCAGTGTCTGTGGATTCCATACCCCAGTGACAGTCAGTGTCTGTGGAACCCATACCCCAGTGAGAGTCAGTGTGTGTGGGTCCTGTACCCCAGTGAGAGTCACTGTCTGTGGAACCCATACCCCAGTGAGAGTCAGTGTCTTTGGGACCCGTACCCCAGTGTGAGTGAGTGTCTATGGATTCCGTGCCCCAGTGAGAGTCAGTGTGTGTGGAACCCATACCCCAGTGAGAGTCAGTGTTTGTGGGTCCCATACCCCAGTGAGAGTCAGTGTTTGTGGGTCCCATACCCCAGTGAGAGTCACAGTCTGTGGAACCCGTACCCCAGTGAGAGTCAGTGTCTGTGGAAGTCGTACCCCAGTGAGAGTCAATGTGTTGGAACCCGTACCCCAGTGAGAGCCAGTGTGTGTGGAACCCGTAACCCAGTGAGAGTCAGTGTCTATGGAAACCACACTCCAGTGAGAGACAGTGTCTGTGGGACCCGTACCCCAGTGAGAGTCAGTGTTTGTGGGACCCGTACCCCAGTGAGAGTCAGTGTTTGTGGGTCCCATACCCCAGTGAGAGTCAGTGTTTGTGGGTCCCATACCCCAGTGAGAGTCACAGTCTGTGGAACCCGTACCCCAGTGAGAGTCAGTGTCTGTGGAAGTCGTACCCCAGTGAGAGTCAATGTGTTGAACCCATACCCCAGTGAGAGCCAGTGTCTGTGGGAGCCGTACCCCAGTGAGAGTCAGTGTCTGTAGGGCCCATACCCCAGTGAGAGTCAGTGTGTGTTGAACCTGTACCTCAGTGAGAGTCAGTGTGTGTGGGACCCATACCCCAGTGAGATACAGAGTCTGTGGGACCCGTACCCGAGTGAGAGTCAGTGTCTGTGGGACCCGTACCCCAGTGAGAGTCAGTGTGTGTGGAACCCGTACCCCAGTGAGAGTCAGTGTCTGTGGGACCCGTACCCCAGTGAGAGTCAGTGTCTGTGGAACCCGTACCCCAGTGAGAGTCAGTGTCTGTGGACCCGTACCCCAGTGAGAGTCAGTGTCTGTGGAACCCGTACCCCAGTGAGAGTCAGTGTCTGTGGACCCGTACCCCAGTGAGAGTCAGTGTCTGTGGAACAGTACCCCAGTGAGAGTCAGTGTCTGTGGAACCCGTACCCCAGTGAGAGTCAGTGTGTGTGGAACCCGTACCCCAGTGAGAGTCAGTGTCTGTGGAACCCGTACCCCAGTGAGAGTCAGTGTGTGTGGACCCGTACCCCAGTGAGAGTCAGTGTCTGTGGAACCCGTACCCCAGTGAGAGTCAGTGTCTGTGGGACCCGTACCCCAGTGAGAGTCAGTGTCTGTGGAACCCGTACCCCAGTGAGAGTCAGTGTCTATGGATTCCGTACCCCAGTGAGAGTCAGTGTGTGTGGGTCCCGTACCCCAGTGAGAGTCACGATCTGTGGAACCCATACCCCAGTGAGAGTCAGTGTGTGTGGAACCCGTACCCCAGTGAGAGTCACTGTCTGTGGAACCCATAACCCAGTGAGAGACAGTGTCTGTGGGACCCGTAACCCAGTGAGAGTCAGTGTCTGTGGGACCCGTACCCCAGTGAGAGTCAGTGTCTATGGATTCCGTACCCCAGTGAGAGTCAGTGTGTGTGGGTCCCGTACCCCAGTGAGAGTCACGATCTGTGGAACCCATACCCCAGTGAGAGACAGTGTCTGTGGAGCCCGTACCCCAGTGAGAGTCAGTGTCTGTGGAACCCGGAACCCAGTGAGAGTAAGTGTGTGTGGAACCCGTACCTCAGTGAGAGTCAGTATCTGTGGAACCCATACCCCAGTGAGAGTCAGTGTGTGTGGAACCCGTACCCCAGTGAGAGTCAGTATCTGTGGAACCCATACCCCAGTGAGAGTAAGTGTGTGTGGACCCGTACCCCAGTGAGAGTCAGTCTGTGGAACCCGTACCCCAGTGAGAGTCAGTGTCTGTGGAACCGTACCCCAGTGAGAGTCATTGTGTTGGAACCCGTACCCCAGTGAGAGTCAGTGTCTGTGGAACCCGTACCCCAGTGAGAGTCAGTGTCTGTGGAACCGTACCCCAGTGAGAGTCAGTGTGTTGGAACCCGTACCCCAGTGAGAGTCAGTGTGTGTGGAACCCGTACCCAGTGAGAGTCAGTGTGTGTGGAACCCGTACCCCAGTGAGAGTCAGTGTGTGTGGAACCCATACCCCAGTGAGAGTCAGTGTCTGTGGGACCCGTACCCCAGTGAGAGTCAGTGTCTGTGGGACCCGTACCCCAGTGAGAGTCAGTGTGTGTGGAACCCGTACCTCAGTGAGAGTCAGTGTGTGTGGGACCCGTACCCCAGTGAGAGTCAGTGTCTGTGGAAGTCGTACCCCAGTGAGAGTCAGTGTCTGTGGAACCCGTACCCCAGTGAGAGTCAGTGTCTGTGGAACCCGTACCCCAGTGAGAGTCAGTGTCTGTGGAACCCGTACCCCAGTGAGAGTCAGTGTCTGTGGAACCCGTACCCCAGTGAGAGTCAGTGTGTGTGGAACCCGTACCCCAGTGAGAGTCAGTGTCTGTGGAACCCGTACCCCAGTGAGAGTCAGTGTCTGTGGAACCCGTACCCCAGTGAGAGTCAGTGTCTGTGGAACCCGTACCCCAGTGAGAGTCAGTGTCTGTGGAACCCGTACCCCAGTGAGAGTCAGTGTGTGTGGAACCCGTACCCCAGTGAGAGTCAGTGTCTGTGGAACCCGTACCCCAGTGAGAGTCAGTGTGTGTGGACCCGTACCCCAGTGAGAGTCAGTGTCTGTGGAACCCGTACCCCAGTGAGAGTCAGTGTGTGTGGAACCCGTACCCCAGTGAGAGTCAGTGTGTGTGGAACCCGTACCCCAGTGAGAGTCAGTGTGTGTGGGTCCCGTACCCCAGTGAGAGTCACTGTCTGTGGAACCCATACCCCAGTGAGAGTCAGTGTCTGTGGAACCCGTACCCCAGTGAGAGTCAGTGTCTATGGATTCCATACCCCAGTGAGAGTCAGTGTGTTGGAACCCGTACCCCAGTGAGAGTCAGTGTGTGTGGAACCCGTACCCCAGTGAGAGACAGTGTGTGTTGAACCCATACCCCAGTGAGAGTCAGTGTGTGTGGAAACCGTACCCCAGTGAGAGTCAGTGTGTGTTGAACCCATACCCCAGTGAGAGCCAGTGTCTGTGGGACCCGTACCCCAGTGAGAGTCAGTGTCTGTGGGGCCCATACCCCAGTGAGAGTCAGTGTGTGTTGAACCCGTACCTCAGTGAGAGTCAGTGTGTGTGGGACCCATACCCCAGTGGGAATCAGTGTCTGTGGAAGTCGTACCCCAGTGAGAGTCAGTGTGTGTGGAACCCGTACCCCAGTGAGAGTCAGTGTCTGTGGAACCCGTACCCCAGTGAGAGTCAGTGTGTGTGGACCCGTACCCCAGTGAGAGTCAGTGTCTGTGAACCCGTACCCCAGTGAGAGTCAGTGTGTGTGGAACCCGTACCTCAGTGAGAGTCAGTGTGTGTTGAACCCATACCCCAGTGAGAGTCAGTGTCTGTGGACCCGTACCCCAGTGAGAGTCAGTGTCTGTGGGGCCCATACCCCAGTGAGAGTCAGTGTGTGTTGAACCCGTACCTCAGTGAGAGTCAGTGTGTGTGGGACCCATACCCCAGTGAGAGTCAGTGTCTGTGGAAGCCGTACCCCAGTGAGAGTCAGTGTGTGTGGAACCCGTACCCCAGTGAGAGTCAGTATCTGTGGAACCCATACCCCAGTGAGAGTCAGTGTGTGTGGGTCCCATACCCCAGTGAGAGTCACTGTCTATGAATTCCGTACCCCAGTGAGAGTCAGTGTGTGTGGAACCCGTACCTCAGTGAGAGTCAGTGTGTGTGGAACCCGTACACCAGTGAGAGTCAGTAACTGTGGAACCCATACCCCAGTGAGAGTCAGTGTGTGTGGGTCCCGTACCCCAGTGAGAGTCACTGTCTGTGGAACCCATACCCCAGTGAGAGACAGTGTCTGTGGAACCCGTACCCCAGTGAGAGTCAGTGTCTGTGGAACCCGGAACCCAGTGAGAGTAAGTGTGTGTGGAACCCGTACCTCAGTGAGAGTCAGTGTCTGTGGAACCCGTAACCCAGTGAGAGTCAGTGTGTGTGGGTCCCATACCCCAGTGAGAGTCACAGTCTGTGGAACCCGTACCCCAGTGAGAGTCAGTGTCTGTGGGACCCGTACCCCAGTGAGAGTCAGTGTCTACGGATTCCGTACCCCAGTGAGAGTCAGTGTGTTGGAACCCGTACCCCAGTGAGAGCCAGTGTGTGTGGAACCCGTACCCCAGTGAGAGACAGTGTGTGTTGAACCCATACTCCAGTGAGAGTCAGTGTGTGTGGAAACCGTACCCCAGTGAGAGTCAGTGTGTGTGGAACCCGTACCCCAGTGAGAGTCAGTGTCTGTGGGACCCGTACCCCAGTGAGAGTCAGTGTCTGTGGACCCGTACCCCAGTGAGAGTCAGTGTGTGTGGAACCCGTACCCCAGTGAGAGTCAGTGTGTGTGGGACCCATACCCCAGTGAGAGTCAGTGTCTGTGGAACCGTACCCCAGTGAGAGTCAGTGTGTGTGGAACCCGTACCCCAGTGAGAGTCAGTGTCTGTGGAACCCATACCCCAGTGAGAGTCAGTGTGTGTGGACCCGTACTCCAGTGAGAGTCAGTGTCTGTGGAACCCGTACCCCAGTGAGAGTCAGTGTCTGTGGAACCCGTACCCCAGTGAGAGTCAGTGTCTGTGGATCCCGTACCCCAGTGAGAGTCAGTGTCTGTGGAACCTGTACCCCAGTGAGAGTCAGTGTGTGTGGAACCCGTACCCCAGTGAGAGTCAGTGTCTGTGGAACCCGTACCCCAGTGAGAGTCAGTGTGTGTGGAACCCGTACCCCAGTGAGAGTCAGTGTCTGTGGAACCCGTACCCCAGTGAGAGTCAGTGTCTGTGGAACCCGTACCCCAGTGAGAGTCAGTGTCTGTGGAACCCGTACCCCAGTGAGAGTCAGTGTGTGTGGAACCCGTACCCAGTGAGAGTCAGTGTCTGTGGAACCCGTACCCCAGTGAGAGTCAGTGTGTGTGGAACCCGTACCCCAGTGAGAGTCAGTGTCTGTGGAACCCGTACCCCAGTGAGAGTCAGTGTGTGTGGAACCCGTACCCCAGTGAGAGTCAGTGTCTGTGGAACCCGTACCCCAGTGAGAGTCAGTGTCTGTGGGACCCGTACCCCAGTGAGAGTCAGTGTCTGTGGAACCCGTACCCCAGTGAGAGTCAGTGTCTGTGGAACCCGTACCCCAGTGAGAGTCAGTGTCTGTGGAACCCGTACCCCAGTGAGAGTCAGTGTGTGTGGGTCCCATACCCAGTGGGAATCAGTGTCTGTGGAAGTCGTACCTCAGTGAGAGTCAGTGTGTGTGGAACCCGGACCCCAGTGAGAGTCAGTATCTGTGGAACCCATACCCAAGTGACAGTCAGTGTGTGTGGAACCAGTACCTCAGTGAAAGTCAGTATCTGTGGAACCCATACCCCAGTGAGATACAGAGTCTGTGGGACCCGTACCCCAGTGAGAGTCAGTGTCTGTGGGGCCCATACCCCAGGGAGAGTCAGTGTGTGTTGAACCCGTACCTCAGTGAGAGTCAGCGTGTGTGGGACCCATACCCCAGTGGGAATCATTGTCTGTGGAAGTAGTACACCAGTGAGAGTCAGTGCATGTGGAACAAGTACCCCGTGAGAGTCAGTATCTGTGGAACATACCCCAGTGAGAGTCAGTGTGTGTGGGTCCCGTACCCCAGTGAGCGTCACTGTCTGTGGAACCCATACCCCAGTGAGAGACAGTGTCTCTGGGACCCGTACCCCAGTGAGAGTCAGTGTCTGTGGATTCCGTACCCCAGTGAGAGTCAGTGTCTGTGGAACCCGTAACCCAGTGAGAGACAGTGTGTATGGAACCCGTACCCCAGTGAGAGTCAGTATCTGTGGAACCCAAACCCCAGTGAGAGTCAGTGTGTGTGGGTCCCATACCCCAGTGAGAGTCACTGTCTGTGGAACCCATACCCCAGTGAGAGACAGTGTCTGTGGGACCCGTAACCCAGTGAGAGTCAGTGTCTGTGGGACCCGTACCCCACTGAGAGTCAGTGTCTATGGATTCCGTACCCCAGTGAGAGTCAGTATCTGTGGAACCCATACCCCAGTGAGAGTCAGTGTCTGTGGAAGTCGTACCTCAGTGAGAGTCAGTGTGTTGGAACCCGTACCCCAGTGAGAGCTAGTGTGTGTGGAACCCGTACCCCAGTGAGAGTCAGTGTGTGTGGGTCCCGTACTCCAGTGAGCGTCACTGTCTGTGGAACCCATACCCCAGTGAGATTCAGTGTGTGTTGAACCCATACCTCAGTGAGAGTCAGTGTGTGTGGGACCCATACCCCAGTGGGAATCAGTGTCTGTGGAACCGTACCCCAGTGAGAGTCAGTGTGTGTGGAACCCGTACCCCAGTGAGAGTCAGTGTCTGTGGAACCCATACCCCAGTGAGAGTCAGTGTGTGTGGGTCCCGTACTCCAGTGAGCGTCACTGTCTGTGGAACCCATACCCCAGTGAGAGACAGTGTCTGTGGGACCCGTACCCCAGTGAGAGTCAGTGTCTGTGGATCCATACCCCAGTGAGAGTCAGTGTCTGTGGAACCCGTACCCCAGTGAGAGTCAGTGTGTATGGAACCCGTACCCCAGTGAGAGTCAGTATCTGTGGAACCCATACCCCAGTGAGAGTCAGTGTGTGTGGACCCGTACCCCAGTGAGAGTCACTGTCTGTGGAACCCATACCCCAGTGAGAGTCAGTGTCTGTGGGACCCGTACCCCAGTGAGAGTCAGTGTCTGTGGATCCGTACCCCAGTGAGAGTCAGTGTGTGTGGAACCCGTACCCCAGTGAGAGTCAGTGTCTGTGGAACCCGTACCCAGTGAGAGTCAGTGTGTGTGGAACCCGTACCCCAGTGAGAGTCAGTGTCTGTGGAACCCGTACCCCAGTGAGAGTCAGTGTGTGTGGAACCCGTACCCCAGTGAGAGTCAGTGTCTGTGGAACCCGTACCCCAGTGAGAGTCAGTGTCTGTGGGACACGTACCCCAGTGAGAGTCAGTGTCTGTGGAACCCGTACCCCAGTGAGAGTCAGTGTGTGTGGAACCCGTACCCCAGTGAGAGTCAGTGTCTGTGGAACCCGTACCCCAGTGAGAGTCAGTGTCTGTGGACCCGTACCCCAGTGAGAGTCAGTGTCTGTGGAACTGTACCCCAGTGAGAGTCAGTGTGTGTGGAACCCGTACCCCAGTGAGAGTCAGTGTCTGTGGAACCCGTACCCCAGTGAGAGTCAGTGTGTGTGGAACCAGTACCCCAGTGAGAGTCAGTGTCTGTGGAACCCATACCCCAGTGAGAGTCAGTGTCTGTGGGACCCGTACCCCAGTGAGAGTCAGTGTCTGTGGACCCTTACCCCAGTGAGAGTCAGTGTGTGTGGAACCCGTACCCCAGTGAGAGTCAGGTGTGTGGGAACCCGTACCCCAGTGAGAGTCAGTGTCTGTGGAACCGTACCCCAGTGAGAGTCAGTGTCTGTGGAACCCGTACCCCAGTGAGAGTCAGTGTCTGTGGAACCCTACCCCAGTGAGAGTCAGTGTGTGTGGACCCGTACCCCAGTGAGAGTCAGTGTCTGTGGAACCCGTACCCCAGTGAGAGTCAGTGTCTGTGGACCCGTACCCCAGTGAGAGTCAGTGTCTGTGGAACCCGTACCCCAGTGAGAGTCAGTGTCTGTGGAACCCGTACCCCAGTGAGAGTCAGTGTCTGTGGAACCCGTACCCCAGTGAGAGTCAGTGTCTGTGGAACCCGTACCCCAGTGAGAGTCAGTGTGTGTGGGTCCCATACCCCAGTGAGAGTCACTGTCTGTGGAACTCATACCCCAGTGAGAGACAGTGTCTGTGGGACCCGTAACCCAGTGAGAGTCAGTGTCTGTGGGACCCGTACCCCACTGAGAGTCAGTGTCTATGGATTCCGTACCCCAGTGAGAGTCAGTGTGTGTGGGTCCCGTACCCCAGTGAGAGTCACTGTCTGTGGAACCCATACCCCAGTGAGAGACAGTGTCTGTGGAGCCCGTACCCCAGTGAGAGTCAGTGTCTGTGGAACCCGGAACCCAGTGAGAGTAAGTGTGTGTGGAACCCGTACCTCAGTGAGAGTCAGTGTCTGTGGAACCCGTAACCCAGTGAGAGTCAGTGTGTGTGGAACCCGTACCCCAGTGAGAGTCAGTATCTGTGGAACCCATACCCCAGTGAGAGTCAGTGTCTGTGGAAGTCGTACCTCAGTGAGAGTCAGTGTGTTGGAACCCGTACCCCAGTGAGAGCTAGTGTGTGTGGAACCCGTACCCCAGTGAGAGTCAGTGTCTGTGGAACCCGGAACCCAGTGAGAGTAAGTGTGTGTGGAACCCGTACCTCAGTGAGAGTCAGTGTCTGTGGAACCCGTAACCCAGTGAGAGTCAGTGTGTGTGGAACCCGTACCCCAGTGAGAGTCAGTATCTGTGGAACCCATATCCCAGTGAGAGTCAGTGTCTGTGGAAGTCGTACCTCAGTGAGAGTCAGTGTGTTGGAACCCGTACCCCAGTGAGAGCTAGTGTGTGTGGAACCCGTACCCCAGTGAGAGTCAGAGTGTATGGAACCCGTACTCCAGTGAGATTCAGTTTCTATGGAAACCACACCCCAGTGAGAGACAGTGTCTGTGGGACCCGTACCCCAGTGAGAGTCAGTGTCTGTGGAACCCGGAACCCAGTGAGAGTAAGTGTGTGTGGAACCCGTACCTCAGTGAGAGTCAGTGTCTGTGGAACCCGTAACCCAGTGAGAGTCAGTGTGTGTGGAACCCGTACCCCAGTGAGAGTCAGTGTCTGTGGAACCCGTACCCCAGTGAGAGTCAGTGTGTGTGGACCCGTACCCCAGTGAGAGTCAGTGTCTGTGGAACCCGTACCCCAGTGAGAGTCAGTGTCTGTGGAACCCGTACCCCAGTGAGAGTCAGTGTCTGTGGAACCCGTACCCCAGTGAGAGTCAGTGTCTGTGGAACCCGTACCCCAGTGAGAGTCAGTGTCTGTGGAACCCGTACCCCAGTGAGAGTCAGTGTCTGTGGAACCCGTACCCCAGTGAGAGTCAGTGTCTGTGGAACCCGTACCCCAGTGAGAGTCAGTGTGTGTGGAACCCGTACCCCAGTGAGAGTCAGTGTCTGTGGAACCCGTACCCCAGTGAGAGTCAGTGTCTGTGGAACCCGTACCCCAGTGAGAGTCAGTGTCTGTGGAACCCGTACCCCAGTGAGAGTCAGTGTGTGTGGACCCGTACCCCAGTGAGAGTCAGTGTCTGTGGAACCCGTACCCCAGTGAGAGTAAGTGTGTGTGGAACCCGTACCTCAGTGAGAGTCAGTGTCTGTGGAACCCGTAACCCAGTGAGAGTCAGTGTGTGTGGAACCCGTACCCCAGTGAGAGTCAGTATCTGTGGAACACATACCCCAGTGAGAGTCAGTGTGTGTGGGTCCCATACCCCAGTAAGAGTCACAGTCTGTGGAACCCGTACCCCAGTGAGAGTCAGTGTCTGTGGGACCCGTACCCCAGTGAGAGTCAGTGTCTACGGATTCCGTACCCCAGTGAGAGTCAGTGTGTTGGAACCCGTACCCCAGTGAGAGCCAGTGTGTGTGGAACCCGTACCCCAGTGAGAGACAGTGTGTGTTGAACCCATACCCCAGTGAGAGTCAGTGTGTGTGGAAACCGAACCCCAGTGAGAGTCAGTGTGGATTGAACCCATACCCCAGTGAGAGCCAGTGTCTGTGGGACCCGTACCCCAGTGAGAGTCAGTATCTGTGGGGCCCATACCCCAGTGAGAGTCAGTGTGTGTTGAACCCGTACCTCAGTGAGAGTCAGTGTGTGTGGGACCCATACCCCAGTGGGAATCAGTGTCTGTGGAAGTCGTACCCCAGTGAGAGTCAGGGTGTGTGGAACCCGTACCCCAGTGAGAGTCAGTATATGTGGAACCCATACCACAGTGAGAGACAGTGTCTGTGGAACCCGTACCCCAGTGAGAGTCAGTGTCTGTGGAACCCGGAACCCAGTGAGAGTAAGTGTGTGTGGAACCCGTACCTCAGTGAGAGTCAGTGTCTGTGGAACCCGTAACCCAGTGAGAGTCAGTGTGTGTGGAACCCGTACCCCAGTGAGAGTCAGTATCTGTGGAACACATACCCCAGTGAGAGTCAGTGTGTGTGGGTCCCATACCCCAGTGAGAGTCACAGTCTGTGGAACCCGTACCCCAGTGAGAGTCAGTGTCTGTGGGACCCGTACCCCAGTGAGAGTCAGTGTCTACGGATTCCGTACCCCAGTGAGAGTCAGTGTGTGTGGAACCCGTACCCCAGTGAGAGTCAGTGTGTGTGGAACCCGTACCCCAGTGAGAGTCAGTGTCTGTGGAACCCGTACCCCAGTGAGAGTCAGTGTCTGTGGACCCGTACCCCAGTGAGAGTCAGTGTGTGTGGAACCCGTACCCCAGTGAGAGTCAGTGTGTGTGGACCCGTACCCCAGTGAGAGTCAGTGTCTGTGGAACCGTACCCCAGTGAGAGTCAGTGTCTGTGGAACCCGTACCCCAGTGAGAGTCAGTGTCTGTGGAACCCGTACCCCAGTGAGAGTCAGTGTGTGTGGACCCGTACCCCAGTGAGAGTCAGTGTCTGTGGAACCCGTACCCCAGTGAGAGTCAGTGTCTGTGGGACCCGTACCCCAGTGAGAGTCAGTGTCTGTGGATCCGTACCCCAGTGAGAGTCAGTGTCTGTGGAACCCGTACCCCAGTGAGAGTCAGTGTGTGTGGAACCCGTACCCCAGTGAGAGTCAGTGTCTGTGGAACCCATACCCCAGTGAGAGTCAGTGTGTGTGGACCCATACCCCAGTGAGAGTCACTGTCTATGGATTCCGTACCCCAGTGAGAGTCAGTGTGTGTGGAACCCGTACCTCAGTGAGAGTCAGTGTGTGTGGAACCCGTACACCAGTGAGAGTCAGTACTGTGGAACCCATACCACAGTGAGAGTCAGTGTCTGTGGGACCCGTACCCCAGTGAGAGTCAGTGTCTGTGGAACCCATACCCCAGTGAGAGACAGTGGCTGTGGAACCCGTACCTCAGTGAGAGTCAGTGTCTGTGGAACCCGGAACCCAGTGAGAGTAAGTGTGTGTGGAACCCGTACCTCAGTGAGAGTCAGTGTCTGTGGAACCCGTAACCCAGTGAGAGTCAGTGTGTGTGGAACCCGTACCCCAGTGAGAGTCAGTATCTGTGGAACACATACCCCAGTGAGAGTCAGTGTGTGTGGGACCCATACCCCAGTGAGAGTCACAGTCTGTGGAACCCGTACCCCAGTGAGAGTCAGTGTCTGTGGGACCCGTACCCCAGTGAGAGTCAGTGTCTACGGATTCCGTACCCCAGTGAGAGTCAGTGTGTTGGAACCCGTACCCCAGTGAGAGTCAGTGTGTGTGGGTCCCGTACTCCAGTGAGCGTCACTGTCTGTGGAACCCATACCCCAGTGAGATTCAGTGTGTGTTGAACCCATACCTCAGTGAGAGTCAGTGTGTGTGGGACCCATACCCCAGTGGGAATCAGTGTCTGTGGAAGTCGTACCCCAGTGAGAGTCAGTGTGTGTGGAACCCGTACCCCAGTGAGAGTCAGTATCTGTGGAACCCATACCCCAGTGAGAGTCAGTGTGTGTGGGTCCCGTACTCCAGTGAGCGTCACTGTCTGTGGAACCCATACCCCAGTGAGAGACAGTGTCTGTGGGACCCGTACCCCAGTGAGAGTCAGTGTCTGTGGATTCCATACCCCAGTGACAGTCAGTGTCTGTGGAACCCGTAACCCAGTGAGAGTCAGTGTGTATGGAACCCGTACCCCAGTGAGAGTCAGTATCTGTGGAACCCATACCCCAGTGAGAGTCAGTGTGTGTGGACCCGTACCCCAGTGAGAGTCAGTGTCTGTGGAACCCATACCCCAGTGAGAGTCAGTGTCTGTGGGACCCGTACCCCAGTGAGAGTCAGTGTCTGTGGATTCCGTACCCCAGTGAGAGTCAGTGTGTGTGGAACCCGTACCTCAGTGAGAGTCAGTGTCTGTGGAACCCGTAACCCAGTGAGAGTCAGTGTGAGTGGAACCCATACCCGAGTGAGAGTCAGTATCTGTGGAACCCATACCCCAGTGAGAGTCAGTGTGTGTGGAACCCGTACTCCAGTGAGAGTCAGTGTCTGTGGAACCCGTACCCCAGTGAGAGTCAGTGTCTGTGGAACCCTACCCCAGTGAGAGTCAGTGTCTGTGGAACCCGTACCCAGTGAGAGTCAGTGTGTGTGGAACCCGTACCCCAGTGAGAGTCAGTGTCTGTGGAACCCGTACCCCAGTGAGAGTCAGTGTGTGTGGAACCCGTACCCCAGTGAGAGTCAGTGTCTGTGGAACCCGTACCCCAGTGAGAGTCAGTGTGTGTGGAACCCGTACCCCAGTGAGAGTCAGTGTCTGTGGAACCCGTACCCCAGTGAGAGTCAGTGTGTGTGGAACCCGTACCCCAGTGAGAGTCAGTGTCTGTGGAACCCGTACCCCAGTGAGAGTCAGTGTCTGTGGAACCCGTACCCCAGTGAGAGTCAGTGTCTGTGGAACCCGTACCCCAGTGAGAGTCAGTGTCTGTGGAACCCGTACCCAGTGAGAGTCAGTGTGTGGGACCCGTACCCCAGTGAGAGTCAGTGTCTGTGGAACCCGTACCCCAGTGAGAGTCAGTGTCTGTGGAACCCGTACCCCAGTGAGAGTCAGTGTCTGTGGAACCCGTACCCCAGTGAGAGTCAGTGTGTGTGGAACCCGTACCCCAGTGAGAGTCACTGTCTGTGGAACCCATACCCCAGTGAGAGACAGTGTCTCTGGGACCCGTACCCCAGTGAGAGTCAGTGTCTGTGGATCCGTACCCAGTGAGAGTCAGTGTCTGTGGAACCCGTAACCCAGTGAGAGTCAGTGTGTATGGAACCCGTACCCCAGTGAGAGTCAGTATCTGTGGAACCCAAACCCCAGTGAGAGTCAGTGTGTGTGGACCCATACCCCAGTGAGAGTCACTGTCTGTGGAACTCATACCCCAGTGAGAGACAGTGTCTGTGGGACCCGTACCCCAGTGAGAGTCAGTGTCTGTGGGACCCGTACCCCACTGAGAGTCAGTGTCTATGGATTCCGTACCCCAGTGAGAGTCAGTGTGTGTGGGACCCGTACCCCAGTGAGAGTCACTGTCTGTGGAACCCATACCCCAGTGAGAGACAGTGTCTGTGGAGCCCGTACCCCAGTGAGAGTCAGTGTCTGTGGAACCCGGAACCCAGTGAGAGTCAGTGTGTGTGGAACCCGTACCTCAGTGAGAGTCAGTGTCTGTGGAACCCGTAACCCAGTGAGAGTCAGTGTGTGTGGAACCCGTACCCCAGTGAGAGTCAGTATCTGTGGAACCCATACCCCAGTGAGAGTCAGTGTCTGTGGAAGTCGTACCTCAGTGAGAGTCAGTGTGTTGGAACCCGTACCCCAGTGAGAGCTAGTGTGTGTGGAACCCGTACCCCAGTGAGAGTCAGTGTCTGTGGAACCCGGAACCCAGTGAGAGTAAGTGTGTGTGGAACCCGTACCTCAGTGAGAGTCAGTGTCTGTGGAACCCGTAACCCAGTGAGAGTCAGTGTGTGTGGAACCCGTACCCCAGTGAGAGTCAGTATCTGTGGAACCCATATCCCAGTGAGAGTCAGTGTCTGTGGAAGTCGTACCTCAGTGAGAGTCAGTGTGTTGGAACCCGTACCCCAGTGAGAGCTAGTGTGTGTGGAACCCGTACCCCAGTGAGAGTCAGAGTGTATGGAACCCGTACCCCAGTGAGAGTCAGTGTCTGTGGAACCCTACCCCAGTGAGAGTCAGTGTCTGTGGACCCGTACCCCAGTGAGAGTCAGTGTCTGTGGAACCCGGAACCCAGTGAGAGTAAGTGTGTGTGGAACCCGTACCTCAGTGAGAGTCAGTGTCTGTGGAACCCGTAACCCAGTGAGAGTCAGTGTGTGTGGAACCCGTACCCCAGTGAGAGTCAGTATCTGTGGAACCCATACCCCAGTGAGAGTAAGTGTGTGTGGTCCCGTACCCCAGTGAGAGTCAGTCTGTGGAACCCGTACCCCAGTGAGAGTCAGTGTCTGTGGAACCGTACCCCAGTGAGAGTCAGTGTGTTGGAACCCGTACCCCAGTGAGAGTCAGTGTCTGTGGAACCCGTACCCCAGTGAGAGTCAGTGTCTGTGGAAGTCGTACCCCAGTGAGAGTCAGTGTGTTGGAACCCGTACCCCAGTGAGAGTCAGTGTGTGTGGAACCCGTACCCCAGTGAGAGTCAGTGTGTGTTGAACCCATACCCCAGTGAGAGCCAGTGTCTGTGGGACCCGTATCCCAGTGAGAGTCAGTGTCTGTGGGGCCCATACCCCAGTGAGAGTCAGTGTGTGTTGAACCCGTACTTCAGTGAGAGTCAGTGTGTGTGGGACCCATACCCCAGTGGGAATCAGTGTCTGTGGAAGTCGTACCCCAGTGAGAGTAAGTGTGTGTGGAACCCGTACCTCAGTGAGAGTCAGTGTCTGTGGAACCCGTAACCCAGTGAGAGTCAGTGTGTGTGGAACCCGTACCCCAGTGAGAGTCAGTATCTGTGGAACACATACCCCAGTGAGAGTCAGTGTGTGTGGGTCCCATACCCCAGTAAGAGTCACAGTCTGTGGAACCCGTACCCCAGTGAGAGTCAGTGTCTGTGGGACCCGTACCCCAGTGAGAGTCAGTGTCTACGGATTCCGTACCCCAGTGAGAGTCAGTGTGTTGGAACCCGTACCCCAGTGAGAGCCAGTGTGTGTGGAACCCGTACCCCAGTGAGAGACAGTGTGTGTTGAACCCATACCCCAGTGAGAGTCAGTGTGTGTGGAACCGAACCCCAGTGAGAGTCAGTGTGGATTGAACCCATACCCCAGTGAGAGTCAGTGTCTGTGGGACCCGTACCCCAGTGAGAGTCAGTATCTGTGGGACCCATACCCCAGTGAGAGTCAGTGTGTGTTGAACCCGTACCTCAGTGAGAGTCAGTGTGTGTGGGACCCATACCCCAGTGAGAGTCAGTGTCTGTGGAAGTCCGTACCCCAGTGAGAGTCAGGGTGTGTGGAACCCGTACCCCAGTGAGAGTCAGTATATGTGGAACCCATACCACAGTGAGAGACAGTGTCTGTGGAACCCGTACCCCAGTGAGAGTCAGTGTCTGTGGAACCCGGAACCCAGTGAGAGTAAGTGTGTGTGGAACCCGTACCTCAGTGAGAGTCAGTGTCTGTGGAACCCGTAACCCAGTGAGAGTCAGTGTGTGTGGAACCCGTACCCCAGTGAGAGTCAGTATCTGTGGAACCCGTACCCCAGTGAGAGTCAGTGTGTGTGGAACCATACCCCAGTGAGAGTCAGTGTCTGTGGAACCCGTACCCCAGTGAGAGTCAGTGTCTGTGGGACCCGTACCCCAGTGAGAGTCAGTGTCTTGGATCCCGTACCCCAGTGAGAGTCAGTGTGTTGGAACCCGTACCCCAGTGAGAGTCAGTGTGTGTGGAACCCGTACCCCAGTGAGAGTCAGTGTCTGTGGGACCCGTACCCCAGTGAGAGTCAGTGTCTGTGGGACCCATACCCCAGTGAGAGTCAGTGTGTGTGGAACCCGTACTCAGTGAGAGTCAGTGTGTGTGGAACCCGTACCCAGTGAGAGTCAGTGTCTGTGGAAGTCGTACCCCAGTGAGAGTCAGTGCGTGTGGAACCCGTACCACAGTGAGAGTCAGTATCTGTGGAACCCATACCCCAGTGAGAGTCAATGTGTATGGGTCCCGTACCCCAGTGAGCGTCACTGTCTGTGGAACCCATACCCCAGTGAGAGACAGTGTCTGTGGGACCCGTACCCCAGTGAGAGTCAGTGTCTGTAGATTCCGTACCCCAGTGAGAGTCAGTGTCTGTGGAACCCGTAACCCAGTGAGAGTCAGTGTGTATGGAACCCGTACCCCAGTGAGAGTCAGTATCTGTGGAACCCATACCCCAGTGAGAGTCAGTGTGTGTGGGTCCCATACCCCAGTGAGAGTCACTGTCTATGGATTCCGTACCCCAGTGAGAGTCAGTGTGTGTGGAACCCGTACCTCAGTGAGAGTCAGTGTGTGTGGAACCCGTACACCAGTGAGAGTCAGTAACTGTGGAACCCATACCACAGTGAGAGTCAGTGTCTGTGGGTCCCGTACCCCAGAGAGAGTCACTGTCTGTGGAACCCATACCCCAGTGAGAGACAGTGGCTGTGGAACCCGTACCTCAGTGAGAGTCAGTGTCTGTGGAACCCGGAACCCAGTGAGAGTAAGTGTGTGTGGAACCCGTACCCCAGTGAGAGTCAGTGTCTGTGGAACCCGTACCCCAGTGAGAGTCAGTGTGTGTGGAACCCGTACCCCAGTGAGAGTCAGTGTCTGTGGAACCCGTACCCCAGTGAGAGTCAGTGTGTGTGGGACCCGTACCCCAGTGAGAGTCAGTGTCTGTGGAACCCGTACCCCAGTGAGAGTCAGTGTCTGTGGACCCGTACCCCAGTGAGAGTCAGTGTCTGTGGAACCCGTACCCCAGTGAGAGTCAGTGTGTGGAACCCGTACCCCAGTGAGAGTCAGTGTCTGTGGGACCCGTACCCCAGTGAGAGTCAGTGTCTGTGGGACCCGTACCCCAGTGAGAGTCAGTGTGTGTGGAACCCGTACCCCAGTGAGAGTCAGTGTGTGTGGGACCCAGTACCCCAGTGAGAGTCAGTGTCTGTGGAAGTCGTACCCCAGTGAGAGTCAGTGTGTGTGGAACCCGTACCCCAGTGAGAGTCAGTGTCTGTGGAACCCGTACCCCAGTGAGAGTCAGTGTGTGTGGGACCCGTACCCCAGTGAGAGTCAGTGTCTGTGGAACCCGTACCCCAGTGAGAGTCAGTGTGTGTGGAACCCGTACCCAGTGAGAGTCAGTGTGTGTGGAACCCGTACCCCAGTGAGAGTCAGTGTCTGTGGAACCCGTACCCCAGTGAGAGTCAGTGTCTGTGGGACCCGTACCCCAGTGAGAGTCAGTGTCTGTGGAACCCGTACCCCAGTGAGAGTCAGTGTCTGTGGAACCCGTACCCCAGTGAGAGTCAGTGTCTGTGGAACCCGTACCCAGTGAGAGTAAGTGTGTGTGGAACCCGTACCTCAGTGAGAGTCAGTGTCTGTGGAACCCGTACCCAGTGAGAGTCAGTGTGTGTGGAACCCGTACCCCAGTGAGAGTCAGTATCTGTGGAACACATACCCCAGTGAGAGTCAGTGTGTGTGGGACCCATACCCCAGTGAGAGTCACAGTCTGTGGAACCCGTACCCCAGTGAGAGTCAGTGTCTGTGGAACCGTACCCCAGTGAGAGTCAGTGTGTGTGGAACCCGTACCCCAGTGAGAGTCAGTGTGTGTGGAACCCGTACCCCAGTGAGAGTCAGTGTGTGTGGAACCCATACCCCAGTGGGAATCAGTGTCTGTGGAAGTCGTACCCCAGTGAGAGTCAGTGTGTGTGGAACCTGTACCCCAGTGAGAGTCAGTATCTGTGGAACCCATACCCCAGTGAGAGTCAGTGTGTGTGGGTCCCGTACTCCAGTGAGCGTCACTGTCTGTGGAACCCATACCCCAGTGAGAGTCAGTGTCTGTGGGACCCGTACCCCAGTGAGAGTCAGTGTCTGTGGATCCGTACCCCAGTGAGAGTCAGTGTCTGTGGAACCCGTAACCCAGTGAGAGTCAGTGTGTATGGAACCCGTACCCCAGTGAGAGTCAGTATCTGTGGAACCCATACCCCAGTGAGAGTCAGTGTGTGTGGGTCCCGTACCCCAGTGAGAGTCACTGTCTGTGGAACCCATACCCCAGTAAGATACAGTGTCTGTGGGACCCGTACCCCAGTGAGAGTCAGTGTCTGTGGATCCGTACCCCAGTGAGAGTCAGTGTGTGTGGAACCCGTACCTCAGTGAGAGTCAGTGTCTGTGGAACCCGTAACCCAGTGAGAGTCAGTGTGAGTGGAACCCATACCCGAGTGAGAGTCAGTATCTGTGGAACCCATACCCCAGTGAGAGTCAGTGTGTGTGGAACCCGTACCCAGTGAGAGTCAGTGTCCAGTGGAACCCGTACCCCAGTGAGAGACAGTGTCTGTGGGACCCGTACCCCAGTGAGAGTCAGTGTCTGTGGAACCCGTAACCCAGTGAGAGTCAGTGTGTGTGGAACCCGTACCCCAGTGAGAGTCAGTATCTGTGGAACCCATACCCCAGTGAGAGTCAGTGTGTGTGGACCCAGTACCCAGTGAGAGTCAGTGTCTGTGGAAGCCGTACCCCAGTGAGAGTCAGTGTGTGTGGAACCCGTACCCCAGTGAGAGTCAGTGTCTGTGGAACCCATACCCCAGTGAGAGTCAGTGTGTGTGGAACCCGTACCCCAGTGAGAGTCAGTGTCTGTGGAACCCGTACCCCAGTGAGAGTCAGTGTCTGTGGAACCCGTACCCCAGTGAGAGTCAGTGTCTGTGGAACCCGTACCCCAGTGAGAGTCAGTGTGTGTGGAACCCGTACCCCAGTGAGAGTCAGTGTCTGTGGACCCGTACCCCAGTGAGAGTCAGTGTCTGTGGAACCGTACCCAGTGAGAGTCAGTGTCTGTGGAACCCGTACCCCAGTGAGAGTCAGTGTCTGTGGAACCCGTACCCCAGTGAGAGTCAGTGTGTGTGGAACCCGTACCCCAGTGAGAGTCAGTGTGTGTGGAACCCGTACCCCAGTGAGAGTCAGTGTCTGTGGAACCCGTACCCCAGTGAGAGTCAGTGTGTGTGGACCCGTACCCCAGTGAGAGTCAGTGTCTGTGGAACCCATACCCCAGTGAGAGTCAGTGTCTGTGGGACCCGTAACCCAGTGAGAGTCAGTGTCTGTGGGACCCGTACCCCAGTGAGAGTCAGTGTCTATGGATTCCGTACCCCAGTGAGAGCTAGTGTGTGTGGAACCCGTACCCCAGTGAGAGTCAGAGTGTGTGGAACCCGTACTCCAGTGAGAGTCAGTGTCTGTGGAACCACACCCCAGTGAGAGACAGTGTCTGTGGGACCCGTACCCCAGTGAGAGTCAGTGTCTGTGGAACCCGGAACCCAGTGAGAGTCAGTGTGTGTGGAACCCGTACCCCAGTGAGAGTCAGTGTCTGTGGAACCCATACCCCAGTGAGAGTCAGTGTGTGTGGACCCATACCCCAGTGAGAGTCAGTCTGTGGAACCCGTACCCCAGTGAGAGTCAGTGTCTGTGGAAGTCCGTACCCCAGTGAGAGTCAGTGTGTTGGAACCCGTACCCCAGTGAGAGTCAGTGTCTGTGGAACCCGTACCCCAGTGAGAGTCAGTGTCTGTGGAACCCGTACCCCAGTGAGAGTCAGTGTCTGTGGAACCCGTACCCCAGTGAGAGTCAGTGTGTGTGGAACCCGTACCCCAGTGAGAGTCAGTGTCTGTGGAACCCGTACCCCAGTG
Organism: Squalus acanthias; assembly: GCA_030390025.1. NCBI lineage: Eukaryota > Metazoa > Chordata > Chondrichthyes > Squaliformes > Squalidae > Squalus > Squalus acanthias. The sequence goes on from CM059430.1 coordinate 115,968,182, forward strand.
AGAGTCAGTGTCTGTGGACCCGTACCCCAGTGAGAGTCAGTGTGTGTGGAACCCGTACCCCAGTGAGAGTCAGTGTGTGTGGAACCCGTACCCCAGTGAGAGTCAGTGTCTGTGGAACCCGTACCCCAGTGAGAGTCAGTGTCTGTGGAACCCGTACCCCAGTGAGAGTCAGTGTGTGTGGAACCCGTACCCCAGTGAGAGTCAGTGTCTGTGGAACCCGTACCCCAGTGAGAGTCAGTGTGTGTGGAACCCGTACCCCAGTGAGAGTCAGTGTCTGTGGAACCCGTACCCCAGTGAGAGTCAGTGTCTGTGGAACCCGTACCCCAGTGAGAGTCAGTGTCTGTGGAACCCGTACCCCAGTGAGAGTCAGTGTCTGTGGATCCCGTACCCCAGTGAGAGTCAGTGTGTGTGGAACCCGTACCCAGTGAGAGTCAGTGTGTGTGGAACCCGTACCCCAGTGAGAGTCAGTATCTGTGGAACCCGTACCCCAGTGAGAGTCAGTGTGTGTGGGTCCCATACCCCAGTGAGAGTCACAGTCTGTGGAACCCGTACCCCAGTGAGAGTCAGTGTCTGTGGGACCCGTACCCCAGTGAGAGTCAGTGTCTACGGATTCCGTACCCCAGTGAGAGTCAGTGTGTTGGAACCCGTACCCCAGTGAGAGCCAGTGTGTGTGGAACCCGTACCCCAGTGAGAGACAGTGTGTGTTGAACCCATACCCCAGTGAGAGTCAGTGTGTGTGGAAACCGTACCCCAGTGAGAGTCAGTGTGTGTTGAACCCATACCCCAGTGAGAGCCAGTGTCTGTGGGACCCGTACCCCAGTGAGAGTCAGTGTCTGTGGGGCCCATACCCCAGTGAGAGTCAGTGTGTGTGGAACCCGTACCCCAGTGAGAGTCAGTGTGTGTGGACCCGTACCCCAGTGAGAGTCAGTGTCTGTGGAACTGTACCCCAGTGAGAGTCAGTGTGTGTGGAACCCGTACCCCAGTGAGAGTCAGTGTCTGTGGAACCCGTACCCCAGTGAGAGTCAGTGTGTGTGGAACCCGTACCCCAGTGAGAGTCAGTGTCTGTGGAACCCGTACCCCAGTGAGAGTCAGTGTCTGTGGACCCGTACCCCAGTGAGAGTCAGTGTCTGTGGAACCCGTACCCCAGTGAGAGTCAGTGTCTGTGGAACCCGTACCCCAGTGAGAGTCAGTGTCTGTGGAACCCGTACCCCAGTGAGAGTCAGTGTCTGTGGAACCCGTACCCCAGTGAGAGTCAGTGTGTGTGGAACCGTACCCCAGTGAGAGTCAGTGTCTGTGGAACCCGTACCCCAGTGAGAGTCAGTGTCTGTGGGACCCGTACCCCAGTGAGAGTCAGTGTCTGTGGAACCCGTACCCCAGTGAGAGTCAGTGTCTGTGGAACCCGTACCCCAGTGAGAGTCAGTGTCTGTGGAACCCGTACCCCAGTGAGAGTCAGTGTGTGTGGAACCCGTACCCAGTGAGAGTCAGTGTCTGTGGAACCCGTACCCCAGTGAGAGTCAGTGTGTGTGGACCCGTACCCCAGTGAGAGTCAGTGTCTGTGGAACCCGTACCCCAGTGAGAGTCAGTGTCTGTGGAACCCGTACCCCAGTGAGAGTCAGTGTCTGTGGAACCCGTACCCCAGTGAGAGTCAGTGTGTGTGGAACCCGTACCCAGTGAGAGTCAGTGTCTGTGGAACCCGTACCCCAGTGAGAGTCAGTGTGTGTGGAACCCGTACCCCAGTGAGAGTCAGTGTCTGTGGAACCCGTACCCCAGTGAGAGTCAGTGTCTGTGGAACCGTACCCCAGTGAGAGTCAGTGTGTGTGGAACCCGTACCCCAGTGAGAGTCAGTGTGTGTGGAACCCGTACCCCAGTGAGAGTCAGTGTCTGTGGAACCCGTACCCCAGTGAGAGTCAGTGTCTGTGGACCCGTACCCCAGTGAGAGTCAGTGTCTGTGGAACCCGTACCCCAGTGAGAGTCAGTGTCTGTGGAACCCGTACCCCAGTGAGAGTCAGTGTCTGTGGAACCCGTACCCCAGTGAGAGTCAGTGTCTGTGGAACCCGTACCCCAGTGAGAGTCAGTGTGTGTGGAACCCGTACCCCAGTGAGAGTCAGTGTCTGTGGAACCCGTACCCCAGTGAGAGTCAGTGTGTGTGGAACCCGTACCCCAGTGAGAGTCAGTGTCTGTGGAACCCGTACCCCAGTGAGAGTCAGTGTCTGTGGAACCCGTACCCCAGTGAGAGTCAGTGTCTGTGGAACCCGTACCCCAGTGAGAGTCAGTGTCTGTGGGACCCGTACCCCAGTGAGAGTCAGTGTCTGTGGAACCCGTACCCAGTGAGAGTCAGTGTGTGTGGAACCCGTACCCCAGTGAGAGTCAGTGTCTGTGGAACCCGTAACCCAGTGAGAGTCAGTGTGTGGAACCCGTACCCAAGTGAGAGTCAGTATCTGTGGAACCCATACCCCAGTGAGAGTCAGTGTTTGTGGGTCCCATACCCCAGTGAGAGTCACAGTCTGTGGAACCCGTACCCCAGTGAGAGTCAGTGTCTGTGGAAGTCGTACCCCAGTGAGAGTCAGTGTGTTGGAACCCGTACCCCAGTGAGAGCCAGTGTGTGTGGAACCCTTAACCCAGTGAGAGTCAGTGTGTGTTGAACCCATACCCCAGTGAGAGTCAGTGTGTGTGGAAACCGTACCCCAGTGAGAGTCAGTGTGTGTTGAACACATACCCCAGTGAGAGCCAGTGTCTGTGGCAGCCGTACCACAGTGAGAGTCAGTGTCTGTGGGGCCCATACCCCAGTGAGAGTCAGTGTGTGTTGAACCCGTACCTGAGTGAGAGTCAGTGTGTGTGGGACCCATACCCCAGTGGGAATCAGTGTCAGTGGAAGTCATACCTCAGTGAGAGTCAGTGTGTGAGGAACCCGTACCCCAGTGAGAGTCAGTATCTGTGGAACCCATACCCCAGTGACAGTCAGTGTGTGTGGAACCCGTACCTCAGTGAGAGTCAGTATCTGTGGAACCCATACCCCAGTGAGATACAGTGTCTGTGGGACCCGTACCCCAGTGAGAGTCAGTGTCTGTGGTATCCGTATCCCTGTGAGAGTCAGTGTGTGTGGAACCCGTACCTCAGTGAGAGTCAGTGTCTGTGGAACCCGTAACCCAGTGAGAGTCATTGTGTGTGGAACCCGTACCCCAGTGAGAGTCAGTATCTGTGGAACCCATACCCCAGTGAGAGTCAGTATGTGTGGAACCCGTACTCCAGTGAGAGTCAGTGTCTATGGAAACCACACCCCAGTGAGAGACAGTGTCTGTGGGACCCGTACACCAGTGAGAGTCAGTGTCTGTGGAACCCGGAACCCAGTGAGAGTAAGTGTGTGTGGAACCCGTACCTCAGTGAGAGTCAGTGTCTGTGGAACCCGTAACCCAGTGAGAGTCAGTGTGTGTGGAACCCGTACCCCAGTGAGAGTCAGTATCTGTGGAACCCATACCCCAGTGAGAGTCAGTGTGTGTGGTCCCATACCCCAGTGAGAGTCAGTCTGTGGAACCCGTACCCGAGTGAGAGTCAGTGTCTGTGGAAGTCGTACCCCAGTGAGAGTCAGTGTGTTGGAACCCGTACCCCAGTGAGAGTCAGTGTCTGTGGAACCCGTACCCCAGTGAGAGTCAGTGTCTGTGGAACACGTACCCCAGTGAGAGTCAGTGTGTGGAACCCGTACCCCAGTGAGAGCCAGTGTGTGTGGAACCCGTACCCCAGTGAGAGTCAGTGTGTGTTGAACCCGTACCCCAGTGAGAGTCAGTGTGTGTTGAACCCATACCCCAGTGAGAGCCAGTGTCTGTGGGACCCGTACCCCAGTGAGAGTCAGTGTCTGTGGGACCCATACCCCAGTGAGAGTCAGTGTGTGTGGAACCCATACCTCAGTGAGAGTCAGTGTCTGTGGAACCCGTAACCCAGTGAGAGTCAGTGTGTGTGGAACCCGTACCCCAGTGAGAGTCAGTATCTGTGGAACCCATACCCCAGTGAGCGTCAGTGTGTGTGGAACCCGTACCTCAGTGAGAGTCAGTATCTGTGGAACCCATACCCCAGTGAGATACAGTGTCTGTGGGACCCGTACCCCAGTGAGAGTCAGTGTGTGTGGAACCCGTACTCCAGTAAGAGTCAGTGTCTATGGAAACCACACCCCAGTGAGAGACAGTGTCTGTGGGACCCGTACCCCAGTGAGAGACAGTGTCTGTGGAACCCGGAACCCAGTGAGAGTAAGTGTGTGTGGAACCCGTACCTCAGTGAGAGTCAGTGTCTGTGGAACCCGTAACCCAGTGAGAGTCAGTGTGTGGAACCCGTACCCAAGTGAGAGTCAGTATCTGTGGAACCCATACCCCAGTGAGAGTCAGTGTTTGTGGGTCCCATACCCCAGTGAGAGTCACAGTCTGTGGAACCCGTACCCCAGTGAGAGTCAGTGTCTGTGGAAGTCGTACCCCAGTGAGAGTCAGTGTGTTGGAACCCGTACCCCAGTGAGAGCCAGTGTGTGTGGAACCCTTAACCCAGTGAGAGTCAGTGTGTGTTGAACCCATACCCCAGTGAGAGTCAGTGTGTGTGGAAACCGTACCCCAGTGAGAGTCAGTGTGTGTTGAACCCATACCCCAGTGAGAGCCAGTGTCTGTGGCAGCCGTACCACAGTGAGAGTCAGTGTCTGTGGGGCCCATACCCCAGTGAGAGTCAGTGTGTGTTGAACCCGTACCTGAGTGAGAGTCAGTGTGTGTGGTACCCATACCCCAGTGGGAATCAGTGTCAGTGGAAGTCATACCTCAGTGAGAGTCAGTGTGTGTGGAACCCGTACCCCAGTGAGAGTCAGTATCTGTGGAACCCATACCCCAGTGACAGTCAGTGTGTGTGGAACCCGTACCTCAGTGAGAGTCAGTATCTGTGGAACCCATACCCCAGTGAGATACAGTGTCTGTGGGACCCGTACCCCAGTGAGAGTCAGTGTCTGTGGTATCCGTACCCCTGTGAGAGTCAGTGTGTGTGGAACCCGTACCTCAGTGAGAGTCAGTGTCTGTGGAACCCGTAACCCAGTGAGAGTCAGTGTGTGTGGAACCCGTACCCCAGTGAGAGTCAGTATCTGTGGAACCCATACCCCAGTGAGAGTCAGTATGTGTGGAACCCGTACTCCAGTGAGAGTCAGTGTCTATGGAAACCACACCCCAGTGAGAGACAGTGTCTGTGGTACCCGTACCCCAGTGAGAGTCAGTGTCTGTGGAACCCGGAACCCAGTGAGAGTAAGTGTGTGTGGAACCCGTACCTCAGTGAGAGTCAGTGTCTGTGGAACCCGTAACCCAGTGAGAGTCAGTGTGTGTGGAACCCGTACCCCAGTGAGAGTCAGTATCTGTGGAACCCATACCCCAGTGAGAGTCAGTGTGTGTGGGTCCCATACCCCAGTGAGAGTTCAGTCTGTGGAACCCGTACCCGAGTGAGAGTCAGTGTCTGTGGAAGTCGTACCCCAGTGAGATTCAGTGTGTTGGAACCCGTACCCCAGTGAGAGCCAGTGTCTGTGGAACCCGTACCCCAGTGAGAGTCAGTGTCTGTGGAAGTCGTACCCCAGTGAGAGTCAGTGTGTTGGAACCCGTACCCCAGTGAGAGCCAGTGTGTGTGGAACCCGTACCCCAGTGAGAGTCAGTGTGTGTTGAACCCGTACCCCAGTGAGAGTCAGTGTGTGTTGAACCCATACCCCAGTGAGAGCCAGTGTCTGTGGGACCCGTACCCCAGTGAGAGTCAGTGTCTGTGGGGCCCATACCCCAGTGAGAGTCAGTGTGTGTTGAACCCGTACCTCAGTGAGAGTCAGTGTGTGTGGGACCCATACCCCAGTGGGAATCAGTGTCTGTGGATGTCGTACCCCAGTGAGAGTCAGTGTGTGTGGAACCCGTACCCCAGTGAGAGTCAGTATCTGTGGAACCCATACCCCAGTGAGAGTCAGTGTGTGTGGGTCCCGTACCCCAGTGAGCGTCACTGTCTGTGGAACCCATACCCCAGTGAGAGACAGTGTCTGTGGGACCCGTACCCCAGTGAGAGTCAGTGTCTGTGGATTCCGTACCCCAGTGAGAGTCAGTGTCTGTGGAACCCGTAACCCAGTGAGAGTCAGTGTGTATGGAACCCGTACTCCAGTGAGAGTCAGTATCTGTGGAACCCATACCCCAGTGAGAGTCAGTGTGTGTGGGTCCCATACCCCAGTGAGAGTCACTGTCTGTGGAACCCATACCCCAGTGAGAGACAGTATCTGTGGGACCCGTACCCCAGTGAGAGTCAGTGTCTGTGGGACCCGTACCCCAGTGAGAGTCAGTGTCTACGGATTCCGTACCCCAGTGAGAGTCAGTGTGTGTGGAACCCGTACCTCAGTGAGAGTCAGTGTGTGTGGAACCCGTACCCCAGTGAGAGTCAGTGTCTGTGGAACCCGTACCCCAGTGAGAGTCAGTGTGTGTGGACCCGTACCCCAGTGAGAGTCAGTGTCTGTGGAACCCATACCCCAGTGAGAGACAGTGTCTGTGGAACCCGTACCCCAGTGAGAGTCAGTGTCTGTGGAACCCGTACCCCAGTGAGAGTCAGTGTGTGTGGAACCCGTACCCCAGTGAGAGTCAGTGTCTGTGGAACCCGTACCCCAGTGAGAGTCAGTGTGTGTGGAACCCGTACCCCAGTGAGAGTCAGTGTGTGTGGAACCCGTACCCCAGTGAGAGTCAGTGTGTGTGGAACCCGTACCCCAGTGAGAGTCAGTGTCTGTGGAACCCGTACCCCAGTGAGAGTCAGTGTCTGTGGACCCGTACCCCAGTGAGAGTCAGTGTGTGTGGAACCCGTACCCAGTGAGAGTCAGTGTCTGTGGAACCCGTACCCCAGTGAGAGTCAGTGTGTGTGGAACCCGTACCCCAGTGAGAGTCAGTGTCTGTGGAACCCGTACCCCAGTGAGAGTCAGTGTGTGTGGAACCCGTACCCCAGTGAGAGTCAGTGTCTGTGGAACCCGTACCCCAGTGAGAGTCAGTGTCTGTGGAACCCGTACCCCAGTGAGAGTCAGTGTGTGTGGAACCCGTACCCCAGTGAGAGTCAGTGTCTGTGGAACCCGTACCCCAGTGAGAGTCAGTGTCTGTGGAACCCGTACCCCAGTGAGAGTCAGTGTCTGTGGAACCCGTACCCCAGTGAGAGTCAGTGTGTGTGGAACCCGTACCCCAGTGAGAGTCAGTGTCTGTGGAACCCGTACCCCAGTGAGAGTCAGTGTGTGGAACCCGTACCCCAGTGAGAGTCAGTGTCTGTGGAACCCGTACCCCAGTGAGAGTCAGTGTGTGTGGAACCCGTACCCCAGTGAGAGTCAGTGTCTGTGGAACCCGTACCCCAGTGAGAGTCAGTGTCTGTGGAAGTCGTACCCCAGTGAGAGTCAGTGTGTTGGAACCCGTACCCCAGTGAGAGCCAGTGTGTGTGGAACCCTTAACCCAGTGAGAGTCAGTGTGTGTTGAACCCATACCCCAGTGAGAGTCAGTGTGTGTGGAAACCGTACCCCAGTGAGAGTCAGTGTGTGTTGAACCCATACCCCAGTGAGAGCCAGTGTCTGTGGCAGCCGTACCACAGTGAGAGTCAGTGTCTGTGGGGCCCATACCCCAGTGAGAGTCAGTGTGTGTTGAACCCGTACCTGAGTGAGAGTCAGTGTGTGTGGTACCCATACCCCAGTGGGAATCAGTGTCAGTGGAAGTCATACCTCAGTGAGAGTCAGTGTGTGTGGAACCCGTACCCCAGTGAGAGTCAGTATCTGTGGAACCCATACCCCAGTGACAGTCAGTGTGTGTGGAACCCGTACCTCAGTGAGAGTCAGTATCTGTGCAACCCATACCCCAGTGAGATACAGTGTCTGTGGGACCCGTACCCCAGTGAGAGTCAGTGTCTGTGGAACCGTACCCCAGTGAGAGTCAGTGTGTGTGGAACCCGTACCTCAGTGAGAGTCAGTGTCTGTGGAACCCGTAACCCAGTGAGAGTCAGTGTGTGTGGAACCCGTACCCCAGTGAGAGTCAGTATCTGTGGAACCCATACCCCAGTGAGAGTCAGTATGTGTGGAACCCGTACCCAGTGAGAGTCAGTGTCTGTGGAACCCGTACCCCAGTGAGAGTCAGTGTCTGTGGTACCCGTACCCCAGTGAGAGTCAGTGTCTGTGGAACCCGTACCCCAGTGAGAGTCAGTGTCTGTGGAACCCGGAACCCAGTGAGAGTCAGTGTGTGTGGAACCCGTACCTCAGTGAGAGTCAGTGTCTGTGGAACCCGTAACCCAGTGAGAGTCAGTGTGTGTGGAACCCGTACCCCAGTGAGAGTCAGTATCTGTGGAACCCATACCCCAGTGAGAGTCAGTGTGTGTGGGTCCCATACCCCAGTGAGAGTCAGTGTCTGTGGAACCCGTACCCCAGTGAGAGTCAGTGTCTGTGGAACCCGTACCCCAGTGAGAGTCAGTGTGTTGGAACCCGTACCCCAGTGAGAGTCAGTGTCTGTGGAACCCGTACCCCAGTGAGAGTCAGTGTCTGTGGAACCGTACCCCAGTGAGAGTCAGTGTGTGTGGAACCCGTACCCCAGTGAGAGTCAGTGTGTGTGGAACCCGTACCCCAGTGAGAGTCAGTGTGTGTGGAACCCGTACCCCAGTGAGAGTCAGTGTGTGTGGAACCCGTACCCCAGTGAGAGTCAGTGTCTGTGGAACCCGTACCCCAGTGAGAGTCAGTGTCTGTGGAACCCGTACCCCAGTGAGAGTCAGTGTCTGTGGAACCCGTACCCCAGTGAGAGTCAGTGTCTGTGGAACCCGTACCCCAGTGAGAGTCAGTGTGTGTGGAACCCGTACCCCAGTGAGAGTCAGTGTCTGTGGAACCCGTACCCCAGTGAGACTCAGTGTCTGTGGGACCCGTACCCCAGTGAGAGACAGTGTCTGTGGAACCCGGAACTTAGTGAGAGTAAGTGTGTGTGGAACCCGTACCTCAGTGAGAGTCAGTGTCTGTGGAACCCGTAACCCAGTGAGAGTCAGTGTGTGGAACCCGTACCCAAGTGAGAGTCAGTATCTGTGGAACCCATACCCCAGTGAGAGTCCGTGTTTGTGGGTCCCATACCCCAGTGAGAGTCACAGTCTGTGGAACCCGTACCCCAGTGAGAGTCAGTGTCTGTGGAAGTCGTACCCCAGTGAGAGTCAGTGTGTTGGAACCCGTACCCCAGTGAGAGCCAGTGTGTGTGGAACCCTTAACCCAGTGAGAGTCAGTGTGTGTTGAACCCATACCCCAGTGAGAGTCAATGTGTGTGGAGACCGTACCCCAGCGAGAGTCAGTGTGTGTTGAACCCATACCCCAGTGAGAGCCAGTGTCTGTGGCAGCCGTACCACAGTGAGAGTCAGTGTCTGTGGAACCCGTACCCCAGTGAGAGTCAGTGTGTGTGGAACCCGTACCCCAGTGAGAGTCAGTGTGTGTGGAACCCGTACCCCAGTGAGAGTCAGTGTCTGTGGAACCCGTACCCCAGTGAGAGTCAGTGTGTGTGGAACCCGTACCCCAGTGAGAGTCAGTGTCTGTGGAACCCGTACCCCAGTGAGAGTCAGTGTGTGTGGAACCCGTACCCCAGTGAGAGTCAGTGTCTGTGGAACCCGTACCCCAGTGAGAGTCAGTGTCTGTGGAACCCGTACCCCAGTGAGAGTCAGTGTGTGTGGAACCCGTACCCCAGTGAGAGTCAGTGTGTGTGGAACCCGTACCCCAGTGAGAGTCAGTGTCTGTGGAACCCGTACCCCAGTGAGAGTCAGTGTGTGTGGAACCCGTACCCCAGTGAGAGTCAGTGTCTGTGGAACCCGTACCCCAGTGAGAGTCAGTGTGTGTGGAACCCGTACCCCAGTGAGAGTCAGTGTCTGTGGAACCCGTACCCCAGTGAGAGTCAGTGTCTGTGGAACCCGTACCCCAGTGAGAGTCAGTGTCTGTGGATCCGTACCCCAGTGAGAGTCAGTGTCTGTGGAACCCGTACCCAGTGAGAGTCAGTGTGTGTGGAACCCGTACCCCAGTGAGAGTCAGTGTCTGTGGAACCCGTACCCCAGTGAGAGTCAGTGTCTGTGGACCCGTACCCCAGTGAGAGTCAGTGTCTGTGGAACCCGTACCCCAGTGAGAGTCAGTGTCTGTGGAACCCGTACCCCAGTGAGAGTCAGTGTCTGTGGAACCCGTACCCCAGTGAGAGTCAGTGTCTGTGGAACCCGTACCCCAGTGAGAGTCAGTGTGTGTGGAACCCGTACCCCAGTGAGAGTCAGTGTGTGTGGAACCCGTACCCCAGTGAGAGTCAGTGTCTGTGGAACCCGTACCCCAGTGAGAGTCAGTGTGTGTGGAACCCGTACCCCAGTGAGAGTCAGTGTCTGTGGAACCCATACCCCAGTGAGAGTCAGTGTCTGTGGAACCCGTACCCCAGTGAGAGTCAGTGTCTGTGGAACCCGTACCCCAGTGAGAGTCAGTGTGTGTGGAACCCGTACCTCAGTGAGAGTCAGTGTCTGTGGAACCCGTACCCAGTGAGAGTCAGTGTGTGTGGAACCCGTACCCCAGTGAGAGTCAGTGTGTGTGGAACCCGTACCCCAGTGAGAGTCAGTGTGTGTGGAACCCATACCCCAGTGAGAGTCAGTGTCTGTGGACCCGTACCCCAGTGAGAGTCAGTGTCTGTGGGACCCGTACCCCAGTGAGAGTCAGTGTGTGTGGAACCCATACCTCAGTGAGAGTCAGTGTCTGTGGAACCCGTACCCAGTGAGAGTCAGTGTGTGTGGAACCCGTACCCCAGTGAGAGTCAGTATCTGTGGAACCCATACCCCAGTGAGAGTCAGTGTGTGTGGAACCCGTACCTCAGTGAGAGTCAGTGTCTGTGGAACCCATACCCCAGTGAGATACAGTGTCTGTGGGACCCGTACCCCAGTGAGAGTCAGTCTGTGTGGAACCCGTACTCCAGTAAGAGTCAGTGTCTATGGAAACCACACCCCAGTGAGACACAGTGTCTGTGGGACCCGTACCCCAGTGAGAGACAGTGTCTGTGGAACCCGGAACCCAGTGAGAGTAAGTGTGTGTGGAACCCGTACCTCAGTGAGAGTCAGTGTCTGTGGAACCCGTAACCCAGTGAGAGTCAGTGTGTGGAACCCGTACCCAAGTGAGAGTCAGTATCTGTGGAACCCATACCCCAGTGAGAGTCAGTGTTTGTGGGTCCCATACCCCAGTGAGAGTCACAGTCTGTGGAACCCGTACCCCAGTGAGAGTCAGTGTCTGTGGAAGTCGTACCCCAGTGAGAGTCAGTGTGTTGGAACCCGTACCCCAGTGAGAGCCAGTGTGTGTGGAACCCTTAACCCAGTGAGAGTCAGTGTGTGTTGAACCCATACCCCAGTGAGAGTCAGTGTGTGTGGAACCCGTACCCCAGTGAGAGTCAGTGTGTGTGGAACCCGTACCCCAGTGAGAGTAAGTGTCTGTGGAACCGTACCCCAGTGAGAGTCAGTGTCTGTGGACCCGTACCCCAGTGAGAGTCAGTGTGTGTGGAACCCGTACCCCAGTGAGAGTCAGTGTGTGTGGAACCCGTACCCCAGTGAGAGTCAGTGTCAGTGGAACCGTACCCCAGTGAGAGTCAGTGTGTGTGGAACCCGTACCCCAGTGAGAGTCAGTGTCTGTGGAACCCGTACCCCAGTGAGAGTCAGTGTGTGTGGAACCCGTACCTCAGTGAGAGTCAGTGTCTGTGGAACCCGTACCCCAGTGAGAGTCAGTGTCTGTGGACCCGTACCCCAGTGAGAGTCAGTGTCTGTGGATCCGTACCCCAGTGAGAGTCAGTGTGTGTGGAACCCGTACCCCAGTGAGAGTCAGTGTCTGTGGAACCCGTACCCCAGTGAGAGTCAGTGTGTGTGGAACCCGTACCCCAGTGAGAGTCAGTATCTGTGGAACCCATACCCCAGTGAGAGTCAGTGTGTGTGGAACCCGTACCCCAGTGAGAGTCAGTCTGTGGAACCCGTACCCCAGTGAGAGTCAGTGTCTGTGGAACCGTACCCCAGTGAGAGTCAGTGTCTGTGGAACCCGTACCCCAGTGAGAGTCAGTGTGTGTGGAACCCGTACCCCAGTGAGAGTCAGTGTCTGTGGAACCCGTACCCCAGTGAGAGTCAGTGTGTGTGGAACCCGTACCCCAGTGAGAGTCAGTATCTGTGGAACCCTTACCCCAGTGAGAGTCAGTGTGTGTGGAACCCGTACCCAGTGAGAGTCAGTGTCTGTGGATCCCGTACCCCAGTGAGAGTCAGTGTCTGTGGACCCGTACCCCAGTGAGAGTCAGTGTGTGTGGAACCCGTACCCCAGTGAGAGTCAGTGTCTGTGGAACCCGTACCCCAGTGAGAGTCAGTGTCTGTGGGACCCGTACCCCAGTGAGAGACAGTGTCTGTGGAACCCGGAACCCAGTGAGAGTAAGTGTGTGTGGAACCCATACCTCAGTGAGAGTCAGTGTCTGTGGAACCCGTAACCCAGTGAGAGTCAGTGTGTGGAACCCGTACCCAAGTGAGAGTCAGTATCTGTGGAACCCATACCCCAGTGAGAGTCAGTGTTTGTGGGTCCCATACCCCAGTGAGAGTCACAGTCTGTGGAACCCGTACCCCAGTGAGAGTCAGTGTCTGTGGAAGTCGTACCCCAGTGAGAGTCAGTGTGTTGGAACCCGTACCCCAGTGAGAGCCAGTGTGTGTGGAACCCTTAACCCAGTGAGAGTCAGTGTGTGTTGAACCCATACCCCAGTGAGAGTCAGTGTGTGTGGAAACCGTACCCCAGTGAGAGTCAGTGTGTGTTGAACCCATACCCCAGTGAGAGCCAGTGTCTGTGGCAGCCGTACCACAGTGAGAGTCAGTGTCTGTGGGGCCCATACCCCAGTGAGAGTCAGTGTGTGTTGAACCCGAACCTGAGTGAGAGTCAGTGTGTGTGGTACCCATACCCCAGTGGGAATCAGTGTCAGTGGAAGTCATACCTCAGTGAGAGTCAGTGTGTGTGGAACCCGTACCCCAGTGAGAGTCAGTATCTGTGGAACCCATACCCCAGTGACAGTCAGTGTGTGTGGAACCCGTACCTCAGTGAGAGTCAGTATCTGTGGAACCCATACCCCAGTGAGATACAGTGTCTGTGGGACCCGTACACCAGTGAGAGTCAGTGTCTGTGGTATCAGTACCCCTGTGAGAGTCAGTGTGTGTGGAACCCGTACCTCAGTGAGAGTCAGTGTCTGTGGAACCCGTAACCCAGTGAGAGTCAGTGTGTGTGGAACCCGTACCCCAGTGAGAGTCAGTATCTGTGGAACCCATACCCCAGTGAGAGTCAGTGTGTGTGG